>BPUM01000853.1:0-600000 GCA_020521455.1 Prunus kanzakura
CCACTAAATACATTGGAAGAAAAATCTAATTAATAGCCTGAGGGAGAAGAATGGAGACAAATAGTTTGCTATAAATACCCCCATGTAGTTCTTTAAAATTCAGATTTGAATGTTGAGTAAACCTTTTCCTAGAACTCTCTAATTTCGTCCCTTCGATCTATATTTCTTCTCCTCGATCTCCGATATTCTTCTTTGTTCTATTGCTTCTGTCCTTTATCTCGTCTTTTCGATCTTGTTTCTTCTCCTCGATATCTTATATTCTTCTCTGTTCTATTTTTTAAGTGCTTAATCTAACACCTACGGGTTGTACTACATCACCACCCTTGCGCAAGTCTCCGGTATAGATGTGACCCCAAAGCTTTTCGAGACTTCAAGAGTGTCCCCAGGTTCACTGAGATACTATGGCCTGGGTCTTCAAAATGGACCTTATACTGTAACATTGCAATTTGCAAAAACAGTTTTTTGCTAGCCGCACTACACAAACTTGGCAAAGTCTAGGAAGGCGTGTATTTGATATTTATATTCAAGTAAGGCTGGTAATAAACTATTTAAAGTAAAGGCAACCTCATTAGACAGAATTATTTAAGGCTCAAAGCCAGAGAGGCCTAAACTAAAAGAGAAGGTGCATATATGTCACACCCCGGATCGGCTCCGCCGTAGCACGATATTGTCCGCTTTGGGCCCCCCTCTCTGCCCTCACGGTTTTGTTTCTGGGAACTCACGAGCAACTTCCCAGTGGGTCACCCATCCTGAGATTGCTTTGGCCCCAACTCGCTTAACTTCGGAGTTCCCATGACTCCGAAGCCAGTGAGCTCCCAAAAGGCCTCGTGCTAGATGGAGGCGGGCATGTACATATAGGGTACATCACCCCCTCTCCGTTGGTCGATGTGGGATGTTACAATATAAGGCTCGAGTTTTTCCTATAGAAGTTTCACATTTCATTTCATAGTCGCAACAGAGATGGGCAAAGCGACATTGTGATTGTGGTTATCATTTTCTTAGCCTTTCCCGTCGTTTTTTCTCAACAAACAAGCAGGGTTTTAGGTACTTTTTTTTCCATAACCTTTTGGCTTGCCGAAGGAAGTTATGTTCCACCCCAAAACCAATTGCCAATGAGGGGAGTAGCCAAACTCCTTATAAACCCAGGTTAGGTCCTTTAACTTTTCAATGTGGAACAAATACTCTCAACATGCCTCCCAAATGTGTGGCAAACTTTCAAGGCTAACACGTGGACAACATATATTGGGTGATGTGGGAGCACATGTGGCCGTTGGGCCCAACGCGTGAAAACCTGGCTTTGATACCATGAAGGGAGTGTTTGTCTCACATTAAAATGTTAAGGGACTTAGCCTGGGTTTATAAGGAGTTGGGCTACTCCCCCCACTGCCAATTGATTTTGGGATGGAACCTTAACTTCCTTCATGTTGATGACATCATTGTCACAGGCCCATCTTCTTTCGATTGTTAGGCAGTTATTACTAAGCTCAATTCTCTTTTTCCAGTCAAAGATCTCGGTCCTCTTCATTACTTCTTAGGCTTGGAAGTTCATAGATCTTCTGGTTTTCGTGTCTCATGCTAAGTATGCCACTGATCTTCTTGCCAAGGTAAAAATGGAAGGTGGCAAGCCTTGTGCTACCCCTGTAGGCTCCACCAAATTGGATCACAGTGGTGACTTACTCTCTGATCCAGCTGAATAAGTCCATTGTTGGAGCCTTTGCAATATCTTACATGGACCAGACCTGACCTTTCTTATCCTGTGAATCTAGTCTGTCAGTTCATGCATGCTCCAAGAGGAACTCATCAGCAGGCTGTCAAAAGGATCTTGCGGTATCTCAAAGGCACAATTCTCATTTGATGCATACTTTTTGCAGGACCATGAATGCGTTGACGATTACGAGGAGCACAAAAAGTACTTGAAACATGTCTTATACTCAGAGCATTGATGGAGCAAACCAGAATCTGTGCCTGTTTGTCTGATATCACACCTCAAGAGTATCACCATATATAAGGGGATTCAAGGGATACCCGCACGAGAAGAAAGTGGCCAAGTATTTGTTAAAGAAGGGTCAAGTTTTGAGTAAGATGACTATTTGTAAATTGTAATGACTTATCCAAAGAATTTGCAATGTCTCAAAGGGCTTCAAAGGCTTGCCAAGTTGAATTTATCTGAAGTTTTTTATTTTGTTAGTCCAATATTGGGTTTTAGATGGATTCTGTTATCGAAGTTGTAAATCAGAGAAACCCCCTTGTTGATCTTAGGATGGATCGAGTTGCCGATGTTTGTTTTGTATTTTGTACATTTCTTATCCACTTTCTAGTTCTATTTAACTTTTCAATGGAAGGGCCCTGGGTTAATTCATCTTCATTGAAACATATTTTGCATCTCCTTTTGTTTAGAAGGAGATATACATGGAATTGAAGGTTTACAATGTAGGAGCATTAAGCTGCTTCGAATTAATTGTCGTTTAATTTTTTTTTACAAGTCTTTCTAGCGAACCGGTCTGCGGATGCCGTTGCCCTCGCTTGCCAAGAAGGGGATGTGCTTGGAGTCGTGGCTTGAGCGACCTCCATCCTCTCTAGTTCATATTTTATCTCGGGATGGTCTTCCTTGCCCTCCGCCTGGTGCTTAATCTTCTGTTGTGTGGTTCTTTTTGTTTGTTTTGTTCTTTTGGTGGTTTGGTTTCCTGTTATTTTTTTAGTTCTTTGGTTTGTTTTGTCTGTCCTGTTTGTATGGTTGGGTTTGGCTCCCCTTTGGGCCTTTGCCGGTTGGCTTGTATGATATCTTTGTTGACCAAAAAAAAAAAAGAGTATCAAATGCTATTCATTTTATTCACTATCCCAAAACGTTTAACATGCAAGCATCTAAAACAAGGAAATATATATACGAATCCGAAAGAGGCAGAGCCCAGAAGAGGCCTAACTGAAAGAGACGGTGCATATAAGGCTCGAGTTTTCCTAGAGAAGTTTCACATTTTCATTTCATAGTCGCAAGTCGCAAGAGAGATGGTCAAAGCGGCGTCGTACCTGTGGTTACAATTTTCTTAGCCTTTCCCGCCGTTTCTCGACAACCAAGCAGGGCTTTTACTATTCGCTCCCACAAGGGCTTTACTCGGCCGTCTCAGAACGTTTCAGGTACTTTTTCTTCATAACCCTTTGGCTTCTTCCGTACCATCTGTTTGGTTACTGAGAAATGATTCAGGGAAAGTTCAAGTATTGCCCTTTGCATTGTTTATTTGTGAAGAAAACGTAATCTTTCTTTTCAGTTGCTAATTCTAGATCGAATATGGTTTCCGGAAAATTGTTCCGTTGGTGATCTTTTTTCTTGGGTCTGTCTGTTTTCATCGAAAAGCTTTTCCCTAGAAAATAGAATTTCATATTTCTTCATACATGAATAGTTTAATGTTTCTAAGTAACTGAACAGAGACATAAAAATTAGGAGTTTTTAGTTTTAATTATTAATTTTTTTTATCCAAATGCACAGAGACATAAAGATGGGTTCGAGGGTAAAGGGTCTCTTACTAATGGGTGGGAAGATACCAAATAAGAAGTCAAGTCCTCCAGCAAGAGTTGAAGACAAGATCAGTAAATTACCAAATGAAGTACTTTGTCACATCCTTTCGTTCCTTCCAACAAAATATGCTGTGAGGACCAGCATTCTCTCTACAAGATGGAAGAACATATGGGCTTTTGTTCCCAACCTAGACTTCAAATATGTAGAAGAGAAGTCTTATTTTTTCAACAGAAAGAAAGATAAGTCTACCTCTGCTGGTTTCTTGACATTTGTTGACCGTGTGATTTCCCTTCGTGGTTCATCAGATATTAACAAATTCTGTCTTCATTGTTCCTGTGGTAGTAAGGATTTCACGCGTATTGATGGTTGGATTCGAACTGCTATCCAGCATAATGTTGTTGAACTTGATCTTTGTTTTGAAACAACAGATAAATACCTGGCTTTTGAGTTGCCCCAATGCATTTTCATGTGTAAAACACTTGTGGTTTTGAAGTTGAGGTCAAATTGTATTACCAATGCTCCTCCTGCGTCAGGGTGTTTCCTAAGTCTCAAGATTCTCCATGTCAGAGTTGAATATCCTGTTAATGATTCGATGGAAAAGATTTTCTCTTGCTGTCCTGTACTTGAAGATTTGACTATAGATGGACTTTTGACTATAGATGAACTTCTTGGATCAGATGATGTTTTGAATTTCAAGATATCTGCTCCTGAACTAAAGACATTAAGATTGATCTTGCCGCATAGAAACTGGGTTGACGATCATGATCATCAGTACTGTTTTCTTATTAATTGTCCAAAGCTTGAAAACATTGATCTAAAGCAGGATATTTTATCGAAATATTTATTCAAGAATGCAAAATCCCTGGTCAAAGCCAGTCTTAATCTCTTTACCCATGCTGTGGCGGATCTACAGCCCGACTTTTCTAACCGTGCAAATGCACTTCTGGCTGGAATTTCCAATGTTAAATATCTTTCTCTATCAGCTCATGTTTGGGAAGTAAGTATGCCCTAACTTGTTCCTTTTAAACTTTGTTTGGTAGAGAGGATTATAGGATGGGACGAAGGGATGGTTGGATATGTGCTCCTTCTTTTGTAAAGAGGAAGACTGGAGGGGTGAGGAATGCATAGGGGTCAATATTTTCAATCAGTTAGAAGTTGGACATATTGAAAGAATGAAACAAATTACACAGTAATTTGCTTTTGGTTTGTATAGGAAATGAATAAGATGTTGATCTGTAGTTACATGAGGAGATTATCATTTTATCTCTTATTTTCTTATTTTCCTTTTGGGAATCATCTTATTCCCTTTTACGTACCAGAGAAATGAAGAAAATCTTAGCCGAGGGAAAGACACATCACTTGCATGCCCCCTATTCTATTTCTTTTACAATTTTCCTTACTTATCGATCTTTTTTTTTTCTTTGTACCAAACATAGTGTTCGTAACTGAAATCCTGTTTCCATTTTGGCAACTTATGTTTGATCAATACTTCATCTGTTATGAAGGCTTGTTGTGTCCCTGCTTTTGATAATTTGAACGAATTGAAGCTGGTTCTTCATGATTGCTACAACTGGGATTTGCTAACAGAGTTGCTCAAGAGATCACCTAATCTGGAACATCTATTCTTAGAACATGAAAACGTAAGATGTATTTCTACTCGTGTTATGTGATATCAACAGCAGATCTATAAGGTTCCCATTTCATTCATTCTTTTAAATGATTGTCAGGACGAAGAATGTATATGCTCGGACGAAGAATACTCAGAGGATGGATCCTCAAAGGTAGAATACTCAGAGGATGGATGCTCCAATGCTGAAAAATGGAATACCCCAGACTTTGTGCCTATATGTTTGCTGTCACACCTCAAGACTATCTCCATAAGGGGATTCCAAGGGCACCTGCATGAGAGGGAAGCGGCAAAGTATTTGTTAGCGAATGGTGAAGTTCTGCGTAAGATGACTATTTATACAGGTGATTTTCTGCCTGCAAAAGAGAAGATATACAAGGAATTTTCAATGTTTCAAAGGGGTTCAAGGACTTGCCAGGTAGAATTTATCGAAGAAGCAGGTTCTAGCTTTGACAACGATTATGTTTACTAATTCCAATTCTGGGTTTTAGGAGTCGAATTTATACAAGATGCAATTTTTAGCTTTTATAACGATTTTATTTTGCAAGTCCAATTCTATCCTAGAAGGATTCTGCTATGAGAGTTGCAAATTTAAGAAACTTGTTTGTTGATCTTAAGATGAATCTATTTGCAGTTTTTTCCACTGAATAAAATTCTTATCCACTTGTTTAGCTTCTTTGAAGATGGTTAATCTGCAATGGAGGAGTAGTTGGTTAATTTCCATTAGTGTAGGAGCATCAAGTTGTCTCTGATGCCTCACCTCATGACAAATCATTTAGGAGCCAAGTATATATTTATTTCCATTTTGTTGAGAAAGGTTCCAAATTAAAATCATCCTCCGACAAGTAAAATAACACAAAAACCAAACTCCTATTAATAAAAGAAGATTCAATTGGGAATGGTTATGAAGACTAGCAAATTAGCATAAAAACCACAATGTTTACACATAGGCTAGCAATTGCAAACATAAACAGTTTTAAAAATAAAAAGTTTTTTGGCAGAGTCAAATTTATTTATTTTAATACAAGTGACTGTCTAAATTACAAGGAGAATAATAGTTTCTCACACATGCACTACTAAGGCGTGGTAAGTTTTGAACCTTAAACCACCCGTTTGCAATCCACTGAACTAGACCCCGTTGACACAGTCAAATTTATATGTTGTCCAGGAAAATTTCTCAAAGAAAAAGGAGGTTCAGACAACATCACGAAAACAAAACAATAAAAAAGCCCAAGAGGCTAGGCCCCTCCGTCTGTACCCCACATCAACCAAAGAAATCAAAAAGGTAAATTAATTAATAAATTAATAAATTAAACCAAAAGAGAGAGAGAGAGAGAGAGAGAGAGAGAGAGAGAGAGAATGAGCAATACTTTAGGGTGAGTTTTCTGAAACAGTGTATTGGAAAGAAGCCTGGAAGGTTCGCACTTCATAGGTGCAGCAGAGACTGCTAAAACGCTGTCGTTTCGATGCTCTTCTTGTTCTCATTAGCTTTCCCCGTGGTTTCTCAACAATCAAAAATACTGGACCAACTCACAACGTTACAGGTACTTTACTTCGTAACCCTTTGGCTTCGTTACCATCTGTTTGGTTACCGAGAAAACAGAGACATGATTTTATAGAAAATTCAAGTCTTTCTCCTTTTGCGGTGTTTATCAGTGAAGAAAATATAATCTTTCTTTTCAATTGCTAATTCTAGGTAGAATATAGTTTCCCAAAACTGGTTCCATTGATTATTTTCTTCTTTGGGCTGTTTGGATCCCTTGAAAAACTTCTCTCTAGAAACTAGAATTTCATGATATTTGTGAAGATCAATTAACAGAATTGCATGCCTACATAACGAGTTTTTGTTTTTTGTTTTAAATTTTTCATCAAAATGTACAGTGACAAAAATGGGTTCGCAGTCAAAGCCTCTCATACTGGAAAAGAAGCCAAAGCCGCAAGCAGTAGTTAAAGATTGGATCAGTGAATTACCTGATGCAGTTCTTTGTCACATACTTTCCTTCCTTCCAACGAAACTTGCTGTGAGAACCAGCATTCTGTCTACAAGATGGAAGAACATATGGGCTTCTGTTCTCAATCTAGACTTCGACGACGAATACGATCCCTGGATAGAGAGGGATGACTCTTTCTCGATGTTTGTCCATCGTGTACTTTCCTTTCGTGACTCAGCCGACATTCATAAGTTTCGTCTTTGTTGTTCCGGTGTTGAGGATTTCTCTCGTATTGATGGTTGGATTCGCACTGCTATTGACTGTAATGCTGTTGAATTTGATCTTCGTGTTCACTCCAAGTCCGATTACCAGATTTTTGAGTTGCCTGAAAGCTTTTTCATGTCCAAAACACTGGTGGTTTTGAAGCTAAATTCAGATTATCTTAGATATGTTCCTCCTAAGTCAGGGTGTTTCCCAAGTCTCAAGTTCCTCCATGTTACAGTCGATTGTCCTGATGATGAATCAATGGAAAAGTTTTTTTCTTGCTGCCCTGTACTTGAAGATTTGACTATAGATGGAGTTGTTGAACATGATGCAGATGTTTACATCTCTGCCCCTGAATTGAAGACATTAAGATTAAGTTTACGTGGTGAAGATTGTTCTCCTCAGAACAGTTTTTCTATAAATGCTCCAAAGCTTGAAAAAATTGATGTCAGGGAGGGTCGTTTGTCAAATTACATTGTGAAGAATGCGAAGTCCCTGGTCAAAGCCATTGTTAATCTCTATTCACATGATTCATGTTTACAACGTGACTTCTCTAACCTTTCAAGTGCGCTTCTGGCAGGAATTTCCAATGTTAAATATTTGTCTCTTTCAGCTCATTCGTTGAAGGTAAGCATGCCCTGACTTGTTCCTTTCATATTGTTTGGTAGAGAGGACTGTAGGAAAGAAAGTAGGGGTGGTCGGAAGAGTGAAAGGAAAGGTATGTATTCCCTTTGTTTGTAAAGTGGAAAATTGGAGGGGTGAGGCATGCATACAGGCCCATCTTTTAAATCCCTTCAAAGTTGGATAAAAGAAAGGAATGAAAGAAATGAATTTAGTAATTTGGTTTAGGTTTGGAACGAAAATGAAGAAATAGAACTGTAATTATATAAAGAACCCTAACAACTACAAAACAAATGAGAAAACGTTGTGCACCTTTCCTTCCATGATATAAACTATACTAGGGATGCACCATCCTTGCATCTTGCATTTTTCCTTTCCTTTTACCCTATCTTTCGATCATATTAATCTTTATGTGTACCAGACATAGTTTGTAACTGAAAGCCTGTTAGTTTGGCAATTTATGATTTGAAATAGTATGTTGTGCACGAGCAATGTTTATTTTCTGCAAGAGTTTATGTTTGATCGATACTTTATCTTTCACAAAGGCTTGTAGTGTGCCTGCTTTTGATAATTTGAGCGAATTGAAGCTGGTTCTTCATAGTTGCTACGATTGGGAATTGCTAACAGAGCTGCTCAAGAGATCGCCTAATTTGGAATATCTTGTCTTAGAACATAATGAAGTAAGATTTATTTCCCCTTTTGCTGCGTGATACTAACATGCAGCTCTTTACTGTGCTCATTTCATTCATTCTTTTAGTGTCAGGGTGCGTGTACTATATACTCAGAGGATGAAGAATACTCGGAGGATGAAGAATACTCAGCGGAATACTTCGACCATGAATGGAATACACCAGAGACCGTGCCTGTTTGTTTGTCCACCCACCTCAAGAGTATCACCATAAGGGGATTCAAGGGAGACTCTGATGAGATGGAAGCGGCGAAGTATTTGTTAGAGAAGGGTAAAGTTCTGAATAAGGTGACTATTTGTGCTGGTGATTTGCTGTGTAGAAGAGAGGAGTTAGACAAGGAACTTGAGTTGATTCAAAGGGGTTCGAGGACTTGTCGAGTTGAATTTTTCTGAGATGCAATTTCTAGCTTTTGCAACAATTGTATTGAAAAGTCCAATTCTGGGTTTTAGAAGGATTCTGTTATCTTTTATTTCTTTTGGACGAAAAGTATTATGTTATCAAAATTGTAATATTTAGCAGCCTTTTTTTTGTTGATATTAAGATGAGCCTATTTGCAGTTGTTTGTTTTCCGTTGCATAAGTTTCCTATCCACTTTGTTTAGCTTCTGTAACTTTGAAATAGCAGAGCTCTTATATTGAATTGAGAGATAGACAAAAGGTTGGCTTCCTCAAGCCAGAAGTCCAAACCCACTTTTTTTTGTTTGTTGACACAAGCGATAATCTACTTCAATCTAATATAAATTACGGGGAGCGGGATTCGAACTCGGGTGTAGAGCGCTCTAGCCAATTTGATTAAGCTTTTGTACATGAAACTCAGAATTGGAATTTACGACTTGTTTCATGCTCATCTCTTTACCATTTCATCACCAGTGAGAAATGTAATGTTTTAGCACTCTTTTTTTTGTTTTTTTTTGAAAGGAATATTTTAGTACTCAAAATCTTAGTTCTTCAACCGGATGTATGTCGGATTAATTTGCAGTCAAGAGCCCCTTGCTTTATATTATGCCCCAACGAAACCCTCCAAGGCCTAAACCCCCAAAACCCATCACCAATGTCTCCCTTCAGAACCCTCTTTTCCCACCACCACTCCTACTCTCTCCTTAAACCCCAAATCCCTTTTTCCATTTCCCAAATAACCCGCAAACCTTTCTCATTCTCCTCCATCTTCCAGAGAATCTATAGCTCACACCAGACTGAAAACCAAACCAAACCCAGAAAGCCTTTAGACCTTGTCTTCGAAGAGGCCGTAGAACTATCACCACAACCCGAAAACTCCGAAAGCGAAGGTGAAACCGAAGACAGCCCATTGAAGAAGAGCTTGAGGGAGTTGGAGAAAGAGGTAAAGAGATTGAAATCGAATTCGAATGGCGAAAACAAAGCGAAGAAGAGTGAAGTCGAACCCAAGAATTCTAAGGCTAAGGTCAGCTTATACGCCTTGTTCACAAACAAGGCGGCGGCGGGGGATGAAAGGAAATGGACAGAGTTGACAAGAGAGCGATCAAATGTGTTTAAGGCTTTGTCGCAGGATATGGAAGTGGTTGTGAGCCATTTGTACACAGAAGGGTACTTTAACGATGCCAATTTCTTGTCTGTGAATGATGGTAGGTTGGATTATAGTTGCTTTAACAATAGCTACGGCCGCGGTTTTGTAAAGTTTGCGGTGGAGAGGTTTGCCAAAGACAACCAAGTGATTGCAAAGTAAGCATTTTTATATGATTCTGTTTTTAATTCCATTCTTTTTTAGATTTATTTCTTAGCTCTATTTTCTTCTGTGTGTTTTCATGTTGGAGGAAAAAGAAGTGATTATGAAGGTCTACATTTTATAGTTATTGTCCAATGTTTCTTTCAATTCCGGTTTTCTTTTCCCAGTTTTCTGGTAATGTAGCATTCATCTCATATGATGCAAATGCAATCAATTGTCTCAGTTGTCTCTATGAGTGAAAGGCTTGTGTTTCTGAATCTTTCCGGCTGAAGCTTTAAACATTTTAATATGTAAATTATAAAGAGAGTAGAGAATGACACAATTTATATTATAATGGGAGATTTTTAGCCGCGGAACTGAGCTTATGGGGATTTCCATCATTTCTCATTATTACACTCCTTAGTTTTCAATTTTCCAAAGGATATGTAACTTATACACTGTTATTAGAAGTAGAGAATGACACAATTTACTATTCGTTGTTTCGATCTGCATACCTTTGAAAAGGCTTATGTCAATGTTCTACTTTTTTGCCAAGGAAGCTATGCTAATTCTTTAGAAGTCCATGGGTTCATGATTGGCATTCAGTTGGCTGTACTATGAGTATGAAAGTGTACTCCATGATGTAAGTATGTTGGGATCAATAGGGAGCTATATCTTCTAGCACATTGACTGGGAGAAACCACAAATTATGTGATTTCACTACCAATTTAGGACTACACTTTACATACAATGTCTAATCTTCACCAGATTGTCTTTAGTGAGACTAATTTGGTACTGCTTGATGATTGAGTTGAGAAATCGTACAGTGGAGACCTAGGAAGAAAGAATATAAAAGATGATTTCAAACAATCTTTTCGTTTGCCTACGTGCACCATTCCAGCAGCCCTAAGAAGTACGGGAACCATTTAGACAATCTGACATCCTGCTTTAAACATCAAGATTTACATTTGAGTTTTATGGATTCAAGTTTATGAGTTCTTGGTTTCATGGTTTCATCAAGTTGATTTATTTTTTGAATGTGTAGTTTTTTTTTTTCATTTTTTGTTGGTATTTCTCTTAATTTGATAGTCTCTTAATCAGTAATCTCCATCTGCTCTTGAAATTTTGTTTTCAGATGGTTGTCAGGCTCTGATTTGAAAAAGGTGGCCCTTGTTGGTTGTCCTTCCCTTGCAAGAAAGAGTGTTTTCGGTGCTAAAAGATTGCGTAAATTTTTTGAAATTCAAGAACATACTGTGAGTCAATTGTCCTATTAGTTTTTCGCTCTCACACTGACTTCATTTCACTCAATAAATTTAAATATTGTATAAATTTGTTGTTTTGTGTTTTTGGTCACCTTCAGGTTTGTAGCAAATGTGTCTTAAAACAGTCATGCAACTTTGTGAATCAGAATGTGTGGAATGGAGGCGCCAAGAATTTGGTTCTGGCTGATGTTATGAATACTATCACTTTATATGCTCTGGATGCTGTGCCTCCACAGCTGGTTGTGTCTGATGAAGTAAAGTCTTCTGTTAGTCGATTGCTCAAGGAGGTGTTGAGGCTAAGTAAAACCACTTCATGAGGCAAATTTACGATTTGCACAACGTTGTTCAAGGTAGGTTGAGGCTTATTATTTTCAGTCATTGCGTTTTTTTGGTTCCAATTTAGACTCCTTTTCTTCTGAACCTTGTTCCTTTTATATAGGGTGCACATGTGGGGGATCTGAAATAATTCAACCCAATTTGGGTAAAGTTTTCACCCTCCATAGCGGGTTTGCACATGTCCTGGAATTCGATTAAAGAGACTATGCGGTGCTTCATATTCTATATCCTTGTCTTGATCAATGCTCAACCTGATGCCAAGAATAATGCATATCTGCAAGGTGACTTTCCCCATATTAATGTGAAACTGTTATCTTGGATGAACCATAAATCCTTAACACATTCTTAAATCCCTCAACAGATTTTGTATACCACCTTCAGTCTTGCATTTGGGTTTGCTTGCACACAGTTACATTGCATGCATTTTTACTGGTTTTATGAACATAGTTTCATCAAAGTTCTTGCTTGCTTCCTCTGGTCACCAGTGCGTCCTGGAATCTCATATCTCACCGACCATATATTCTGTTCAGAAACAGCAGTTGTGTTCTCTCGAGCTCTAGACTGTCTTTGGTATTATATTTTAAAAATGTTTAGAGACCAAATCCCAGGATCAGTGCTTCCCCTCTGAGATGCATGAATGAATGATGAGTATATTAATTTAGGGGGGTGGTTGACTTTGTCCCTTAACGACTCTTTTGCAAGTCAAAATGCTGGATTTAATAAGTGGGGTAATAGAGTGGTCGGCAAGTTTTATCATTATCATATGTAATCTCTGAATGAATGATTTGGACTCGTAACACTGTTCCAAATGTATACTTTTTATAAGATTAATTAATTAATAAAAATTAATTTAAGAAAAATAACACTAGGAAGGAAGAAGCGCTGGACTGGTCTCTCAGCTTGATTTTTACACGTGCTCCCGTTACAGAGTGGGGCCCCCAAGGTGGTGTTGTTGGCGTGGGGCCACGTGAAAGTGCTGTCCACGCATGACGCATACTCAGAGGCTGGTCCCAGAACCTGACACGTGAGCCGGACTCCGACACGTGCAAGATTATTTGCTCATTTGTAAACGAAAAATAATGAATACAAAAACGACGAATGGGTTTACTGTCGTTGACAGAGACGGTTACGGGACCGGAGCGCAGAGCCTGGACACGTGTCGAGCGATGCAGCGTTTGTCACAGAGACGGTTGTAAAATTAGGTTCATCTACCGTAACGCTTAATCGGTTTTTTTTTTCTCTCTCTCGGAAGGGAACGCTCCTATAACGTCATCGTTTTGGGGTCGACGTAATTGTCATGTATGAGAAGTGCCATGTGCATGCAGGTGCCAGGTGTTAACCTCCGATCCGATGCTGAGTAAATTTGTTTTGTACCCTAATCACACTGACACCATTTTTGTAACCTCTCGAGCTTCTTTTGTGAATACATAAAAGAATTTTAAAAATATTCAATTTGGAGTGTATGTAAGTAAAACAATAGTATCAGTATTTTAGAAGCACTCGACATTATATTTCAATAATCCAAACTTTCTGTTAACGAATATTGCTGTTGTACTATCACGTTCTATCTCTATCATTTTTGTACGCAACTTAAACAAAATTAAAGACAATGAGCCAATAAATTATTAAAGGGCCCCATTTTTTTTCCTCCTCAGATAAAAGGGGTCCCATTGTAAAAATCACCATCAAATTTCAGAATATTTGGCCAATGAAAAAATGTGTACGTTTCCATATTTCCTTTTTTGCGTTTCTTTTTCTTTTTCAACTAATGCATTGACCAAAAAGCCAAATACCCTCCTTCTTCCCTCCCTTTCTCTCCGTCTGAGAGGAATAATGGCAGGGTCGTAAAATAACGATTAAATAGGACCAAATACAAGTCCTCCCCAAAATTCTCTCATTTATACAAACCCCACACATATTCATGCTGCTTTCACTTCTCATTTTCCCGGGGTTTCATCAAAAGTAAGAAACACACAGCTTCTCCACTTCCGATTTTGACACCGCTTTCCCGTCAGCCTCCTAACCCGACCCGATCGCACAAAGATCCGATCCGATTCAGTGATCCTCCACGAAATTCAAGTCTCCGGCCGAGTCGAATTCACTCCAATTCTTCCCCCAAACGTATCGTCCGCTCCGCAGCTTCTCTCAGGTTCCGAAGGCTCCAAATTCACATACTTTCATCTCAGCTCTCGGCTCACATTCTCCGCTTAACGGCGTCGTTGCGGTGCGTGCGGCGTTCCATAGACGAGAGACTGATCGGAGATGACGTACGGGACGCGTATGCCGACGTGGAAGGAGAGAGAGAACAACAAGAGAAGAGAGAGAAGGCGAAGAGCTATAGCGGCGAAGATCTTCGCCGGTCTGAGAATGTACGGGAACTACAAGCTCCCCAAGCACTGCGACAATAATGAGGTCCTCAAAGCTCTCTGCGACGAGGCCGGTTGGACCGTCGAACCGGATGGCACCACTTACCGCAAGGTAAAAAAGGAAACAAAAAACCTCAATTTATTAGTTTACCGTTGTTAAATTGTTCGTTAGCAGTATACACTATCAATATCTTTTCTTCCGATAAATTTTTACCGCGGTTGATTGATTCTTAGACAAACTTAAACAAATGGCTGAATTCGAACAGTAGTTATCGTTAGGCTTTTAGCTCCGGGGGACGGCGCAGTTAGCGGGAGTGCTAACATGCGCTGGACGAGCGGTGCACGATTACAGGGGTTGGTTAGGAATTTGATCATGCTGCTTAGTGGCCCATTAAGTATCTAACGTACGCCGGATACGGCGGCCCACGCTGGCCGGGGCGCTGTCTGGAGTCGAGGCAAAACGGCCTGTTTTGCTAAGATGCGCTAGTGTTCCTGGCGCACATTAGCCGGGGTAAACAATCAGTGGGGTTAGATTCGGTCACCGGTGTACGTTAGGTCTAGTCAGCTCTGTTATTTTGTTTGTTGGCTTTAAGCCTTTAGCTCTTCTTTCTTTCTTTTACTTTTGCTTTCTTTGTATGATCGCTTTTCCGCGTGAAGCACTAGATTCTCTCTATGATTTCTTTGGCTCCCGATGACTGTTAATCTGCAACCCCTGTAACTACGTAGATCTCGAGGCGACGAAGATACCCTTTTTAATTCTTCTTTTTCAAAATTTGCGGCCCAAAATACCCACTTGGGTGTGGAAATTCGAGGCTTTTGAGGGGTACTTGTGTGCCATTTTAGTGAACTCTGATCTCTTTTTCTGTGTTGATAGATTTGGTTAGTAACCTTTTACTTTGTTTAGGAGAACACAGGCAGAGCCTTTTCTGGGTTGTGCTCAGTTTTCCACTTTGGAGATTTCGTTTCTTATCACAAGTTCATAACTCACAGTTATTAAAAGTTAATACCTTCCTCTTTTTAGAGTCATAGTCACATTGTTTGTTTTTATATGGTACATTACAACTATACATCCTTTGTTAATTCCTCTACCTTTAATAAAAGCTTTCTATTATCTTAAACAAAATTGCTTATAAATCCAGCTACTATTTTTCGTTTGGTGTTACGGTAATAGCAAGAGTTCCAACGGAAAGGAAACGAAATGCCTATACAGAGTAATTTGGTGTGTACATATAATTGCACCTTACATGTGTAATTGAGTTCAGTCACCAAACCATCGAAAATGTTGGTTAATTGAAATGGTCCCCCTAGAGGCAATACTGGTTAGGTGTTGAAATTTTCCCACTATGGTTTGGATTCAAGTCATGGTAGTGGTGTTAAGTCAGCAACTTGGGGTCAATTTTTCCCCTTGATTAATTCAATTTTAGATTCACGCCTCCACATCTGCCTTTTCTGCATCATAGGATGTGCTGGCACATTGTTTCTAGAAGGTATCATGGATTTTACATCTCTTGGGAAGTAAAGTAAATATGGCTGGCAACTCAGAGTGATCTGATAATGGTATAGTTGACTGTTATACCTGAAATTTTTAGGACACCACTTTGCTTAGGTGTCCTCACGGTATTGCAAGAGAAATGAAGGTTGCCACCAACTGGGAATGTGTCGTATGACTCTTATCCCTGCATATGATATCATTACTTGATTCAGTGATATATTCCTTTTCTCCCTAGAAGAAAACTGTTGCCTGTAGGTGCTAGCGCCCAAGCTGACACCTTGATATGACCCTGAAGAATGGGAAAATAACTACGTGACAGAGCAATTTATTGTTATATTAGGTGAAACACAAGCAACAGATGTATATGTATATGCATTTTCTTATGAATATGGACATACGTTTAAGACTGAAACAGATGAGGGTTCTTCTGTATTTGCTTTGTTATCAGCCTAATTTGTTCTTTATGAACCTCTGACTATGGCTTCATGCAATTACTCTTGAACCTCATTATCTATTTTTGTTTTTTGTTATGTGCAACTTATCATCTTCAAATGTGTGCAGGGATGCAAGCCTGCTGAACGCATGGACGTGGCGGGTGGATCGACACTAGCTAGCCCATGCTCGTCTTACCACCCGAGTACTTGTGCTTCCTACAATCCAAGCCCAGGCTCTTCTTCCTTCCCAAGCCCGGCATCATCTTCCTATGCTGCTAATCAGAATGCCGATGGCAGTTCCCTTATCCCATGGCTCAAAAACCTCTCATCTGGATCCTCTTCAGCCTCCTCTTCTAAACTACCGAATCTCTACATCCATGGTGGCTCTATCAGTGCTCCTGTTACCCCTCCATTAAGCTCCCCAACTGCCAGAACACCCCGAATGAAAACTGACTGGGATGACCAGTCTGCTCGCCCAGGGTGGGGCACGCAGCAATACTCCTTCCTGCCATCTTCTACTCCACCAAGCCCTGGACGGCAGATTGTTCCTGATCCAGAATGGTTTGCTGGGCTTCGGATCCCCCATGGACCAACTTCTCCAACATTTAGCCTTGTCGCTTTGAACCCATTTGGGTTTAAGGATGAGGCTTCAGCTGGTGGTGGATCTCGCATGTGGACTCCGGGGCAAAGCGGGACCTGCTCACCTGCCATTGCAGCCGGCTCTGATCACACTGCAGACATTCCAATGTCCGAGGTGATTTCTGATGAGTTTGCATTTGGATGCAACACAGCAGGGCTGGTTAAGCCATGGGAAGGAGAGAGGATTCACGAAGAGTGTGGATCAGATGATCTGGAGCTCACTCTTGGGAGCTCAAGAACCAGGTCTGTTAGTCTGAACATTTGATTTGCTAGATCAAATGGATTATTTGTTTGCTCACTTGAACCATGTTATTTACAGGTAGAGGATTGCGCAAAGTGACCAATCACTTGTCATCGAACTAACTCTGATTCCTTGTTTCTGCAATTCCAGATAAAGGAAAAGGAATCAGGGTGAGCACAACTGGTAGCTCTCTTTCATTTATTTTTTTAGATTGTTTCTTTCTAGTTTTTAGTCATATTTAGTTAGTTATTTCAAGGAGTGGGATAGTTTTTTTCACAACCATTTCGTCATTGTCTCTCATTACCTAAATTTCACTGGAAAGAAGTGGTATGGTCAATGGTCAAAGGGGATTGAATTGGGGCTTAACAGCTGCTCAAAATGGTCAAACCTTTTCCAACGAGTGAATAGATTATAGAGTGTCTCTTCTCTTTAGCTTTGGCTTTTGTACATTCTTTGACATTGTTGGTCTATGTTTGGCATGTTTTCTGTATGACAATGTGTTATTATAAAATAGAAAGAAAAAAAAAAGTGCCTCTTACAATTTTATTAATATGAGAATTTGTCTGTTTGCCACTGAGAATTAAAGATATTGGAATGACCACACAGAGATATGTCGCTTTGAATATCTTCATTTTGTTATCTTTTGACCAAAGAAAGCCCTTGGGGTTTTGGCAAAGTTCACCATGACGAGGACATCTAGATGTGGTAGAAAGAGGCTTTTGTTGAAAAAAATAAACAGAGAGACAAATTGAGACCCCATCCAAAGTTCTTGGTCTGGCAAATTCTCGTGTACAAAAACTTTACTCATTCATCAACCGCACCACATTTGTCGACAAACAGTAGAATATAAATCACGATTTGAAAATATCAAGGCAATAGCATTTTTATTTTTTTTAGTTTTTTAAAATTGGTCTCAAATCCTTCAGGCACTATTTATCTTGCCAAATTATGCTCTGGCCATATTAAGCGACGCACTAATGGTAGTAGAAGAAAACTTCCGTATAACATGTTTCATACACTTCTCAAGCGTTCTACTTGAAAAATAAAAAATCATTATATTTCTTAAACGAAAAATATTAAGATCATATTTATATATCATTTCTCTAATAGAAGCAAAATTCGTAATATGATACACAATGCTTTACGTAAATGTGATACCCATAACATTTTCAGAACAAAACTTTTTCCCAAACGAAGGTTCAACATATATTTTAAATTTGCAATTGGCAAGCCTATATTTTTAATTTTAAAACTTTAAATCTTTATTAAATTTGTCATTGGTCAGTGACGGCCTCTACATCCACCAACAGGGGACCAACATTCCCCCCTCTATCCTCAACTCCACACATCCCCACAACACAAATGACACATCCTTTTGCCGCTTGCGTGGCATCAACGGAAGCTTGTACGCACTACGCACCCTGCGCATTTTTCAGGCCACCAATACCCTTTTTATTTCCTACTCCACACTTATTTGGTAACTTGCGATTCCCAAATCAAAAACCCTAATGGCCCTGCCCTTTCATTTTATATTTAGTTGATTCTTTAGAGCTTATAGAAGATTCAAGTTCTAATTTCCCCCTTCACAAACATCGTTTTCTCTTTTCAAAATCAGGATTTATTTTCACTGAAAACCCTAAAAGCTCGAAAGCTCTGATTTTCAAGCGCGGAATTGTAATTTCACGGTTTTGGGTCTGGTTGACATCATCGGAAGCTCGAAAAGATTTGTTTTTTCCATTACTAATCTCAAACAGGTTGGGATTTTTATTTTACGATTTAAGATTGAAAACTCTAAGCTCGAAAGCTCAAATTTCAAGCTTGAAATGTTATCAAAACTCAAGAAAGCTCTGGTTTTCCATTATTAGAAGCTCAAATCCAAATCCAAATCTCACTGTTTCTGGGCCATGAAGAAGTTGTGACTGTTTCAGAGGAGCAACACAAAAAGCTTTCAACTTTTGCTGAAATGTCTGTGGAGAGGTCCTTCGAAGCTTGGGAGGAGGTTCAGCGCCATGGCCAGGACTTAGCGGACCGCCTCGCGCAGGGCTTCACGGGTTTGATTCAGTCCCACATCAGTACGCCGTCGTTCGCTTGGCCTAACCCTAACACGTCGAAGCTCTTCGATCTCGAATTCCCGAACCAGAGTTTCGGCAAGAGAGACTTTGTTGGGTTGGTGGCCGAGAACTCCGGGATTAATGGGGTTTCCGCGATTCTCAATATCGGTAACAGGATCGGGCAAGTCGGGGCGGATTTCGGGGCGTGCTTGAATGGGATGGTTCAACAGTTCTTTAGGACCTTACCGGTACCGTTTAGGCATGATGAAAATGCTGCTATAGTGGCTGTTCGAATTGATTCGGATAAGGTTAGGCAGAGAGCAGATGCGAGTTTGAGTGGTAAGGAGGATTTGGGGCCATTGAAGGAACGCTCGAAGGATTTCAGGGTTGTGGAGAGTGATGGTGTCTCTGATGGTTTGGTGGATGAAGAACTTGCTGGCTTGAATCTAAGGTCCGCTGGTCTTCTGGGTAGACCACTGGTAAGTTTTTCATCTTAGCATTTTCATTTTGTTATTATTGTTGTTATCATATGTATGATTATGATCATCATCTTTGTTGTTATCACTTATTCCTCAAACAATTAGCTGCATTTTTTTGAATTTTATATGTTTGTCTCGTTATTCTCTCGTCAAATTTCAAGCAGAGATAAAAAGGAGTGCCTGACATTTATATATGTTTGTCAATTCTGTTATTGCTGCAATAACAGGCTGCATTTTTTTCTTGGGTCGGGTGATGCTTGTCAAACTTTTACCATAGGCAAGGTCTAAAGAGCACCTGAAACTTCTACGTGTGCATTTTTTAATTTGTCATTCTTATGGAGTGCAGGGGAGCATAAATACCTCAACAACTTATGATAGTAGAACACGTCAGCTAGAAAGTTCTTTCCTTGCAAGGGGAGATCTATGGAGAGTAGAGGCTTCGAGTGGCAGTTCCACGTCTAGAAATGACAATTCATCACTCTTCCTTGTCCAGCTTGGGCCTGTACTCTTTGTTCGTGATGCAACACTTCTTCTTCCGGTGCATTTGTCAAAGCAACACTTGCTTTGGTATGGCTATGATCGGAAGGTATGATTAAATTCATATGACTAATGGTTTTCTGTTACGTGACAACCAATTCTTTATCAAACATAATCATAAACAAGAATATGAATACTGTCTATCTAGAATTAGCATTAAAGTTTGTTTTATGTTTGAGTTGTGCTCTACTTATCTCTTTTTTTCCCCAAAATCGTATGATCCGCAAACTTGACTGTTTGGAATAACTTTTCTACCTTGCATTTATACTTGATTGTTTCCATGCATCATTTTTTTCAATGCGTCAGTAACAGCATAAGAAAGGAATAGTCTTTTACGTAACTGTTTCTTTTATAAGTGAAAGTCTCATTAGAAGGGACCAGAGGGACAGCATCCAAATGCACCAGAAGTACTGTAGAAGAGAAAAACCATGTAAATCAATAAAAAAGTCTACAAGAGAGAGAAACAAATTGCATGGACCATGTGGTGGGACTAATCAAACTGGTTCTCAACAATTGCCAATCAAAACCTTAAGAGAACTTTTAGTTCCTTCAAAAGCCCAGCCATTACTCTCCAACCTGCCAGATTGGTTCTACAATAGAGAGGATTGAATCTGGTAGTCTCCTAGAAGAGCACACGAAGTGACTTCTTAATTGTTTGCTCCTCAACATTAAGGAATGTTTAGTTTCTTAGAAAGTATGACACTTATACTCAAACCAAGGGAAGTACAAAAGGTATAAAAATGCAACATCTAATGCCTTGTGCTTATTTTCCCCAACAAAATGACAATGCACCCTAATAAAACAGCTGCATCAATCCTTGGCAGCACTTAATATTTCCAAAAATTTAAGACAATTTGGTCTTTCAAATAGTATATTAAAGTCAATCATCCTTAGCTACTAGTTCCATTCCGTTGATGATTTCTTATCCTTCGGATGCTTTTTATATTTTATTTTGGTGATTTTTTCACTGCTTTTGTGATCCTTAGTGTTGTTGTCATGATAGGTCTATATCATGTATAGCAGCTTGATTCTTTCCTTGCTGTGTTCTCACATGCACATTTGTTTTAATTTTTAGAATGGGATGCATTCTCTTTGTCCGGCCGTGTGGTCAAAACACAGAAGGTGGCTCTTAATGTCAATGGTCTGCCTGAATCCATTAGCCTGTGTAAGTTGATTTCTGTGTCTTCGTATATATGTTTTTCAGTGTCAGCACTATTATTAGGTTTTTGGGGTTGATTCTCATATGCTCCCTCTCTCTCTGCACAGTCATTTGTTGATTTACAGTTTCCAAACGGGCAATTTACATATGTATCTGGTGAAGGGCTTACTACAAGTGCTTTCTTACCTCTGTGTGGAGGCCTTCTACAAGCTCAAGGTCAATATCCTGGAGAAATGAGATTCAGTTTCTCTCGCAAGGTTAGATTGTAAACTAGTAATCTGCTTTAACAAATAATTGTAGTAGTGTTCTCAAGTTATACCAGAATGGTCTTATGCACACTATTATTCTCATTAGTTAGTCTTCTTGCTTTAAAAGAATTAAGATCGTTTAAATGTTTCTCAGAATAAGTGGGGAACACGCATCACCCCAATGATACAATGGCCAGACAAATCTTTTACAGTGGGTCTTTCACAAGCCTTGGCTTGGCAGAGATCTGGTCTCATGGTCAGGCCTACAATTCAGTTCAGGTTAGGTTTTTTAGCCGTCTCTCTATTAGTAAATCTGTACATTATTGTCTTTCCATTATTGGTTGTTAATACTTGTCTCTAAAATGTTTAACAATGCAGTGAAATGAATGTAACTGTTAATGTTCTGAATCTCATTTTAATATAATGTTAACGTGGTATTACTATTTGCTTCTGGTCTCTGCACGCTTTGTCTCACAAATAAAAAGCTGCACCGAAAAAAAAGAGAAAACAAAAAAGAAAAACACAAATGTAATATCTTTTCCTTAAGAGGGTAAGGAGGTCTGGAGGAGTCGGTCTTTGAGGCCACTGATTGGTCCTAGGAGGAGTTTTCCTTTTGTTCTATGATTTTATGGGTGGGTTGGTTGGGCCAAAGCATATTCTCAAGTTGAATTGGGGCTATCGAGAGTAATTTAGTGATATTTCATAGATTACACAGGTGATATATGCGTATGTTGCATGTCTACATACTGTAGGAAATGGATTGAAATTTTGGGATTTTTGACATGGGTGTGTTCAGCATTGGAGGAATAGATGAGGTTAAATTGGTAGTCAGCAGTCTCTCCAAAGTCAAATTGTTTAGTGAGCACAATTCTTTTACCCCATAATATTTTAAGGCCCCTTTTGCACTTTTAATGCAATGTGTGAATATTTTAAATCAGTATGTTGTAAATTACTTTCTTACATCCCTGTTAAGCTTGTGCACATCAATTGTATTGGCATCTTGTAACTGGGTCAAGTAGTGCATGCACATCCTTCCTGCGTCTTCACTTGTGCTTCAACAGTCATCATACTTGGTGTTGACATGTTTCATGAAATTTTACAATGGTCAGTTTATGCCCCACTTTTGGTGGAAGCAATCCTGGTTTGCGGGCAGAACTCATTCACTCAGTGAAGGAGGAGCTCAACCTGATATGTGGTTGTGCATTCACACCACATCCTTCTGCGTTTGCTTCAATATCTGTAAGTTATTACTGGCACCAGTGTATATTTTATAATTTTCAGCCTTTACCTATAGGTCTCTGGGCTTATTTTTCACAATATCTAGAACAAGCTTTGTGGCCTTTGCTATACTGAAGTTTTTATTTTCATGTAAACATCTCAAAGAAATTTTTTTCTTTTTCATGATTTCTAAGTAAAAAACAAAAGTTATTAGGAGGTTCTAGGATTTTTTGTTTCTTACTGTCTTCTTCTTCTTCTTCTTCTTTGTGTGGTCTGGCATGTTCAGGTTGGCAGATCCAAGTGGAATGGAAATGTTGGGAACTCGGGGCTAGTTTTTAGAGTGGATACCCCGCTTACCAATGTCGATCGACCTTCCTTCTCTGTTCAGTTAAACAATGTCCTTGAGTTTTGATTGTTTTGGCCCCATAGTCTGCAAATGCAAGTGTATATAGTCTCAAGCTCTGAAATACAATACCACATGTGAATATGTGAATGTTCTGCTAATTATACAAATGTTCCCTGTTTTTCCTGTATGTGGGAGCGCATATTTTTTCATTCTCTTTTGACCAGCTGCTTATTTTCTTTTGTAATTTTTGCTGTATAATTTCTTCTTTGCATGTAAATTTTACAAATTCTAAATTCTGGCCTTCTAACGAAAATATTCTTTTCATTATGGGTGTCTTCAAATATGCCTTCGTACCAGAAAGATGAATTGAAATATTCAGTAAAGTAATGAACTGAAGTATTCGTTAAATTGCAAGATAATTGATCTGAGTTCGAGTTAGGAACTATTTACTCATCACATTTGAACTCTTGAGTTCGAATTTTCCATTTCCTAATAATGTTTGTTGGAATTTCATAACTTTTTAGTGTTATTTTCTTTTTCGAAAGTAATTCCCATGTCAGCATCTTGGGTTGGGCAAGGTGATCTTTGTCTTTAGAAGTTAGAAAAAGAGAAGATTAAATGATTAATTTCATTCAAAAGGTTTATGAGAAAATAAAAAATGAGACAATTCAGAAAACTCTTATTCATGCTTGCATTTCCATTGTAATCAATGGTGCATATTTAGAAACGCTTAGCTGCTGTATCCTCATAAACTTCCATGGAAACACTTAGCTGCTTTTGTGCCAGAAGATGATGTTTGAGTGATTAACTTTTTTTAGTGCTGTAACCAATTTTGGGTCTTCCTCTTCCCCTTGGGAAAATTATAGGTCTAAAAAAGGGTAGGATAAACACCAACTCTGTCAAGAATGACATAATACTTGTCCACACAAATATTGTTCTCCTCCAATACCATACAAACCTTTTCAGCTGAGGAAGCACTCAGATTGAAGAACTAATGCCTGCAACAGATTGGAACTCTGCTCTTTGTTCTAGTATCACCTTCAAGCAGGCAGTTGGCTCGAGTCCTTCAATGCGCTCACTCATTTTTATGTCCAGAACTTGGGTTTCTGATTGTAAACCATCAATGAGAGGAGCACATCAAAGAAAGGTTTCGATGACACGAATTGGTCCGCCTTTGAATCACAGCATGCAGGGATAGCTTGAACTAGCAGTGACAATACCATTTGCTGACAAGAACTCTACCCTTACCTTGATGCACAAGAAATGGTAAAGTCATAATAATGCATTTGCAATTAGGTTATAAAAAATGAGACATAAGCATTGCAATATTGGCTATATAGATTTTAACAGAAGCTCAAGGTTGATCAAATATCATACCTGAAAGACACCTAGTTTGTGATTGTATCGGATTCAGGCACGGTCAATGAAACAGCAAGCTGCAGTTTGTGATTATAAGGTATAACACGGTCACCACGGGCACCAGAAGATGACATGAGGGGAACAAAAGCTACTGGACTTGATTTGGTGTAATCAAAGTTCAGGGTCTCTGTGGTCTGAATTGGGTTCTGAACTAGGTATTTCATAACAAATCCACTCAGTACAAACCCAGATGCCAGAATTCCAAAAAACATGGAACAAACATAGATTGACCTGAAGAAGGTCAAACCTGCATTCACTGCAAGTGACTTTTGGGCTTGCAAGCGCTCGGATACAGCTGAAATGACATTTGTAGATGTGACACTCCACATTCTCAGCAGTTCTTCATCAAATACTCTCTAATGTGCCTCAGAGTTTGAAATGGAAATATAAAGAGCATGAAGGGAAAATAGGATAACTGAATTGGAAAAGTGAAGAGGCTGACCACTAGACTATGTTGAAATCCTATGATTTTCATCAGAAACACCACAATGAAGGCCAAAAATGTTCAAAGGAAATGGATTATAGCTTCCTCATGGAGAGTTAGCAAAATCTTTGCATACCCTTTCCTTTGTGTGAAGCAAAGGAAATGGATTACCAGATTGTCTGCATGCCCTTTCATTTTCTGGCAAAGGACTATTAGCTTCATATCTTCTTTCTTCAATTGCATTGTTGTCACTTGAATCCAAACTAAAACTCCATACTTCTCCATGTTCACTTAGCTAACCCCGAGCAAGATTCACATAAAGAAAGGATAGTTTTCGGCGTTCTCCAGTCCTTGATCACCTTGTCAGCCCCATCTAGAGCCAATTTGAGAATAGAACATTTGAACATATTGAACAATCTTTGTGGTTCCATATCACATTTGGGTTCAAACCCCCAAAAACCATCCTGGGTCTGTGAGAACCCATGATCACCGTTATCAGCAAGTTAATGAATTGGAACAAGGGATTACAACAAGGCAGAAGTACTTGTGAGTGAAGGACTGCAACCAACTTAACTGTAGGAAGGATAATTTTTAGGAGGGAAATGATGATTTGGCACTAACTGTTATTTCTCGGGATGCTAAAAACAAGTCGGCAGTTCAGATTGGATGGTGCAACAACCAGTAGGAAGAGCTTTTGGGGTCTAATTCTGCAAAGATAGAGTTGCAGCGTGACTCGACCAGAAAAAAAAAAAAAGGAGTTGCAGCGTGACACACACTTCAACACTACACTTGTTTACTGGCACAGCTACCCAGGTGTATGCCCAACTAGCTAAATTAGAGCATTTCCAAAAGAGATGTCAAATACCAAACATCAAATTTAAATTTGATGGCTGATGTGGTAATTTGACATCTTAGAGCATCTCCAACCGATATGTCAAAAGTGCCACATTGACATTTAACAGCTAAAAATAACATCTCACACACTCCAACCGATGTGTCAAAGCTGATGTAGAATGAAGGCTGAAATTGAGATGTTATTTTTGACATCCCAAAAGCAAGATGTCAAATGAATATTTTATTATTTTTTCTTTTCTATTCTTTTTAATTAAAAATAAATCAATACTAAAATGTAATAAAATAATAATTTAATTTGACATATCGAGTGGAGTGTAAAGCTGTGTAAGATGTCAAATTGCCACATCAGCCATCAAATTTAAATTTGATGTTTGGTATTTGACATCTCCCTTAGAGATGCTCTTACACAGCTTTACACTCCACCCGATATGTCAAATTAAATTATTATTTTATTACATTTTAGTGTTGATTTATTTTTAAATAAGAAGAAAAGAAGAAAAAATAATAAAATATTCATTTGACATCTTGCTTTTGGGATATCAAAAATAACATCTCAACCTCCAGTCTTCATTCCACATCAGCTTTGACATATCGGTTAGAGCGATGTGAGATGTTATTTCTAGCCGTTAAATGTCTATGTGGCACTTTTGACATCTCGGTTGGAGATGCTCTTAGCAATCTCCAAATTTTATTTTGGATTTTTAGGTCTAATGGTCTCTGAACTTTGACCCAATTCGCATTTTGGTCCCTTAATTTCCAAAATCGTTTATGTTGTCCTTCTTCTTCAGTTTCGTTGGGACAAATAGTCATTCCGTCAATTTTGTTAACTTTTTCTGTTAAATGCAAGGGCAAAATGACATTTTTGTATTATTTTTAATTTCGACATTTTGAATATTACTTTCACCCAAAAAAAAAAAAAAACTAAAAAACTTTCTTCCTATCCTCAATCAAACAACATGGCCAAGGGGTTATGGCTACTGTGGCAAGGATAGGGAAAAAGGTTTTTTATTTTTTTATTTTTTATTTTTTGGGTGAAAGGAATATTCAAAAGATGGAAATTAAAAATAATACGAAATACCATGTTGTCCCTGTATTCAGTGGCGGAGCCAGGATTGTATGTGTGGGGGGCCAAAACGTAATACAAGTATAGAAGAAAAAAAAATTCAATCTTACATCAATAATATATATAAGAAAAAATGGACATTTTTCATAACTTTGTACTCAATTTCATGTATCAAACAGAAAAGTCTATTGATAAAATCTCATTTCCCTTTAAACTATTTATTTTCTATTCCCTTGGATCATCGGTTTGATTATTAGAGGATTAATACTTCCTTTTTCTTGTCAGTTGTGTAATGGGCTTACAAACATTTTACATATAATTATAAATGAAGTTATTATGGATTGCAATTGGGGGGCCATTAGAATGAGTATATGGTTTGCATTGTCAAATATATGAACTAAAACCCAAGCGTTACTATGTCAAGAACAAATTGTGGAGGGGCAGGGCCACCTCAAGCCCTAGAGTACCTCCGCCTCTGCCTGTATTTAACTGAAAATATAACAAAATTGATAGTAATACCATTTGTCCTAATGAAACTGAAGTTGAAGGATCACGGGAACGATTTTGGAAATTGAGGGACTAAAATGCGAATTGAGTCAAAATTCAGGGACCATTAAACCCAAAAACCCTTTTATTTGTCACCAATTTGATTGGAGTAATGGAACATACACCAAAGCAAATCTTGAGAGTTGGATCTCAAACTGATGTAAAGTGTTAAATTTGTTGATAATTTAGACTTACAAAAACAAAAAGACTTTACTTTTTTGTATATTGCTTTCTACAAGTGAGTTGTTCAAAAATGGAGAAGGAAATTGAGGTAAACATCAACAAGCATAGCTGCCTTCTCATCTCACCTTCCTCAACCAATTGCTCCACTCATCATCACCTCAATGCTTTCATGTTAAAATATCTAATCTAGGGTGTAACTTTTGTGGCTGTATTGGTGAAGTAATATGCACCCATTCGGAGAAAGAAAATCTAAAATACATAGCTGCCTCAGCTTTCACAAATACTTTCAGAAACATATCTGTCTCCTACTCTCCTAGTACAAATTTTCTACTACCCCTTTAAAAAAAAATCTCTGGGCTAAATTCAATTGAGCAAAAGAATTTGAAAACCTTTCGTTCATCAGCTTTTCATCACTGTAAATTTACATCATACATATCCTTAAGTAGCTTGGTTGACGAAGAATGTTCCATGGTCTCATCCTTACTCGCAAGAGAAACCGAGGAATCAACCCATGGACCCTCCATTGATGCGCCTCGTACGTGACTATCTTGAGAGAATGTGGAAACGTGTGTTTGGCTGTCTTGTGATAGCCTCTCAAAGGCTTTGAACTTTGCATCCTGTTCGGCTGAACCGCGCTTGATTGTTGGTGCTTGAACTGGACTTTTGCCTTCGAGCATACTTACTACAGAAGACATGGGTGGTCTGAGAGTTGGAGATGGGTTGCAGCATAAGAGCGCCAAGTTAAGCATTGTCATGGCCTCCTCTTTAGAGTAGTTTGAACCAAGACTTGGATCCACGAGTTCTAGCATGTTTCCTTGCTCTTGTAGGACATAGGCCTTGAATTACATGTAGAGAAACAAAGACATTTACCACCTCTTGAACTATTCCAAGTGAAAATTGCAAAGCTAAATGCACTTAGAACACAAAAATTTTGAAGGTCTCTACTGAAAACCATTAAAAAAAAAAATTTAATCACTTAGAAGACAAAATTTTTGTTCATACTGAAGAAATTGTGAATGCTTAATCTTCAAAAGATCACAGAATATAATGGATAAAGCTTACCCCATCTAGAAGATACACGAACTCCTCCTTTGGCCTGTAATTTGTGTTGCTCTTTCCACTGACAATTTCTAAGGCAACAATACCAAAGCTGTAAACGTCTGCTTTGTCTGTCAAGTAACCTCTCATTGCGTATTCAGGAGCCATATAGCCTCTGTAAAAATAGCAGATAGCTCCAGATCAGTGAGTATGGTGCCAGTAATCAATTACCAAACAAAGGCTAAGAGAAGCATATAAGAAATTTCTAAATGAAAGTATCAAGATATCTTTCAATTCATTAGCCATGCTGTATTCATGACCCTGCAGCTCATTAACACTAATATTATACAGCAATCTGCTTAATTCAGGGGTTCAGACCGTATACTGTATCTTCGCAAATCTGACTCAGAATAGTCATAACAGATACATGTTTCCATATCCCAGCTCTCTATATGCATTTCTTATTATCATTGTCCGATAAACAAGCTCTAGTCCAAAAAAATTCAGTTGGCATATTTATACATCTTAGTGAAGCTAAAATATGCGAGAGAGAATGCTCACATTGTTCCAGCTATTCGTGTGCTGATATGCGTGTTCTCTTCTTCATCTAGCTTAGCTAAACCGAAGTCAGATATCTTTGCATTTAGATCCTTATCAAGCAGCACATTGGTTGCCTTTATATCCCTATGAACAATTTTCAACCTTGATTCTTCATGAAGATAAGCTAATCCCCTTGCTATCCCCAAGCATATCTTCTTTCTAGTTTTCCAGTCCAAATTTAGCCGTTGTTCGTCACGACCTACAAATGTTTTGGGGAGAGAGAGGGAGAAATAAGATACAAGACTTATTCCAAATTTATGACATTCTGCTGAAGATGTTGCTAGTATTTACCAAAAAGAGCACGGGCAAGACTATTGTTTTCCATGTATTCATATATAAGCAACAACTGGTTTCCTTCAATACAGCAACCAAAAAGCTTCACGAGATTTGGGTGCTGCAAAGCAGATATCATGCCTATCTCATTAACAAACTCACGGTTCCCTTGCTTTGATTTGGAGGAGAGCTGCTTAACAGCAATGACAGCACCATCTGCCAGAACACCCTGAGAATCGAGCAAGGTTATTTCCGAATCACATCTATATAAAGAATATTTATTTCACTAATCATCAATTATTTCACATTTGTGCAGTGAATTAGTGCCAAATTCACATGTGGGAAAATAAATATTGTCATAGTAATCATTACCTTGTAAACAGGCCCAAAACCTCCTTCACCTATCTTATTTGAAGGATCAAAGTTACCAGTGGCAGCTTTAATTTGTCGTAAAGTGAAATAACCTGTTTGTAGTTCTAGCCCACGACGCAGTTCTGCCACAAGGAAGGATTTTAGATATTTACCATACAATGAGACATAGTGAAAACAAGAGAAAGAAAACTAGCTCATTTTGTCTCCTATTGTGATGTTGAGGATCATGCAGAATACAATTCACTGTGCGTCGTTATACATCCCCTACTTGCAAGAATTGGTGCGGCAAAGAGCAACTTTATATGCAGAGATTATCCTTACCTTTATCCTCATCTTTTCCCCCTAAGAAACCACTCAGTCGGAGGACTACCAAAACCAATACAAGGGACACACATGATGCTACTACAATGCCGGCAATAGCACCAGCAGATAGCCCCCCAGTATCAACCTTAAAATCTGAAAAGAAAGTAAAAGTTTTAATGAAGTTAAGATGCACGCAAGTAGAAAGAAAAAGCAGAAATCCTAGAACAGAGGTGAAGCTTACTTGGTGTCACAGTAATTGCAGATATAAGAGGTCCATAGACACCTCTGTCTGGAATGGCAGTAGTTCCTTTTCCTGCCCAGTATAAGTGGATCTCTAGAGTGCTACCGTTAACAAGAACATCATATTCTCTGAAGATGCCTTTACCAACGCCTCCTGCTTCCTCCATAATATTGAAATCCTTCAAAACCAAATTCCCCTGCCCAAAAAGCAAATTACAACTTTACTAGCTTCAACCAAATTAACCATATAGCCAAACAAAATCTTGTAAAGAAAAAATAAAAGATTACCAATCATAAATGAAAATTTGTCGATAATACAAACCCACTTTTACTCACTTGAATTGAGACATCAAATATGCGCTTCCCAAGGCTGCTGAATGTCTCGCTATCAGAATACATTATTTCAGAAAAGTGGAGCTTTACTTTGTAACTGCCCTTTATCATGCAAAGGCCATAGTACTTGAGTGAGAGAGGGGCAAGGCGGGCTGTTTGATAAAACTCTGGACCATTCATATTCAGAGACGATGTGTTTCTTGCTATGTAATCTGCCTTAGACTTGCCCATGTAAACCCCCGTACTGCTATAACCCCACTTATCAGATGATGAAACGAAGTGTGAGGTCCCCACAGTGGTTAAGTCCTCTTCATATTCATTGCCCTCAAACTCCATCCTTCCCCCTCCACAATTGATAAACAAAGAATGGTCTGCAGGTGTTATGGGAATTGTATTAGAAATTTAGACATGACACCTATCACGTCCACTCAAAAGCTGTTGCATATTCATGAAAGCAAAATCTCATATGAATCAAAACTTACGTCGGGGTTTTGAGGGGCAAGGGAGGTCCTTCTCCAAGCACCATCTATTTGTTGAAAGGATTAAGGCTCAGTCATACATGTATTTTATGAAGTTTGATGAAAAAATAATTATAAGTTTTAGTAAACTTACGATTGTTGTGGAGACGAATAACTAGAAACTAAATTCCTGTTTAATAATCAAGGGAATTAGTAGAGAAAATAGGACAAACAAGGAGCATATGATAAGTACAGAGAATTTAGCGAGTAATGTAGGAGGAATGTACTTAAGTTTGTGGGTGCTTTTGCATAGGCATGCATGTGTATTCTCTATTAGGAAAAGCTTTGGATATTAAAAAGCTTACACATTTAACTGTGGGCAACTAACAGAAGGTGATCCCGTAAAATTGTTGTAAGACAAATCCCTGCAACAGAAATTTCATGGCATTGATGACAACTCTAAATTCAAAATATTGATAAACAGATAAAGTTAAAGTTGGTCGCAGTAATTGTCCAGTTAAACCAGTAAAGCATTTTGTGCGTAAAGAAATAAACACAGATGAGCAAAACTTCATAGATTAGTAATAGAGTAATAGACTAACAGGTTATTTTTGTTGTTAATTATCCAATTTGGCACTTGTCCGGTCAGTAAGTTGTTGGTCAAAAACCTGCATCCATAAAACTTACAGTAAATGAAAGATGCAGATAATAGCTAATTCAAGGAATAAATAAAATGCAAAGCATTTGCACAACTAAACTAATGCTTGCTTTATTTAATTGACTTACATGTAATCTAGACTATCAACACCCTGAATGTTCTCTGGAATTTCGCCAGTCAACTTGTTAAAGCTCAGGTCTCTACAAGAGAGAAAGAAGTATCATATATCAGATATTTGTCTTGATGGGTTGCAAAACATAATTAGAATCAAAATATAACATGAATCTACTCCATTTTGTGAACAAGGTTTTGAAAAAACTGAAAGTTTTGTAACAAAAACTGATAGCAATTTACAGAACTGTAAATTTCATTTTGGTTCAGTGACGATAGTAAATTTAAGCTAAGCACTCACAATGTTGTCAATTTTGTCAGATCGCCAATGTAATCTGGGATTAGACCACTAATTGAGCAATTTCTCAAAGTCCTGAGCCACAGAGATGCAACCAAGAATTAGCAGAATTGCATTAATAAACTAGACAGAATCGCAGTTTCGATAGGGTTATGTGATTTTGAACTCACACTACTTCCAAATTTTTCGTATCTGTCAAATTAGGAAAAGGCATACTTGATCCATTCAAATCAGAAATCCTCCTGATACAAAAGAAACGTCAGAAATACTTAATTGTTTCATTGTAATTACCAGATAGAGGAGCGTGCTCTTACAATTGAGTTAAGTTTTTCAACAAAGAGATGGTGGAAGGAATGGGGCCTTCCATGGATGTGCCTTGCATATCACTGCAACAGATTTAAATTTATTGTTAAACATTAACCAACATTCAAAAAATTGATTTAAAGGAGTAAAAGATGGGAGATGAATATAATGAAGAGCAGCACTCACAGTCTATCAAGATTCGTCCAGTTGCCAATAAAACTAGGTATCTTCCCTGATATTCGGCTCCCATCTATCCTACTGCAGGCAGTAAAAGAAGATGAGAAATTCTCTGTTCAAAAATACTAGACATACAAACAATTGGGTCATGTTGCATCACTTACAAATCAACTAATTTCTTTAGATTTCCCAATGATTCTGGTATTGTCCCTGTAAAGTTGTTCGCAGAAAGAAGGCTGTAGAAATAAGGAGTAGGTTACATTTACCTCAAACCAGGTTGACAAAAAAATCTCAGGTATTCTATACATAACAAGGTGCTGATATCAATCATACATATAAGTTGCGTGAATAAAATTCCAATATATAGAATGCAAACTCTTTTTCAGTGGATCAGAAAAGGTCACATAGAATCAAAACTGACTTGTCGAAAAGCTAACACTAGGGAGCCAAGAAAATGAACCATCTAATGCATAAATGCATTTTACTCTTGAAACAGATGAAACAGATGAAAAGAAACTTAGTTAAATGAAAAACAATGACATCAAGAATAAAGTCTGGCAGGAAATTTCTGATTGATCAACAAAAGCTTCCTCAATTGGTTGCAGTGGTTGCAGACATAAATGAAAGATTTGAATGAGGAATAGAAAGGCAGTCTTACAGTCTTTCCAAGTCAGTCAACTTCCCTAGACTTTGAGGAAGAGGCCCGTCAAACTGATTATCTTCCAACACCCTGAAAAATGGAATTTGGCAATGACGGTTATGCATGCATATTCCTTCTCTTTTTATCATTTAGAAATAGGACATCAGTGCAAGACTTACAGCTCTCTGAGCATAGTAAAGTCACCAATTGCCGTAGGAATTGAACCACTGAGTCGATTTCCCAAAAGAGACCTGCAGCATACCAACAGTTACATGCTAATAGGCCTGACAGATATTAAAGAAAACACATGGCGATCAATTAAGTTCCTCAGTGATATGAAGGCATATTAATCACTTACAGAATGCGAAGAGGAGCACGAGAAAGGCTTGCAGGGATTGATCCATTGATGTAGTTACGAGTGAGATCACTGTTTAACAAAAAAGCTTAGTCTTCCCACATTCTATATTGGTTGTGATCATTAAACAAAAGAGGTACTATTTGCTGAAGGAGATTCATAATGCATGGAAAATAGGCTGAAATTTCTTAACTCAATGCTTGTTTATCTTTATCTGAAAGAACCATGAATATTGCAGCGTGTCTGAGAGACACAAAGTTTAATGTTCCACAAAAACACCAATAACAATTCATCTCTATACTCAAGTTACGCACAAGAAAATTCAATAAGCTAAGGAACCAACAAGCCAAAATACGTATCACTTACATTTCTTCCAGATGAGTAAGATTTCCAAATTCATCAGGTATAACTCCCGTTAAATTGAGACCCTTCAGCTCACTGCAATGCCAAAATTTAAGCAAAGGAAACTTTGACAGTGGAATTCAAAACAATAAAACTTCAAGCTGAAAAAGTCGTACATGTTTGTGACATGACAAGTGTTGTTTGCAAAGGAACAGTTGCATGTGACATTGCTTAGAATATTGTTAGTGAAGTATCTGTAAAAGCCTGATCCACCATTTTGGCAAGAACTTCGGCTGATGTTCCAAAGAGTGTTGTGTAGTTTTGTGGAAATTGTTCCAAGAGTTCTCACTGTCACGTACAAATCAATTAGTAATATGAAGCAATAGGTTCCCTATAGAAATAAAAGATCAGAAATAACCAAATAAAGAACCTAGTAATTTCAACAGCCAATAAATGCCTCCTTCCGGGGAAGGAGGGAAGCAGTGTCCTTATGCTAAAGAGTGCATGTACTATTGACACCTATAAAACTACTAAATCACACCCAAGTTTAATCTTCACAAAAATTACTAAAACGGACCAAGCCTTTCTGAAAAACTTGTTCATTAACTCACCACATTTGAGTTTTTATTAGTCAATGGCATCAAAACGGACTTTGAACATGTATTCATAATATACTGAAAGAAAAAAAATTCCAGCGGATTTTTCAGGCAAAAAAGAAAAACATTTAGCAGATTCTTAAAGGCTTCCAAAGCAATAGTCAAGTGTCATCTCAGATTAAAAACTGCCCATATCAAGTGTCAGGCTCATCTTTGACACGACTTATTGATCACATGGTCAAAATTCATATGCAGAAACAATGGTCAATTTTTTCATACTAATTAACAATATCATTTTCCCTAGGTCTGACTGACCATTTATTAGTATTCTCAATTCACCGGTGGCAGAGGATATGCTCAAAACTACAAGTAGCCCACGTTCACACTACAAAGCATTTATGCAGCGGCACCAGTCAACCCTAAACCTAAACCTAATTCCATTCGACCAAAACTCATAATAAACCACAGCCTGTAAAACCCATTTGTTTTTTAATTAGGACCCTCCTATATCCTAAAAAAATAAAAAATAATGCTAAATATGGTTAAAACCAATTTTAAAAGGGGTCAAAATCATGCAATTATTGGTGCACTTTTGGTAAGAGGCAATCAACACACAACATTTGCTATATGACAAACCAAACAGATAATATCATAATAAAAAATTAAGATTAAAATTCCAAGTATATCGAATTTGTAAATAAATTTCATGACTGGTAACATCAATGCAACCACCAGATAGAGCTGCCCACTATGCAACTTGCATTCATAAGGCCTCATCACCATTTTTCACTCTCCCCATTGATTGCAGAGCCAACTGGGAGGAATTTACTGAACCAATAAGGCCTGCGATCTATATACCATCATGTGTGGAGATTCCTCCATCATCATGTGGGCCCCAACTATAGCAACTCTTCTGGGCCCACAACCACATAAATCACTAAGATGAAATGAAAATCAACGACCAAAACTCATTTTCCTCTCTGACCATGACGATCCTATCAGTAAAAAACAACAAAAATTGGGGATATTTTCTTTAGCCAAAAAGATGATGGCTTATGATGCTGCTAGTTCTATCAAAGACTAAACTCAATTCTGTATTTGAGCAAGATGATTGGTCCTGGCTGCCACCTATAGCAGAAGACATTGATAGTGATTCAGAGAAGAATGACAAATCAGATTATACGAATCTCTCGGAGAAAAATCTTCAAACTAATAGATAAACTGTGAACTATATGACTTTAACATCGGATTACAAGATCAAAACTTGAAGTGGGTACTGTTTGACTACTGAGAAAATGTTGAAAAAAAAAACTGATGGAGAAAAGACAATCAATTTCTAATAGATTCTAGAAGTGAAAACACATGTAGTTTCAAAAACGAATACCATAGAGAAATAAAGTCAGGAACTCTACAAACAATAGAAGGAGAAAAAGAGCAGACACTGATGCAGATGAAGTCCAAGAACATTAATAAAAAACAAATTTCTTTGCTTTCCTAGAGTTTTCTCAGGAACCAAACAGAGTAGTTTTCACTACAAAGTGTATAAACAAACCAAATGCAATGCAGTGCCCAGAACAACAAAAGCATCACAAAATCCGAAACCCCAGAAACGTTTTGTAGCCAAAATCAAAAAAATTTGGAGCGAGAATGATGAATTATTGTACTTACCTTCTTCCAAAGGCAGAAGTTGAGCATTCGATTCAAACCCAGTGAAGCAATTCAACGCCAGAAACCCCAACACAAGAGCAAAAACAATCTTAGAGGTCGAAATCACGAACCCCATTTTGCTCTACAACAAAAAAGAAGAAAAGAAAAACTGCTTTCGATGTCTCCAACAAAACCACAATCTTAGCGTCCTACACTCAACAAAACGACAACAAAGCAGAAACAGAAGCAGAGAAAAGAAACAGAGGGAGTGGTTAGTAACTTGGTATGGAGGGAAATGGACAAAGAAGAGACTGATTCATGAATGAGATAAAATGATATAAAGGCCAAGCAAGAGAAAAGCGTTTCCTTTTGGTTTTGGAAAATGCTAGGAAAGAGATAAACACGAAGAGGTAGGAGAGAGAGAGAGAGAGAGGGCCGCCGGTGAGAGGGAGATTTTCTCTGGTTTTTGCTTTTTGATTGTTTTTTGAAAGCGTCAAACTGAATGTCTCTATCAAAGTACACTTTCATGGCGGCAATAATATATAATGCTACGGTTCGCAGTTTGCCAACGTTACGTATCGACCCTTACTACAATCAAAATCAAAATAAATTATTACCCTACTTACAGAGATCAAATACATTTTTCCTCCACATATTTCTATTTGGTTTCAATTTTTATGCTCATGGTTTCAATTTTGTTAATCATAATGATTTGTTTATCTATGTAAAATTTCTCGTTTGACTAATCTATAAGTAAAATGATTTTAAATAAGGAATTTGATGATTCTATTCTTGGGGTGGTGGCAATGTTGGTGGTAGGGTGGTGACAATGAGAGTGATGACCATGGTAAGGTGGGGGTAGTGAAGGTGGTGACAAACAGTGATGATGATTATTGAGGAAACAATGACGGTGGTAGCGGTGGTGGTGGTATGGCTTGGGGTTAATTTCATCATGTAGTTTATTTAGAAAACGTGAATGTAATAGGTTAATTACTGCATGTTTAATATCAAATGACCCCTTGAACCATTTGAATTCGACATCATTTCTCTTTCAAATTTCTCAATCTTCAATTATTATACTCTTTTATTCAACTATTATTCAATATACAATATGATGTTCTGTATGATATACGTAAGAGAATATAAAACCTTCATTTAATTGTTTACAAAAATAAATTGGTCGAATCAAACTACTCACTTAAATGAATGAGTGATTGGTTTAGTTCAATTACAAAACCAAATTGAGGTATAAACCAAACTATAAATTGGATGGTACACCTGCCCTACCCCATTTTTATTCTTTACCCATCTTTAGCTAGCCACTGGAACTAAAACTCTTGTCACAAGAGCAATTCAACCTCAATTTATTTCATTTAAAGGTTTCTTACACAAGGAAACAAAACAGAGGACAGATATTAGATGGGGTTTCCTCGATGAATTTAAAATGGGAAACATTGATAGCTATTTGCTTTGTTTGGTAGATAAAGTGGGTCACATGGCTCTTATACACAAGTTGAATATGATTTTTTTACTAGTGATACTGTTTGCTGTATTTTCAAGAAAGCGATATTTTTTTCTTTCAAATTACAGTTTTACGTATATATAAAAATAATTCATTAAATATACAAAATGAAAATTACACACAGTTTTTAAATAAGAGTAAAAAATGTTCCTTTTACTAATCTTGACTTATCTTTTTTGAATAATTCTTTTTTGACACCTGTGAATTAAGAACCGTGGTTTTTACCTGCAGTTTCAATTCAAAGTCAATAACATCCAGCTTCTGTGCCATTGACTGGTCGATTGGAATGCTGTAAAGGGGATGATGTGGAATTTTATGTATAGATTATTATATTTTTGGAAACCTTTATTCGGGTGATTACGTGTTTCAGTCAAAATAGCTTTTTTCTTTTTTTGGACGTGTTTGCATGCAGATTTTGAAATTAAAATAATTAATGATTGATGCAAAAGTCTTCTGGAAATATATATATAAAAAGAAAAGAAAAAAAGGATGAAAATTCCACGAGAAATATTCCGTTGGATGACTTTGGATTTTTCCACACCGACGTTGGAGAAAATTTAAAACAATATTGAGTTATTTCTACATGCCCTGATGTAAGCTTTAGCATAGATGGTTTTGTTGTTATTCAAAGTTCCAAAGTTAAATTGTATTAAAAATATAGAATTTACGTGTGCAGATTGGTCCAAGTGTACCCAATTGATAGGATATAGAAAACTGTTGATATATATGACTGGTGAACCGAGCATCAAAGTTGCATGTAGGGTGGCACCACAGTGGAAAAGTAGACCAAACTCTACCTCTCTCTCCTCGAGTGCACTTGAGTTCAATTCACGTAGAAGACAATTTTGGGCAATCAAATATGATATTTTCCCCTCCCGTCCCTAGCGAATGACGAAAAAAAACTAAGCATCTAAGTTGACATGACTAGTTGAATTGGCCAGAAATGTTAAACAAACAATCTCTAGAGACAATGAAAGGAAACCAGCAAGTTGACACAAAGACTGGACCAACTAATTAATCGTACAATCTGATAAACTGGAAATTAAGATGATCATAATGATTGTATACAATAACTAATCTTGTTTTATCAATGATTGAATATTCGTTGGAGCTTATAAATTATCTAAAATACTTGTCCCAAATTTTTTAATAGTACGTAGACATAATTGTATGAAAAACAGCCGATTGCGGTATGAAAAACAGCCGATTGTGGTATGAAAAAATATGGAATAACAGCCGATTGTGGTATGAAAAAATATGATATTTTTATATGTAGACATAATTGCTTGCAAGATATTACTCTATTATGTCAGTTATAAATTAGTAAACTTAAGCAACTTGCTTGAATTATTATTTTTTTGGTGAACTCCGGCAACTTGATTAATAAAGGCATATACCAGAACCGCACTCTTCATGCATATCATCATGGAAAACTTTAAACAATGGGTAGCTCATTTGATTGGCTTAGTTGAAGTTGTATATAAGAAAAATAATCCACGAGGAATCCAAGTACACCAGTGGGTGTTTTATTATTGTAAATTTCGTAATCGGTTTAGAAAATTAGTAGCCTATTACTCTTGTCAAAATCACTCATTCTTAATTAGGTTGACTTTTAAGAGGCAAATTGTACTATGCAAAGCATATACGTCTTTTTGACGTAGCATGAAATTCTGGAGTTTTCGATATATCTGATTGGGGCTCATAATACCTTTCCGAAAAGAAGACGACGAGAAACACTATTGGTCGCTTTACCACGACATAAGGGCAATTTGGGCGTTTTAATATCTTTTAGTAGTTGAAAACAATTTTAAAGTTTTATGGGTATTTTCATAATTTTCCTTTTGGGTTCTTTCTTAAATCCTAGTTTGGTAGAACTATTTAAACAAAATTTCATCTTATTATTCCTATTAATTAAAAAAAAAAAAAAACAAGAGTTTCTCTCAATTATTGGCTGGTGGATTACATAGTTTTTAAGGGTGATTGCTTGAGTGTCACTTTTTTTTTTGCTAACCCCATGTAAGGTCATATCTTAAACATTAGATAGTGTATGATCGTTGAGATGGATCCTATACATTCTCAATCTCAACCGCCATCCATATTTTGATTTAACGCTGAAAATTCAATAAGTTCTCAAATTAAGTCAATAATTTAGGTTAGGTGTGTACATACATATATGTTTGAGTTTTCAGTTCAGATCAAGTGTGTAATGTATATGCATCTAGCGAGGCCACCCTATACATGGGTTAAAAAAGTCCGGTATCTAGTCTTTAATTAGTAGTTTGCATGGAAGGAAAGCCCAAAGTTGACCTCGGCAGGTGTTCAAATTAGTATTCATTTATAGATCATTTCTGAAAAAAATTCAGCAAAGTTGGACAACATAAATGACAGTCATTTTAGACTTTTTTATAAAAGCATCGTGTTCATCTATTTATGTAATCACAATTATATATCTTAATATTTTACGAATTGCCTAATGTTTGTTTTTTCAAAAATGTTCTATGAATGAAGTCTTGAAAATCTAATAGTTTCGGATCATTAAAATCCTATAAAGTGAGAGTCCCACAACACAAGATGTCTCATAAATTATAAAAAGACCACATATATACGTATGCATGTAATATAATAAGCCAATATGATGATAATGCTTATCAACAAATATATTCCCTACTGATTATATTCCACAATTTACACAAATTTTTTATTGGTAAGGTGTCATAATCTCTATTTTCTAGTTTACCAATTTTTCCCAAGTTCACTTTACATGCCCTACTGATATCAATCCCTACTGAGTTTCATTCACTACTTACCAATTCATCATCAAAACTTTCTCCTTGAAAATATGTTGAGGAAACAAAGTCCAAAAGAAGACACAGCTAGCTACTTGCTGCAGTTACTTGAAAATATATTCAGAGATGAATAGTCAAGTCAACCGATCGTACGTACCTTTGCTTTCGATAGATAGAGTACCTGCTCTTCTCATTCAACAAGTCAAAGTCCTAAATGTATATTCCTTTCCAATCAGAAAAAAGAAGCTGTAACTTGCTTTAGCTAAAAACTATGCACTTAATTCAAACCAAAAAAATAATGTGTAGTGTACTAGACAGGGACCAAATCCAACAGTGACATAAGGATCAATTTTTCTTTATTTATTAAAAACCGTAAAATTATTAGAAGGAGAGTGGATGAGAATAATAATTTTCTATACTCGTATAATTTGAAGTATTTGACTTCAGTTTCAGATCTTCGAGGTCTACTCCCTCTCCCACCGCCCACCACCCACCACCTACCACTACACACCCTCTTTCTCTTTCCATAAAAAGCTGTTTGTTGTAAGCACCAATTCTCCTCACAACACAAACCCATACTCATTTTCGGCACTGTTTTCCTCTTCAAATGTGAAAAGGTTTCCCTTACGAAATTAATTGAGTGAATATGTTCTTCCTCCCTCGACTTTTTCTTCATTCTCTCTTGGTGGTTTGCTTTGCAAGTTTTGCTTTTGGAGTTACTCGATTGCCACGAGATGAAGGTATACGTATATATGATGCTTGGATTCATGACTTTGTAGTTCTTGTTTATTTAGACATTAAGGTGTTAAATTATTGTTGCACTTTGTTTTATATATATGTAGTACAAACTTTAGCTGAAATTGCAAAGACACTGGGGAAGACGAACTGGGATTTCAGTGGAGATGCAGATCCATGCAACAATCAAAAACCATGGACTGATACCAATCCGACCAAAGGATTTGAGTATGGCGTCACCTGTAATTGTTCCTTTGCCAATTCCACTGTCTGCCATATTACCAGCATGTAAACTTCTCTCTCTCTCTCTCTCTCTCTCTCTCTCTCTCTCTCTCGGTGAAGAAGTACTACTGACAGTTACTTACTCTTGTCCATAAGTCTCAAAATTTGAAGTCCTTCAAATTTTGTATTGTATACATGGAATCCAACTTGTTCTTTTGGTGTTCTAACAAATTTTCTAACTTTCTCGGATAAGTTAAAGGTAGAGAGCCTCTAAATGTTAGGGAAGGTTCAAACTATGAGAAATTCTTATGTCCGCCTACCAAATCTAACCCTTACAAAAATAAGGATCCTCCGTACTTTAGTTTCACCTAATTCCACACTAATTCTATCACTGTGAGTATACTATTATATACGGTACCCGCACTTAAATTAAGTGACATGAGTAGTGTTAGGATAGGTTATTTACATATATGCTTAAGTTAATTTTGATGTTGATACGCTTAGGAGTATTAGATTAGTCAGTGATATCATCTCAGAATTTGTTGGGATGCCTAAGACATCTAGTTAATTACTACTACTAGCTAATATGAAAATCTCTCTTGTTCTTAAACTATCTTAAGATGGTATTAAGAGTCAATATTATTCACGTAGTTGACCCAATAAGAGTCAATATTATTGAGAGCATTTCACATTTGAGTAGGATGCTCGAATTCGTTTAAGTTACGTGAGTTTTGATGTGAAAGAAATAAGTGAAGTTTAGAAGGATAAGATCGAAGTCTTGTCTTGTTTTGGAATACAAATAAAACCAAAAAGCACAACAATTATTACATCAAAGGACAATGTCCACGAGGCCGTGAGCTGTCTCCGGCACTGAAATCAGTGCATGAAGCTTCCTTGATAGGCCCATGAGCTCAGCTGTGATTGGACATTTGGTTTTCTGGGGACCGCACGTCTATCAATTATTTATCATTTTCACATTGGCCCCTCAATTGACTTAAAATATCATCATGCCACCTCCAAAATTGGCCGTTGCCACGTCCTCTTCCACCCGTTCAATAAATGTGGGGCCAGGCAAGGCAACCGAGGTAATTTGGCAATGATGTTTTCCAGAAATAGTGTTTTTAAGACTGGGCTCAGGCGGTTGGGTCATGGGTCATGGAGTTCGTGAGTGGAAGTGGCCTTGAATGGTTTTCCTTCAAATTTTATTTCTATTTGATGAATTCAAGAAAATGCAGAAAAATTTATGGCAGACACACTTGATGAATTGATGCTCAGTTCTATGATGAGTTGGTAGTTGGTATTACTCTGCTGTATGCAGGCTTGCCTTTGTAAATGTTTGGTTTTGAAAGAGCTGGCTTTCTTATTTATCACTACAGAACAAAATGCACATAAACTGTTTGCGTAATTGCAAGTTAAGTATTTTCTCTAAACTCAAAAACAATTTTTGAGTCTTAAACCCATAATTCGCGTATGGTAAAGCCGATTTTTCAGAAGTGAAGAATTTTCTCTAAATAATTTGTGTTTTTACTGTTTTGGTCTCCTTTGTGATTTTTCAGAAGCATTTCTTTCTAGTCACAGTGTAGCTGAGACAGGTCTTTGTTAAATTGCAATTAAGATTTGAAACCTTGTTTTGTGATGAAGCACAGAGTTATGAAAGCTCAGGATTTGCCAGGAACACTCCCAAAAGAGATGGCCAGGCTCACCTATCTCAAAGAAATGTAAGCACGTTGTTACCTTACATGTATGTCTGTTGTCAATGAGAAAATGACTCATTTTTTCACTCTCTTTCAGTGACCTCACCCGCAACTACCTGAGTGGTGCCATCCCTCCAGAATGGGGCTCCCTTCCACTTATTAACATGTACTGTCTTTTTTTTTTTCACTCTGCATACATGCGTGTGTGTGTGTGTGTGTGTGTGTGTGTGTGTGTGTTGATGTTCATGTCATGTTCTTATTGATAGCCATATAATGTTATTGAGCTATTTATTTGATAAAAGTGATCTTAAACATCTGAGTTTTGTTGCAGTTCCCTTGTTGCAAACCGTTTGACCGGTTCTATCCCCAAAGAGATTGGAAACATCACAACCCTGAAGAGTTTGTGAGTGTTGATTATGCATTTGTTTCTTCTTTCCCCCACTTGATTTTTTGGAGATCCTTAATGATGATCTTTTTTAACTCAATGGAATTGAATTTGCTTTGTGTAGGGACATCACTATGAATAATTTCTCTGGAGTGCTCCCTTGGCAGCTTGGGAATTTGCCCCTCATAGAAAGAATGTAAGATTGTCCTATTCCGAATGTTATCATGATAATAGAATATTTGGTTCATTATATGGAATCGCTTTGCTGTAGACAGATACTGGATATTTTCATCAGAAATCATCGACTTCTTGATCTTTAATATAATTGTTATGTCTCCTTCATGGTTAGGCTTCTTACCTCAAATAATTTTACTGGGGAGTTGCCAGATACGTTTGGAAATCTTACCACACTAAAAGACTTGTAAGCTTCTGTTGTTCTTTTTTCTTAAAGGTTTCCTAAGCACCCAAATACCGCATTATAGGATTAATTGATACTGTTTTCCTTTGCCAATCATTATGCAGCCGGGTGGGTGACAGTCACTTTTCTGGGCAGATACCTGATTTTATAAAGAACTGGACAAAGCTTGAGAAACTGTGAGTTTTGTTGTTGTTGTTGTTGTTGTTGTTATCTTTGCTGCTAATTGATTCTGAATATTATCACTAATTCAAATGTTATGACTTGTTAAAACAGACTGATTCAGGCTAGTGGTTTGACGGGGCCAATTCCTTCCGGCATTTCTCTTTTGACAAATTTAACTGACTTGTTAGTATGGATTTTGATATTGTATCTTCTTATAAATACAAACAGATTAGCAATATTCTGTATGTTCATTGCTCGATTTTAACATGCAGGAGAATTACTGACTTGAGTGGGCCTGAAGCATCCTTTCCTCCACTTGAGAATATGAAAGGCTTGAAGACACTGTGAGTTGCATGACACACAATGTCTGTCTGTACCAGAAGTCTTTTGCAAACTCAAAAGTTTAGTTTTTCTGTTACAGGATGTTGAGGAGTTGCAATATTGTTGGACCGCTACCTACATATCTTGGGGACATGAAGAAATTGACAACTTTGTTAGTACAAATGTCTTTGTCCCTGTTTCTTTTACTGTCTTCGGATAAATTATCTTCTTTCTAGATGCTATTCTAATAACTCAAGGAATTGAATGACTTTGAGGATGTTGGAGGGGGCCACATGTTTCTGTATGTACAAAGAGAACATGCCCTATTTTTAAGTAATCAGCGTACTCACACACATGTATACACGAGCAGATCATGGCATATATTTGACACTTACCTTATTCCTGGAAAGGTTTTATTATTATTTTTAATTTAAATAACGTCTTTCTCTAGGGGAGCATATCTGAAATGCATTTGTTATTGGTTTGTGCAGAGACCTCAGCTTTAACAAGCTAACCGGGGAAATTCCAAGCAGCTTTGTTGCTCTAGCAAAAGTGGATTTTATGTAAGCAATTTGAATAACAAATCTTGGCTTTCTTACAAGAAAACTCAAGCAGACATTCTTCAATGGTTTTGTCACACCCCAGCCCTACAAGCTGGACGTGTTAATCATGCTTACTATATAACTAATGACTCACAAGTTATACTGGAATGAATTTATTTTTTAATTCGTTAATACTCAAGCAAACAACTGAAGATATATATATTTTATCTAGTAATTCATTGCTCATGTCTATACCCCCTTCTAGTAATTTATGCCCTTTTTCCTGTATCAATTATGTTTAGATTCTTAACTGGAAACTTGCTGACTGGACCCGTGCCTACTTGGACGAAAGAAAACTTGTAAGCATCTCTTCCAAATGATAATATTTAGTTACGTAGTAAGGAAATTTATGATGTCTAATGCTGGATAAAGCACCGTACATGCGTTAACATGACTTTTCATATTGGAGCTTCACTTACAATTATACTCATGAAATAGGCATTAATGTACATTCTTTATTTTCTCATGATCACTGATTTTAAAATTGTTGATAGCATTCTTAGATAGTAGCTATTCCTTTTCATGTAAGATTTTGAAGTTTTGAAAGTATCCTAAAATGTTTCCTAAGTTTATGACTCCTAAGCTTTTTCAAGGTTTCCGTCATATCTCCAAAACATTTTTTGCATATATTGGTAGACCAGCCACGCTATATGGGACGAAATTCTAGGCACTTAGAAAACAACATGTTCATAAAATGAATGTGGTGGGAATGAGAATGTCAAGATGGATATGTGGGAAGACAAGGAAGGATAGGATTCGACATATTCAACAGTGTTTAGTAGATGCATAAGTTGGAGAGATTGACCTAATCAACATAGAAGGTAGTTCCAAGGGAAGAGAGCATCCTGAAATTAAATGATGGCTATGCCCTTGTCTTGGGGTGGACCTTTATAATCTTGGTATACTATATGTTATGAGATGCGGGTAGCTTGACCAAATTCAGTACGTGGAAATTTTAAGGTGAACTTGGCTTAACGTGGACAGTTGTGAGAGCTTAGGCACCTATGACTATGAATAGTGAAAGTAGCTAATATTTTTCATCTCATGAAGTTTGGTTGATTGTTTTAAATTGGATTTTCAGAATTAAATCTTGCTAGAATTGATATAAACTATGATTTCAAAACTTCAGTCCAACCATGTTAATACCTACCTCTTGCTCCTCATTTTATTTTCTGTTCTCATACTGCATTTGGAAAGGAATTTACATAACAGCCCTTTTTGTGCAGTGATCTTTCATATAATAACTTCACCATAGGGGACACAGGTTGTCAATCACAAGGCGGCTTGTAAGAATGTTTTCATTAGCTTGAGTTTACTTTGTTTGTGTCTTGTAGAGCAAACTTAAATTTTCAATTTGTGTTAATTTCTACAGGAACTTGTTTGCCAGCTCTTCAAAGGGCAATAGTTCGTAAGTTACAAATTAATCCTCCGAAAGCATGCGTAGATAAATTACCTGGCATTCCAACTGAGTATTCTTATTTTATTTTACAACTTATTTTCATTTATGATGTTATCTTGCTGACTTCTTCTGGATCCTGCTGCATTCTCCTATCAGAAAAACTGTTACATGTTTGGGAATTCCAAAATGTCCGAAAAGTAAGTTGGGTTTCCACATATTGCTTTCCAAGATATATTTATCTTTGATCTTCTTTGTTTTGGGGGAGTGGGAGACTTGCATGCCCATAGTCTGTTATGAAGTTTCAAAAGAAATAGAAAAGATGGCTACTAATCTCCTTTTTCTTTCCGTCATAGCTTGGTATAATAGAAATAATTGCCATAATTGCCTTTTTCTTCTTCTTCTGGGGTTGATTCTTTTTTGTTTTCCTCCTCAATGGCTACTAATCTTTTGCTTTCTGTTGTAGCTTGGTACTCTCTCCATATAAATTGTGGTGGAAAAGAAGTAACTGTTTTTGGGGAAAAAAATACAACATTTAATGGTGACACAGATTCAGTTGGACCTTCATCGTTTCGCCAGAGTTCAACAAATTGGGCTTTAAGCAGCACTGGTTACTTTACTGATGATGACCGTCCTCAAGACACCTTTATCCAAAATAATGAATCGATACTCTCCATGGCCAACCCAAAACTGTACATGAATGCACGCCTTTCTCCCATCTCTCTAACTTATTATGGGTTTTGTCTGGGAAATGGAAACTACTCTGTAAACCTCCACTTTGCAGAGACAGGGTTTACAAATGGCAAAACATATAAAAGCCTGGGAAGGCGTATATTTGATGTTTACATTCAGGTAAAGGTCAACAGACACTGTTTAGTTCCTGGTTAATTCAAATGTTTATGAATTTCTAGTAATAACATGTAAAATAGGTTGTCAAGGCTGAAAAAATAAACCACATTACGATCATGAAATGTTATGTAACAAAACTAGGATATTGCAGGGGAGACTAGTGCAGAAGGATTTCAATATTGTCGATAAAGCTGGTGGGATTAGTACTGCAGTCATAATGAACTATACTGCTGCTGTAACTAGTGGTACCTTGGAGATCCGTTTTTATTGGGCTGGGAAAGGGACGACCGGTATCCCTCTTAGAGGAGTTTATGGTCCTCTTATATCAGCTATTTCTGTAGATCCTAGTAAGTTTACACTGTTCTGAGCTTCTTCTAATTACTATTTGTAGACCATTGGGAGCTACTCATATGTAAATATCATGTTAGGCATTAATATTACAGCACAATTAAGAGATCCGGCTTTAGGTAGCTGTTTGAATAATGCAATCTCTTATCTATTACATTCGCATTTACTCTAATAAAGCTATTCTTCTTCCGGCAGACTTTGTACCCCCACCAGAACCTGTAATATCACCTGCATCTGGTGGAAGTGGCATATCTGTAGGTACAGTAGTTGGAATTGTGGCTGGAGGAGTCTTCATTATATTACTGATTTTTGGTATTCTTTGGAGGAGAGGCCTCCTAGGACAACAAAATACTTTGGAGGATGGTACGTGCAATTTATGCTGTTATTTTGTATGTACTTTTCGTGTATATTTAGGCAAACTCTGTAAGTTGATATTTATTTAGATATTGAACTTTCTAACGCCTTGATGCTGCTAGAATATATTATACTGTTGAAACCTTTGATGCGAAGTCTGCTAGAATATATTTAGATCCAGTTACTTGTTAAATTCTAGGCCTTGAATCAGTCGCATGATATTAAGAAATAAAAATGCTAACATTATGAAATTCGTGTAGACAATTTCTTATATGAGTTTGCTTCTTACACAGATTTAAAGGGTGTGGACCTTCAAACTGGTAAATTTAGCTTCAGGCAACTCAAAGATGCCACAAACAACTTTGACAAAACCAATAAGATTGGCGAAGGTGGTTTTGGTCCTGTTTTCAAGGTATTCTGTGGAACCAATATTTCTTATTTATTGCATTTGGGCTTACTTGATTAATTGTAAGCATTGTTATTAAAGTTGCTCTGCTTTTTAGAGAAGGGATTTTGACTTTGTTTCTCAAATGCAGGGCCTTCTATCAGATGGCACCATAATTGCTGTCAAGCAGCTTTCTTCCAAATCAAAGCAAGGGAATCGTGAATTTGTGAATGAGATAGGCATGATTTCTGCTCTGCAACACCCTCATCTTGTCAAGCTTCACGGATGCTGTATTGAAGGAAATCAACTATTGCTTGTCTATGAGTACATGGAAAATAATAGCCTTGCTCGTGCTTTGTTTGGTAAATATTACTCTTGTATGCCTAAACTTCATTTGGTTCATGCAGATGGGTATAAAAGATCTTATACATAAAAAATATGTCCCTTATAACTAACTTCGAGTAATTTGTCAAATTGAAGGGCCAGAAGAAAGTCGGTTGAAGTTGGATTGGCCAACAAGGCACAAGATCTGTGTTGGTATAGCTAGAGGTTTGGCTTACCTCCACGAGGAATCAAGATTAAAGGTCGTTCATAGAGACATCAAGGCTACTAATGTGCTGCTTGATAAAAATCTTACCCCAAAGATATCTGACTTTGGATTGGCCAAGCTTGATGAAGAGGATAATACACACATTAGCACCCGTATTGCTGGAACTTAGTGAGTCCCTGTGCTATTTTTTTTTTCTTCTTATACTTTTATTTTGATTTCTTCCACCCCGATGATGGGTCCATAGAAATCGGAAACCGATGGAGGTTTCTCTACTTTTTATAAGTTTCAAACTTAACTAGATCTGTACTGTTAAAGAAACTTTGTAGTATTTTTAGTATTTCGCTAAGCTAAATACGGGGAAATGATGAGCGATTTTTTGCAGTGGATATATGGCACCTGAATATGCAATGCGGGGTTATCTGACTGACAAAGCAGATGTTTATAGCTTTGGAATTCTTGTATTGGAAATTGCTAGTGGGAGGAACAACACCAGTTACAGGTCAAAGGAAGAAAGCTTTTATCTTCTTGATTGGGTAACATGATTGCTTCCTCATTTAAATTTAAATTTAGTCTGATACTGTTTATCTCTATTCTGTGTCTCTGGCTGAGGGGAAGTGATTGATACTGCAATAGTTTTAATGATGATCCAAAATGAAGTCTGGCTTCATTTGGCATTGATTCTCTTTTATTGAATGCTTGAGCACTTTATCTTTCTTTGACAATATTAACCCTGAATGACTAGTAGTATCCACTGTATTTACCTTATATACGTAAGATCAGTGAAATTATTTGTAAAGATAGACAAATTATGTTGCTTTTTTGTACTTTGCTGTTTCTAGGCACATCTACTAAAAGAGCAAGGGAATTTAATGGACCTAGTGGATCCAAGGTTGAGCTCAGACTTCAACAAAGAAGAGATGATGCTTACAATCAATGTGGCTCTCCTCTGCTGCAATGTCACTTCAACAGTTAGGCCTACCATGTCTTCAGTTGTGAGCATGCTTGAAGGCAGGGCTGCTGTTCAGGAATTGGTCTCAGATCCAAATGCCTCAACTAATGAGATTGAAGCAATGAGGAAACATTTTGAATCCAGTTTCGGAAGGAAAACTGGTGAGAGCCAGACACAAACCGCGTCAACTGAAGGGCCTTGGACTGGTTCATCTACATCTGCTCATGATCTCTATCCAGTCAATCCTGATTCAATTTACTGGGACAACAGAAATGAGAGAAACTGAGCAAACTGTCTTGACTCTCAAACATTTATGTTCATATATCATCTCTACTCCCTCTCTATATATACCCACGCATATATATTTTTTGTTTGGCAAGATAGCTGAAAGAATAATATAGATGTTTCTACAGCATGGTAAATTGGTATATGTAAATTATAAATCCCTTGGATCAACTTTGCTACAGCACAGAAGCTGGTATATTATATCTTTTGAGAAGAGTGCATTACGATGACATAATTTGCAATACAGGGCAGAGGTTTAGAGTCAGGAAAACTGAATAAATTACTTGGAAGCTAAGCTTTGTTACTGTTTCTATCTGAAAGAGAATGGTGGAAATCAGCATTTTGCTCAATGTGGTTTTGAACTTGTCATGCAATATCAATATGAGTGTTGGAAGGCATGAACTAGCAGATTCGGCTTAGACAGATACAGGGATAAGAATAAGTCATCTTCCAATGCTCCAATCCAACGACCCCAAGTGGACAGTAGCCCTTTTTTCTGTAACTTCAGAAATCTAAATTCCAAGAGAAAATGCGCATTCAACAACTCAAAGCAGATTTTAAAAACCAATTGTCAAAATCTCACAATGCAAAATGCAGACTTCTCATAAGAAGAAAATGCAGAGGAAGAAGCTGTCACATTTTCTATCAATGTTGTAGCCTCCCTTTTTATCCAAAAAGAAGTCTGCCCTAAATTGGCTTCACAATGAGACAAAGAACATTAGAAAAGAAAGTTTACAGCTGGCAAAGGCTGGACTCACGTGAGAATAAATTATATGATTTTTACCTTCAAGGATCTTGATTATATTTGAGCCATGACAAAATTGATCTCGATTTCTCATTTGGAATGCATACTTAAACTAGTCTAAATTCCTTAAGCTTGATTGATTACATATGAGATTACAAGTTTGTCAAAGAAAGCTAAAAACATACAATCCGAATGTAGCAATTGAGGAAATAAAATATAGCTCCCAAAAGACATCACAAAAACTGTAAAACAATTGTATGATCGGTGCTACTTCAACAATTACATAGTAGATAGAATGTACTTAATGATTTCTGATAGATGCAGTAAACAAGTAGTCTCCGGGCACAATAAAATCCCGATATGCTTTGTAAGTGCTTGCTTGACCAACCAGGAAAATTCATTCATGTTATATAACACTTTTGATAAGTTCTGATTGGCTCTAATTTACAATTTACAAACTTTAGATAAGTTCGTTTCCTCATTTAAAATATAATTAAAATTATCAGATATTCCACCTCAATTTTTTTCGTTTAAAGGTTTCTTAGACGAAGAAACAAAGAAAGGACAAGTCATCCAATATTGATATTGATAAAACAGAATTGGAATATTAATTTAATGTCGCTGTAAAGACTCAGTCAGCAGCAGCCTTTCATCTTTTTTGGACTGAAGCTTATTTTTCTTCGACCTGGGACCTGAAGCTAACCCTTTAATTCCTATCCCTGTCATTATTTTGAAAGTAATTTTGGTTTTATGGATGAATTTAAAATGGGAAACATTAATTGTTTGGTCGGTTAGGTGAGTCACGTAGTCACACATGGCTGGCTCTTGACACAAGTGGCTCTTTTTCCTTTATTTTTTCTTTGACAGATATGAATTAAATTAAGAACATACAGCTTCAATGCATTGACAGGCTGATTGGGAAGTTGGAGTGTCCATCCAAAAGATGTAAATAATGGACTGCATTCATTCAGACATATATAAAGAAAGAAAAAAAATAAAAGGATGAAAATTCCACGAGAAATATTCCGATGGATGACTTGGATTTTTCCACACCTACTTGGATTTAAACTCAAGATCTTTTCAAAATGATCACTAATTAAATAATAATCAATCTTAATTTTACGTGCAAAAATATTTCCAAAACAAAAGATGTAAATAATGGAAAACTGAGAAAGGGGATGCTGTGGAACTTTTATGTATTGATGATTATTCGGGTGATTACGTGGTTTAGTCAAAACAGCTTTATGTACAATACGTGTGTGTTTGCATGCAGATTTTGGAATTAAAATAATTAATTGCTGGTGTAATTTGGATTATTCCGTTGGATGACTTGGATTTTTACTTACCTACGTTGGAAAAAATTTAATTCAAACCAGGAAAATAGGTATACAATCAATTCTGACAAATAAAAAAAATGCACTTAATGAACTTCATGTACCGCTTTTATTGCTTGGGAAAAGTCTTGAATGGCGATTCCTAGTTCATTCTCTATACTTGTAATTTAAAGTAATTTTATGCAAACGTAAATTTTTTTATATAAAAGGAGATTAGACTATAAAGTGAGTGGTGGAGAATAATAATTTTTTTTAAAGTAGTTGACCTCAGTTTCAGTCCTTCAAGGCCTACTCTATCTTTCTCTGTTCATACACACACATTCGTACGGTACCTCTTCATTCAAAAGCTCTCATTTTGGGCACTGTTTTCCTCTTCAAATGTGGAAAGGTTTCCAATAGAAAATTAATTGATGAATATGTTATTCCCTCGACTTTTTCTTCATCCTCTCTTGGTGGTTTGCTTTGCAAATTTTGCTTTTGGAGCTACTCGATTGCCACCAGATGAAGGTATACGTATGTGTGTGTATATATATAATCTTAATATATCTATGTCAAATTTCTTCCTTAATCTCCTTTGTTCATCTTATAATTATGTAAACGTAGGTACAAGCTTTCAGTAATATGATGCTTGGATTCATGACTTTGTAGTTCTTGTTTATTTAGACATTAATGGTAGTAATTGTATGAATTTGTAGATATTGAGTATTGAGCATATGGTGTTAAATTATTGTTGCACTTTGTTTTATATATATATATATATATGTAGTACAAACTTTAGCTGACATAACAAAGACACTGGGGAAGCCGAGCTGGAATTTCGGTGGAGATGCAGATCCATGCAACAATAATACAAAACCATGGAGTACTGATACAACTCCGGCCGAAGGATTTGAGTATGGCGTCACCTGTGATTGTTCCTTTGCCAATTCCACTGTCTGCCATATTACCAGCATGTAAACCTCTCTCTCTCTCTCTCTCTCTCTTAACACCACCAAAAGAAAAGAAAAGAAAAATTCTGTGGTTGGGATCACTAGGATGGAGTGTGTGGAGGTATGCTTTGGTGGGCTAAGTATTAATATTGGACTAGTAAAATATCAAGTCACTCGGGCTATAGCTCATGTTAGCATGGACATAGGATCATCCCTGGAAATCCCTAAACAAAACTTTTTTTGGGGAATATTAGATCATTGGCTAAATATATATAGCGGATCCGTGGCACTATGTTTTTGACACAAGTTTTGACACAATTTTATAACCTTTGGATGCAAGCACTTTCAATGGTTAAGATTACATGTGATTTCACTATTTAATTTACAAATTAATGAATAATAAAATATTAAACTACCCACTTTTCTATTTTTTTTTCGTCAAACTCCCCACTTTTCTAGGTAACTTTAATGTGCCAATAAAAATCACTCTCTCTCAATAAAATTCGCAATAAACAATAATTAATCTCATTCTTCTCAGAAACAATCCAACTTAATTCAATAAAAAAACCAAGAACAAAAAAGAAAACTCAGATCTATCTATCACATGGAAAGTCTTGGAACACCGACGGCGGGTTTATAAGCTTTGTCATGTTTCTATTCTCAGTTACTTGAGAACAAGCAATATAAAGTCTAAAGACATATGCTTTGTATTGGCGGCCCTTTTTCTTCAGCTTTTTCCTTCGATTTCTTTGGCTGGGGCTCTAATATTTTATTCAATTATCCTCAGTTTGGACTGGTATAAAAATAATAATAATCATCTTTTGTTTTGTTTTTGCTATGATTTCCTCTTTATGTTGTATCTATTCGCCCAAATCTCATCCCCAATCGCAGTGATCTCTAATGGGAAACCTATAATCTAAGATGTACAGATTAAAAAGATTCACATAGCATTTTAGTTTTGTAAAAGTGGGCTTCTCTTAATCATTTCTCTGAGAAAAATGATATGAACCATAAAAACCTTCACGAACACTCTTCCTTATCAAAACTTTGTCCTACTTTCCTTATGTTTCAAGTTTGGGTTGCAGATGAAAGAGGAGGATAAGGAGAATGTGGAAAGGAAAAAATTTCCCCGTAAAGGCACAGTGGCAAAAAAACCGAGAAAAAATCGTGTTGACTAAAAAGTCAAACTCGATTCAAAAAATCAAACCGGACTGGTTTTGGCCAGTTCTTTTTTTTTTGGTCCAGGTAATTCATTCCATAAATATGAAAGGGATTACACAGTTAGAAAAAGCAAAAATAAAAACCAGCCCAACACTGATAGGTACAAGGCCTCAGCCCAACAGAAATAAAAACCACATAAAAAAAAACCCTAAAACAAACATCTAGCCCAATATAAACACAAAGGAAGAAAACTTAGGTAGTTTATTTATACATTGAGAAAACTTAGGGGAACTTGTTTATTTATGTTTTGGTTTGTATATGGAGAAAACTTAGGTAGTTTTTCTCCTATATAAGGGATTTGATATAAAGTATTTAACACATTGGGTTGAAGTTACATTTGGTGGGTCGGCTTGGATTGAAAATTTTCAATTAATTTAAATGAACACTTCAGATGTGTTTGGTGAACTTATAAATGCTCGGAATAAAAGAGCCTAATTCTGATACAGCTCTCAACCATCAAAGATGGAGAAGACCCAAATTCTACAGAAAGAGTTTAGCAATTAAAATTGTGGATCCCCTAATCTACTAGTAATTTAAAAAAAAAATTATTTTATCAGCCCAATACATTAGTGGGGTCCACAAGAGTACACGAACCCAAATCTTCCTCGGCTGAGCAAACTGTCTTGACTCTACTCAAACATTTATGTTCATATATCATCTCTACTCCCTCTCTATATACACACGCATATATATTTTTTGTTTGGCAAGATAGCTGAAAGAATAATATAGATGTTTCTACAGCATGGTAAATTGGTAAATGTAAATTATGAATCCCTTGGATCAACTTTGCTACAGCACAGAAGCTGGTATATTATATCTTTTGAGATGATTGCATTACGATGACATAATTTGCAATACAGGGCAGAGGTTTAGAGTCAGGAAAACTGAATAAATTACTTGGAAGCTAAGCTTTGTTACTGTTTCTATCTGAAAGAGAATGGTGGAAATCAGCATTTTGCTCAATGTGGTTTTGAACTTGTCATGCAATATCAATATGAGTGTTGGAAGGCATGAACTGGCAGATTCGGCTTAGACAGATACAGGGATAAGAATAAGTCATCTTCCAATGCTCCAATCCAACGACCCCAAGTGGACAGTAGCCCTTTTTTCTGTAACTTCAGAAATCTAAATTCCAAGAGAAAATGCGTATTCAACAACTCAAAGCAGATTTTAAAGATCAAATTAGATTTTAAAAACCAATTGTCAAAATCTCACAATGCAAAATGCAGACCTCTCATAAGAAGAAAATGCAGAGGAAGAAGCTGTCACATTTTCTATCAATGTTGTAGCCTCCCTTTTTACCCAAAAAGAAGTCTGCCCTGAATTTCCCCAGCTGGCAGCCAAACATTGGCTTCACAATGAGACAAAGAACATTAGAATAGAAAGTTTACAGCTGGCAAAGGCTGGACGCACGTGAGAATAAAATGTATGATTTTTACCTTCAAGGATCTTGATTCTATTTGAGCCATGACAAGGTTGATCTCGATTTCTGTAATCATTTTGAATGCATACTTCAACTAGCCAAAATTCCTTGAGCTTGATTGATTACATACGAGATTACAAGTTTGTTAAAGAAAGCTAAAAACATTAGAAGAACAAAAACTAACAATTCGAACGTAGCAATAGAGGAAATAAAATATAGCTCCCAAAAGACATCAAAAAAACTGTAAAACAATTGTATGATCGGTGCTACTTCCACAATTACATAGTAGATAGACTGTACTTAATGATTTCTAATAGATGCAGTAAACAAGTAGTCTCCAGACACATTAAAATCCCGATATGCTTTGTAAGTGCCTGTTTGACCAACCAGGAAAATTCATTCATGTTATATAAAACTTTTGATAAGTTCTGATTTGCTCTAATTTACAATTTTAGATAAGTCTGTTTCCTCATTTAAAATATAATTAAAATTATCTGATATTCCACCTCAATTTTTTTCGTTTAAAGGTTTCTTAGATGAAGAAACAAAGAAAGGACAAGTCATCCAATATTGATATTGATAGAACAGAATTGGAATATTAATTTAATGTCGCTGTAAAGACTCAGTCAGCAGCAGCTTTTCATCTTTTTTGGACTGAAGCTTATTTTTCTTCGACCTGGGACCTGAAGCTAACCCTTTAATTCCTATCCCTGTCATTATTTAAAATGGGAAACATTAATTGTTAGGTGAGTCACATAGTCACACATGCATTGACTACTTGACAGATATGAATTAAATTAAGAACATACAGCTTCCATGCATTGACTGGTCGATTGGGAAGTTGGAGTGTCCATCCAAAAGATGCAAATAATGGACACTTGAAAAAGGGATTGCTGTGGATTGCTGTGGAACTTTTACGTATAGAGTACACCCTATGATCTAAGTACACCTTAATATTTAAATTAAAATGTAAAATTAACTAAGTACACCATATTTAACTACCAAAAATACCCATGGTACACCCTAATACACTCTATCACACAATACCCTAATACCAATTTAGGTTTCTCTTTTTACATGAATTCGTGCCCTCTATTCAGATTTTGGGTTTGCATCAAAATCTTTAATTTCGTAAGTTGTTGTGGGAATAGATTTACTAGCTCCTTCAATTTGAAGTTTGATTCTTGTAAATTCTTGTAATTTTCTTTATTTATTTCGTATTTTTCAAATTGAACTTGTTGACCTCCAAACCAACCCATCCTCCTCAAAATCCCATCTAATTAAATGGCTTCCTTTTGGCCAATGTCCTTAGTTATAGTCAGCACATCCACCCAAAGCTCGTCTTAGTCCTTCATTGCTTATATATATATATAGAAAATCCAACTAATCATTGTAGCAACCCCCGCTTGGAGCCATTTGGGTTTAGATCTCAAATCCCATTCAACGAGGCATAACCCTCCACTTCTCTGCAAAACTTATGGGGCAGAAGATGGAACCTCGTGGTCACCTATATCTTACGCTCATCCATATACAAACCCAAAAGGCCAAGAGAAGGGGGATATCAATTTTAAGAAGGGTGATGAGGGTACATACATTGGGTTAAAGTGATAAGCGTTTCCTTGATTAGGGTTGAATATGGTCATTAGTAGGGTGTACTTATAAATTTATATTTGTTTCGCAATTCAATATATCCTTTTTGGTCATTTTATATTAGGGTAAATTAGTAATTCAATAAGTAGTTTGGTAGTAGGGTGTACTCAGTTAATTTTAGGGTTGGTTTAGCAGCACTCTTATTATATTCGGGTGATTACGTGTTTTAGTCAAAACAGCCTTTCGATGTGCATGTTTGCATGCAAATTTTGGAATTAAAAATAATAATAGTAAATTTGGCTTACATCCTTCAAATTCAATTTGTCGTACCTACAACCTTTCACTTTTTGTTCCTAAAAATAATACCCAATTTGTATAAGTAAAAACCCATGATTAGGATCCAACTCAGCAAGTTACCTAATTAAGCATAAAATTTGATTTATTGTACTTTTTAGATTCCAAAAATACCCCCAACTAAGCCATTATTGCATTTTGTATATTAATATAGGAATCAATATGAAACATTTTTTAATTGGATTGTATATAATGATAGACGTGTGTTTTAGTCAAAACAGCTTTATGCACAGTACGTGTGTGTTTGCATGCAGTGTCTAATCTCCTTTAGAAAAAAAAAAAAAAAAAAAGGAGATTAGACTATAAAGTGAGTGGTGGAGAATAATAATTTTTTTAAAAGTATTTGACTTCAGTTTCAGTCCTTGAAGGTCTACTCGATGTTTCTCTGTCTATAAAAGGCTGCTGTAAGCACCAAAACTCTCCTCACAAATCCATCTTTCATACACACACAATCGTACGGTACCTCTTCATTCAAAAGCTCTCATTTTGGGCACTGTTTTCCTCTTCAAATGTGGAAAGGTTTCCAATAGAAAATTAATTGATGAATATGTTTTTCCCTCGACTTTTTCTTCATTCTCTCTTGGTGGTTTGCTTTGCAAATTTTGCTTTTGGAGCTACTCGATTGCCACCAGATGAAGGTATACGTATGTCTGTATATATATATAATCTTAATATATCTATGTCAAATTTCTTCCTTAATCTCCTTTCTTCATCTTATAATTATGCAAAAGTAGGTACAAGCTTTCAGTAATATGATGCTTGGATTCATGACTTTGTAGTTCTTGTTTATTTAGACATTAATTTTTTCATTTCTACATACAAGCTTTCACTAATTGTATGAATTTGTAGATATTGAGTATTAAGCATATGGTGTTAAATTATTGTTGCACTTTGTTTTTTATATATATATGTAGTACAAACTTTAGCTGACATAGCAAAGACACTGGGGAAGCCGAACTACTGGAATTTCAGTGCAGATCCATGCATTTATAATAGTAACCCATGGAGTAATGATACAAACGAAGTACAGAATGGCGTCTACTGTGATTGTCCCTTTGCCAATTCCACTGTTTGCCATATTACCAGCATGTAAACCGCCCTCTCTCTCTCTCTCTCTCTCTCTCTCTCTCTCTCTCTCTCTCTCTCTCTCTCTCCCCTAACACCACCTAACACCAAATGATCTTATCGGGTTTATGTGGTTTACATGGAATGCATTTATATATATGATGATGGTGTGTCACCCAGGTACGGATCTAGGATTTGAAAATAGGGTAGGCTAAATTTACCTTACATACAAACCTAGAAAGCTTGATGGTACAAGTGAATTTTATTGAAGTATGAATTTTAAGGTCAATTAGCAATTACATGATGAACTGCTCCATAAAAGGAAAAGAATTAAAAGCATTTATTATCCATTATAAAAGAAGAAAAAAAAAACTAAACCATTTTAATCCATCTAGTCAAGCCAATTTAGAAAATAAAATGAACAGAAGGTAGCCAAAATTTATAAGAAAAAAAAAAAGAATTGTCGTTTTATGTACACTAGAAAAGGTAAAGAATTGTCGTTTTATGTACTCTCCTCACAAATCCATCTTTCATACGGTACCTCTTCATTCAAAAGCTCTCATTTTGGGCACTGTTTTCCTCTTCAATTGTGGAAAGGTTCCCAATAGAAAATTAATTGATGAATATGTTCTTCCCTCGACTTTTTCTTCATTCTCTCTTGGTAGTTTGCTTTGCAAATTTTGCTTTTGGAGCTACTCGATTGCCACCAGATGAAGGTATACGTATGTGTGTATATATATATAATATTAATATATCTATGTCAAATTTCTTCCTTAATCTCCTTTCTTCATCTTATAATTATGCAAAAGTAGGTACAAGCTTTCAGTAATATGATGCTTGGATTCATGACTTTGTAGTTCTTGTTTATTTAGACATTAATTTTTCATTTCTACACATATATATATGGTACTAATTGTATGAATTTGTAGATATTGAGTATTGAGCATATGGTGTTAAATTATTGTTGCACTTTGTTTTATATATATATATGTAGTACAAACTTTAGCTGACATAGCAAAGAGACTGGGGAAGCCGAACTGGAATTTCAGTGGAGATGCATATCCATGCAACAATAATACAAAACCATGGAGTACTGATACAACCCCACCCGAAGGATTTGACTATGTCGTCACCTGTGATTGTTCCTTTGCCGATTCCACTGTCTGCCATATTACCAGCATGTAAACCTCTCTCTCTCTCTCTCTCTCTCTCTCTCCCTCTCTCTCTCTCTCTCTTTCTCTCTTAACACCACCTAAAGAAAAAATAAAATTTATGTGGTTAGGATCACTGGGATGGAGTGTGTGGAGGTGTGCTTTGGTGGGCTAAGTATTAATATTGGACTAGTAAAATATCAAGTCATTCGGGTTATAGCCCATGTTAGCATGGACATAGGATCATCCCTGGAAATCCCTAAACAAAACTTTTTTGGGGGAATATTAGATCATTGGCTAAATATATATATAGCGAACTCGTGGCACTATGTTTTTAACACAAGTTCTGACATAATTTTATAACCTTTGGATGCAAGCACTTTCAGTGGTTAAGATTACATGTGATTTCACTATTTAATTTACAAATTAATGAATAATAAAATATTAAACTCCCCACGTTTTTTTTTTTGGTCAAACTCCCCACTTTTCTAGGTAACTTTAATGTGCCAACGAAAATCACTCTCTCTAAATAAAATTCCCAATAAACAATAATTAATCTCATTATTCTCATAAACAATCCAACTTAATTCAATAAAAAAAAACAAAGAACAAAAAAGAAAACTCAGATCCATCTATCTCATGGAAAGTCTTGGAGCACCGACGGCGGGTTTATAAGCTTTGTCATGTTTCTGTTCTTAATTACTTGAGAACAAGCAATATAAAGTCTAAAGACATATCCTTTTTCTTCAGCTTTTTCCTTCGATTTCTTTGGCTGAGGCTCTAATATTTTATTCAATTATCCTCAGTTTGGACTGGTATAAAAATAATAATAATCATCTTTTGTTTTGTTTTTGCTATGATTTCCTCTTTATGTTGTATCTATTCGCCCAAATCTCATCCCCAATCGTAGTGATCTCTAATGGGAAACCTATAATATTCAAAGATGTACAGATTAAAAAGATTCACATAGCATTTTAGTTTTGTAAAAGTGGGCTTCTCTTAATCATTTCTCTAAGAAAAATGATATGAACCATAAAAACCTTTACGAACACTCTTCCTTATCAAAACTTTGTCCTACTTTCCTTATGTTTCAAGTTTGAGTATTTTTTGGTGGATAGTTTTCAAGTTTGCGTTGTAGATGAAAGAGGAGGATAAGGAGAATGGGGAAAGGAAAAAATTTACCCGTAAAGGCACAGTGGCAAAAAATCCGAGAAAAAATCGTGTTGACTAAAAAGTCAAACTCGATTCAAAAAATCAAACCGGACTGGTTTTGGCCGGTTCCAATTCAATTATACACCCAAAAAAATCATACCAAGCTGAACCAGACAGGCGAAATTAAAATATATATATATAATTTTATTATTTATTTATATATTGTTAGACCTCTACACCAAGCCCAATTCCAAAAGTCTAATAAGTAAATAGGCCCAACTCCATTTCTTAACCATCTCACCAGGCCCAACTCCTTTATTTATTTTTATTTTACTTGGAAACAGACCAATCTTCATATTCATTTGTAACACTCCATCAACCATTTCTCATAACCCTAGCCGACCACTCACAAGGTAGGAGAACCTCTAATGTTAGGCAAGTTTTAAATTAAGAGAAATTCTTAAGTCCGCATGCCGGATCAAGTGGATTGTCCATATATACAATAGTATACTCATAGGGACTATAGCCCATGTTAGCATGGACATAGGATCGTCCCTGAAAACCCCTAAACAAAACTTCTTTTGGGGAATATTAGATCATTGGCTATATATATTATTTTTCCTTTCAGAATTTACTCAAGTAAAATGGTACTTATTGTAACTTCTTAGGTTTAAAGGTATTTTTTTCTCGCAATCTATTTGGCACATAATATACACATGAGATTGTTGCTTTGGAAAAATCGTGTTAAAATAATACTCGTTGTGAGAATGTCACATAAGTTGGAAAATAAGGATTGAGTTGTATGGCACTGTTAAATTTAGTTATGAAAGTCCTTAAATTTAGAGGTGGACATTGGAGCCGAAGAGTCGGCCAACTGAACCAAATTGGGCCAAAAAAACGGAGAAAAAATCGTGTTGATTAAAAAGTCAAACATGATTCAAAAAATCGAACTGTATCGATTTTGGCCAGTTTCAATTTCAATTCTACACCCAAAAAATCAGACCAAGCCGAACTGGACCGGCCAAATTAAAAAATATATAATTTTATTATTTATTTATATATTGTATGACCTCTACACCAAGCCCAATTCCAAAAGTCTAATAAGTAAATAGGCCCAAATCCATTTCTTAACCATCTCACCAGGCCCAACTCGTTTATTTATTTTTATTTTACTTGGAAACAGACCCAATCTTTATATTAACACTCCCTCAACGATTTCTCGTAACCCTAGCCGACCACTCACAAGGTAGGAGAGCCTCTAATGTCAGGCAAGTTTTAAATTAGGAGAAATTCTTAAGTCTGCGTGCCGGATCTAGTGGATATCCTCCATATTTTAGTTCAACCTAACTCCACGCTAATTCTATCCCTATGAGTATACTATTGTATATATATGGTAGCCGCACTACTCTTAAATTAAGTGACATGAGTAGTGTTAGGATAGGTTATTTACATATGCTTTAATTTTGATGTTGATACTCTTAGGAGTATTAGATTAGTCAGTGATATCATCTCAGAATTTGTTGGGATGCTTAATGCCTAAGACATCTAGTTAATTAATACTACTAGCTAACATAATTAGTTAGGTTGGTTATGTATCAATTATTTGATATAAAGATATCGATACACATTATTCTATACAGTCCTATTCCCCATTGCTTTCTCTTGAAAATCTCTCTTGTTCTTCGACTATCTTAAGATGATTTCAAGAATCAACGTTATTCACGTGATTGGTTCAACGATTTTACATGCTCTTACATCACCTAGTAAGAGGATATACGTGAGGGACCATATTGAGAGCATTTCACATTAGATGTGAAAGAAGTAAAAAGTTTAGAAGGATAAGATTGAAGTCTTGTCCTGTCTTTGTCTTGTTTTGCATACAAACTAATCTGTTCGACAAAAAAAATATATAAAAAAAAAAAAAAATTCAAAAAATCACGCCAATTATTACATCAAACGCAAAGGTTTATAGGGGAAAGAGACTTTCATTTCATGCAATGAAAATAACACTTTTTGCTATTCTCGTTACAAGAAAGTTTCAGTCGACATCAATAATAAATGTATATCTATTTCTGAAACTGAAAGTGAAATAAGAATCAGTGCATGAACCTTCCTTCATTGGTTGACCCATGACCATGAGCTCAGCTGTATGGCGGATCCAGAAATTTTCTTTTTTTTGGGGCAAGAAAACACTACTGCAAAGCCCCTAATAATGAAGATCAGTCAACTCTTAAATATAAGTTAAAAAAAACACAATAATAGAAACATATACATGCACAAATTAGTAACACAACACATTCTACCTACAATGTGTTTTATGGGCTGTGAGTGATCAATTTGCTCACTTTTACTACAATGTGTTTTTGAGCTGGCTCTTAGTTAGCATTGATGTTCAGTTCTATGGTGAGTTGGTGGTTGGCATTGTTTTGAAACTTGTTGACAAAGCTGGCTTGCTTATTATCACTACAGAACAAATGCACATTAACTGTTTGTGTAATTGCAAGTTTTATTCTTCTTGACCAAAAAAGTGCAAGCTTTATTCTTTTTAAGGACATTGCCTGAGTTGAATTCCAGTCCTTGTCCACTAAATAATTTGTGTTTTTTAACTGTTTTGGTCTCATTTGTGTGGAAGCATTTCCTTTAGTCACTGTATAGCTGCGAGACAGGTCTTTGTTAAATTGCAATTAAGATTTGAAACCTCGTTTTGTGATGAAGCACAGAATTATGAAAGCTCTGGATTTGCCAGGAACACTCCCAGTAGAGATGGCCAGGCTCACCTATCTCAAAGAAATGTAAGCACGTTGTTACCTTACATGTATGCCTGTTGTCAATGAGAAAATGACTCATTTTTCACTCTCTTTCAGTGACCTCACCCGCAACTACCTGAATGGTACCATCCCTCCAGAATGGGGCTCCCTTCGACTTGTCAACATGTACGGTTTTTTTTTTCACTCTGCATACATGTGTGTGTGTGTGTGTGTGATGTTCTTGTTGTTTTAGTGCTTACTTCAGTGTTCTTCAGCCATTTCATATTCATGGCCTTTTAGTGGTCATGAGCCATTTGAATCATAAATGTTGCATTTATTTGATAAAATAAAAGTGATCTTAAAGATATGAGTTTTGTTGCAGGTTCCTTGTTGCAAACCGTTTGACCGGTTCTATCCCCAAAGAGATTGGAAACATCAAAACCCTGAAGATATTGTGAGTGTTGATTACGCATTTGTTTCTTCTTTCCCCCACTTGATTTTTTGGAGATCCTTAATGATGATCTGTTTTTAATCAATGGAATTGAATTTGCTTTGTGTAGGGACATCAATATGAATAATTTCTCTGGAGTGCTCCCTCCGCAGCTTGGGAATTTGCCCCTCATAGAAAGAATGTAAGATTGTCCTATTCCGAATGTTATCATGACAAAAGAATATTTGGTTCATTATATGGAATCGCTTTGCTGTAGACAGATGCTGGATATTTTCATCAGAAATCATCGACTTCTTTATCTTTAATATAATTGTTGTGTCTCCTTCATGGTTAGGCTTCTTACCTCAAATAATTTTACTGGGGAGTTGCCAGATACATTTGGAAATCTTACCACACTAAAAGACTTGTAAGCTTCTGTTGTTCTTTTTTCTTAAAGGTTTCCTAAGCACCCAAATACCGCATTATAGGATTAATTGGTACTGTTTTCCTTTTGCCAATCATTATGCAGCCGGGTGGGTGACAGTCACTTTTCTGGGCAGATACCTGATTTTATAAAGAACTGGACAAATCTTGAGAAACTGTGAGTTTTTGTTGTTGTTGCTGTTGTTGTTGTTGTTATCTTTGCTGCTACTTGATTCTGAATATTATCACTAATTCAAATGTTATTACTTGTTAAAACAGACTGATTCAGGCTAGTGGTTTGATGGGGCCAATTCCTTCCGGCATTTCTCATTTGACAAATTTAACTGACTTGTTAGTATGGATTTTGATTTTCTATCTATTTATAAATACAAACAGATTAGCAATATTCTGGATGTTCATTGCTCGATTTTAACATGCAGGAGAATTACTGACTTGAGTGGGCCTGAAGCACCCTTTCCTCCACTTGGGAATATGAAAAGCATGAAGACACTGTGAGTTAATGGTTCACGACACACAATTTCTGTCTGTAGCAGAAGTCTTTTGCAAACTCATAATTTTAGTGCTTCTGTTACAGGATGTTGAGGAGTTGCAATATTGTTGGACAGCTACCTACATATCTCGGGGACCTGACGAAGTTGAAAACTTTGTTAGTACAAATGTCTTTGTCCCTGTTTCTTTTACTGTCTCCAGATAAATTATCTTCTTTCCAGATGCTATTCTTGTTGTACGAAAACACTTCCAAGACCTTGTCGTTGATGGACTACGCAACAATCACAAGACAAGCTACGCAAAGATAAATTGCACACGAAACCACAAGAGTAAACACACACAAGAATTTATAGAGGTTCGGCATCATGCCTACGTCCTTTCCGGTGATCCCCGAGAAAATTCACTAGTATGAGAAAAATCCCTTTGGTTACAATAAAGAACTCCCTTTGATCTCTCTCTCTCTCTCTCTCTCTCTCTCTCTCTCTCTCTCTAGATCTCTTTTTCTCTCACCCTAGGTTTGTATATCTTGAATCTCTACTAAACCCTAGTCTAAAGTACCTATTTATATGTATAGGACTTTAGCACAATCATACAAGGAATAGGAAACTAAAAAACCTCCAAAAAATAGGCCAAAAACCGACATGTTTTAAAACAGGAAATCGCGACCCGCTCGAGCGCCTGCGCCAAAATGCCTCTGCCGCTCGAGCGCCTACAGGTTCCGCTCGAGCGCCTGCATGCTGGGCTGCTTCCTTCTTTCCTTCGTTTAGTCTAGCCAACTCCAACAATCTCCACCTTGGCGAGCCTAAACACCTTTGTGAAAACCATTGATTCCTAGAACATCTTCAAACCTCTTGGAAATCATTCTAGTAACTCCCAAGAGCTCCACCTCAATCTTCAGCATGTAACAAGATTGAGCAAGCTCAAACAATGTCTGAACTTCTCAGCTGTAACTGGCTTGGTCAAGCAATCTGAAGCGTTCTCATCTGTATGAACCTTTTCTATCGCAATGTCCCCATCGTTCACCCAATCCCTTATCCGGTGGTACCGTACATGAATATGTTTGGATCTTCCATGATACACTTGGTTCTTGGCCAAACATATAGCACTCTGACTGTCACACTTAATCACCACCAGGTCTTGAGCTATCCCGAACTCTTGTGCCAATCTTTGCAACCATAATGCTTCCTTAGAAGCCTTCGTGAGTGCCATATACTTTGCTTCAGTAGTAGACAATGCAGTGACTGATTGTAGCACCGCTCTCCAGCCAATCGATCCTCCACCACAAACGAAAACATATCCTATGGTGGACCTTCTCTTGTCTAAATCTTCTGCATAATTTGAATCCATATATCCCAACACACATGCCTTTCTTTGTTGTCTTTCAAACAAAATCCCAAACCTCTTGGTGCCCTTCAAATACCTGAAAATCCACTTCACCGCTTTCCAGTGTTGTTTGCTCGGATTTGCCATGTATCTTGAAACTACACTCACAGCTTGAGCCAAGTCGGGGCGTGTGCAAACCGTTGTATACATGAGACACCCTACTGCACTTGCATACGGAACCTTACTCATCTCATCCTTCTCTTTGCCACTAGAAGGACTCTCTTGGGCACTTAGCCTAAAGTGCTCCACCAAAGGAGTAGACACAGGCTTGCAATCCAACATATTGAATCTTTCAAGTATCTTAGCTATGTACTTGCTTTGTGACAGCCACAACTTGCCCTCATCTCGGTCTCTCCTTATTTCCATTCTTAGGATCTTTTGTGCGGGTCCAAGATCCTTCATGTCAAACTCCTTCCCAAGTTGGATCTTCAACTCTTGAACCTTTAACACATCTTGACACGCAATCAGCATATCACCCATATAAAGTAGTAACAGAATGATCTTCCCATCCTTGAACACATGAGAATACACACAGCAATCTGATTCACATCTTCTATACCCAATCCGCAGCATATAAGTGTCAAAGCGCTTGTACCACTGTCTTGGAGATTGCTTGAGCCCATACAAAGACTTCTTCAACCTGCAAACCATATTTCCCTTACTTGCTTCAACGAACCCTTGAGGTTGACTCATGTAGATATCTTCCTCTAAGTCTCCATGGAGAAAAGCCGTCTTCACATCCATTTGCTCCACCTCCATGTCCCACTATGCTGCTATGGAGAGCAATAACCATATAGAAGTATGCTTTACAACCTGGGAAAAAATCTCATCATAATCAATTCCTTCCTTTTGTAAGTATCCCTTAGCCACTAGACGAGCTTTGAATCTAGTTGGCTCCTTCTCACATATTCCTTCCTTCTTCCTAAACACCCACTTGCAGCCAATCACCTTTCTGTCTTTGGGTTTAGGGACCAACTCCCAAACGGAGTTCCGGTGTAGAGATTCCATCTCATCCATCATAGCACTCATCCAACTTTCCCGCTCCGCACTCTCAATTGCTTCTTGGAACGTAGTTGGGTCTCCTTCACTTATGTTTAGAGCATAGTGAACCTCGTCCGTCTCCCATCCAAACCGTTGAGGAGGTTTGATGGTTCTCTTGGGCCTGGACCTTGCTATGGATGGCGGCTCCACTTGATCTTGAGCCTCTTCTTCTTCTTCATCTTGAGTCTGTTGTTGTTGCCCAAATTCCTCCACCTTAGTGTCGGACTCCACTGCTTCATGGACGTCTCCAATTGGCTGCAAAATCGGAGTACCCCCGAACACTCTACTAGATGATTCTGTAACGATTGTTTCTATCCCAACAACATTCTCCTTCACCTTTGGTTTCTTGACTTTAATCATAGGCATAGTCTTCTCGTCAAAGACAACGTCTCTATTGAGTATCTTCTTTCGGTTCACTGGATCCCATAACTTGAAACCCTTCACACCACTCTCAAACTCGAGGAATATGCATTCAAGAGACTTTGGCTTCAACTTGGTTCTCTCATCACTAGGTATAAGAGCATAGGCACTACATCCAAATACTTTCAAAATAGAATACTCAATAGACTTGTTAGACCATACCTCTTCCGCACACTTGAAATCAAGATACTTTGATGGTGACCGGTTAACCAAATAGGAAGCGTGGTTAACTGCCTCCGCCCAAAATGCCTTGGGCAAGCCTGCATGAATCCTCATGCACCTCTCACGCTTTATGAGAGTTCTGTTCATCCTCTCTGCGGCTCCATTCTGTTGGGGCGTCTTCTTCATGGTAAAATGCCTATTGATACCTTCGCTCTTGCAAAACTCCAGAAATTTGCTATCTTTGTATTCCCCCCCATTGTCACTCCTAAGGACCTTGATCTTCCTTCCTGTCAGGTTCTCTACTTCTACCTTCCACACCTTGAATTTTGTGAAGACCTCAGATTTCTCCTTCATGAAATAGACCCAAACCTTCCTAGAAAAATCATCCAAGAAAGTAACATAGTAACGAGCTTCACCCAATGACTTAACTGGCACGAGCCCCCACACATGCGAGTGAAGATAGTCAAGCACTCCCGTACTCCTTTTTTCCTTGTCTTGCAGCTTGAATGTCACTTTCGACTGCTTCCCCATGGTACAATACTTGCAGAACTCAAGTTTGCAATTGTGCACGCCCTTTAGAAGCTTCCGTTTGTGCAACTCTTGCATGGCTCGCTCACTCATGTGCCCTAGCCTCAAATGCCAAAGCTGAGTATCATCTTCTGAGTTCTTCTTGGTAGATATAGCTGCTCCACCGGTCACTGTTGTACCACATAGTCGATACAGGCAATTAGGTTGAATCTTCTCTTTCATAATCACGAGTGAACCCTTAAAAACTATGAGTTTTCCTCCCATACACTTGTACGAATAACCATTCTTGTCAAAAGTACCCAGGGAAATGAGATTCTTCTTCAGCTTAGGTATGTACCTAACCATACCCAATGTTCTAACCACGCCGTCATGCATCTTCACCTTGATTGTACCTGTTCCTTCGACTCTACAAACTAAGCCGTCCTCCATCTTCGCCATTGTCCGTCTCATATGTGTCAAACCAAGACTTGTTTGAACACATGTGATACGAGCACCCGGAATCCAAAATCCAATCAGAAGCAGAAACCCTGGAAGTAATAGCAAGTGCATCAGTATTAACAATGCTATTAGTAAGTAAAAGCTCACCGTCGCTCTCTTCCGCGACCCCGGCTTCATCTGGCTTCTTCCCTTTGTTTCTCTTCTCTCGCCATGTAGGGCAATTCTTCTTCTAATGATCCTTTGACCCACACTCGAAACAACCATCTTTCGCCTTGGATTTTGACCTTCCCTTATTGTTCTTCTTGCCTTCACGCTTGCTCGATCTACCTCTCTCTTTGGACTTGACCACAAGACCTTCACCTTAAGAGACTCCACCGGAACGTTGAACCATTCTGTCATGCGTCAAGATGTCTTGCATGACCTCTTCATACTTCAAGGTTCCCTTCTCGAACATAAGCGTCGTGCGAAAGTGTTTATAAGACGGTGGCAGGGATGTCAACAACATCACGGCCTTGTCTTCCGACTTATAAACCTTATCCATTCTCTGCAAGTTAGCAATACACCTATTAAAGGCGCTCACGTGCTCCATCATGCTTGCGCCCTCCTCCATCTTAAGAGAGTGAAGCTCTTCCTTCAAGAAAAGCTTGTTGGACAATGATTTTGACGCAAATATCTCTTCTAGCTTTTCCCATGTTTGCTTTGCGGTGTCTTCCATCGCATTACACAACACCTCATCGGTTAGATGTTGTTCGATGGATCCTCTAGCAAGCTCGTCTAGGTCATCCCACTCTGCATCTGTCATGGTTACCGGCTTCTTTTCCTTGCCTTCCAAAACTTTGTTGAGACCCTGCTACTTAAGAACATGCTTCATTCTTCTTTGCCAAAGCGTGAAGTTCTCCTTGTCGGTGAATGGCTTTAACTCCACCTTTGTGCTTGATACTCATTGTGACTTAATACCGGAACATTCTTTGTCCTTGTCGCCTGCCATCTTCAACACACCGCTGCTCTTTAAAGTTATAAGAGCACTTAGGCATAAACCAACACCCGCCGCAACCGCGGCTCTGATACCACTTGTTGTGCAAAAACACTTCCAAGACCTTGTCGTTGACGGACTATGCAACAATCACAAGACAAGCTACGCAAAGATAAATTGCACACGAAACCACAAGAGTAAACACACACAAGAACACACAAGAATTTATAGAGGTTCGGCGTCATGCCTACGTCCTCTCCGGTGATCCCCGAGAAAATTCACTAGTATGAGAAAAATCCCTTTGGTTACAATAAAGAACTCCCTTTGATCTCTCTCTCTCTCTCTCTCTCTCTAGATCTCTTTTTCTCTCGCCCTAGGCTTGTATATCTTGAATCTCTACTAAACCCTAGTCTAAAGTACCTATTTATATAGGCCTTTAGCACAATCATACAAGGAATAGGAAACTAAAAAACCTCCAAAAAATAGGCAAAAAACCGACCTGTTTTAAAACAGGAAATCGCAACCCGCTCGAGCCCCTACAGGTTCCGCTCGAGCGCTTGCATGCTGGGCTGCTTCCTTCTTTCCTTCGTTTAGTCAAGCCAACTCCAACAATTCTAATAACTCAAGGATTGTTGAATGACATTGAGGATGTTGGAGGGGCCGTATGTTTCTGTATGTACAACAAGCATGCCGAATTTTTAAGTAATCAGCGTACTCACACACAAGTATACACAAAAGAATATCCTGGCATAGATTTTACACTTACCTGATTCCTGGAGTGATTTTATTATTATTATTATTATTAATTTAAATAACATTTCTCTCTGGGGGAGCATATCTGAAATGCATTTGTTATTGGTTTGTGCAGAGACCTGAGCTTTAACAAGCTAACCGGGGAAATTCCAAGCCTTGATGCTCTATCAAAAGTGGAGTATATGTAAGCAATTTGAATAACAAATCTTGACTTTCTTACAAGAAAACACAAGCAGACATTCTTCAATGGTTTTGTCACACCCCTGCCCTACAAGCTGGACGTGTTAATCATGCTTTACTATATAACTAATGACTCACAAGTTATACTCAAGCAAACAACTGAAAACCAACAAACTAAGTAAACTGCTTGACTAATACCAGTGTGTTTAAGTTGTATACTCACTAAGAATATGGCACATGTCTGAAACAAGCTCAAACATATATGTATTTTTATTTAGAAGCACTGGGAGAATTTAAGTCTATGTGCAGGCCTTTTTTTAATTTATGTACCATTCTAGTAATTCATGCCCTTTTTTATGTATCAATTATGTTTAGATTCTTAACTGGAAACTTGCTGACTGGACCCGTGCCTACTTTTAAGAAAGGAAACGTGTAAGCTTCTCTTCCAAATTCTAATATTTAGTTACTTAGTAAGGAAATTTATGCTGTCTATTACTGGATAAAGCATAGTGCATGCGTTATGACATGACTTTTCATACTCATGAAATAGGCATAAATGAACATTTTCTCATGATCATTGATATTAAAATTGTTGATAGCATTCTTAGAATAGTAGCTGTTCTTTTTTATGTAAGATTTTGAAGTTTTAAAAGTATCCTAAAATGTGTAAGCTTCTCTTCCAAAGTTTAATCTTTAGTTCTTTAGTAAGGAGATTTATACTGTCTATTACTGGATAAAGCATAGTGCATTAGTTTTGACATGACTTTTCATAATGGAGCTTGACATACAATTATACTCATGAAGTAGGCATTAAAAGTATCCTAAATTTTTTCCTAAGTTTAAGAATCCTAAGCTTTTTCAAGGTTTCCCTCATATCTCCAAAACATTTTTTGCATATATTGGTAGACCAGCCACGCTATATGGGACGAAATTCTAGGCACTTAGAAAACAACATGTTCATAAAATGAGTGTGGTGGGAATGAGAATGTCAAGATGGATGTGTGGGAAGACAAGGAAGGATAGGATTCGACATATTCAACAGTGTTTAGTAGATGCATAAGTTGGAGAGATTGACCTAATCAACATAGAAGGTAGTTCCAAGGGAAGAGAGCATCCTGAAATTAAATGATGGCTATGCCCTTGTCTTGGGGTGGACCTTTATCGTCTTGGTATACTATATGTTATGAGATGTGGGTAGCTTGACCAAATTCAATACGAGGAAATTTTAAGGTGAACTTGGCTTAACATGGACAGTTGTGAGAGCTTAGGCAATTATGACTATGAATAGTGAAAGTAGCTAATATTTTTCATCTCATGAAGTTTGGTTGATTGTTTTAATATTGGATTTTCAGAATTAAATCTTGCTAGAATTGATATAAACTATGATTTCAAAACTTCAGTCCAACCATGTTAATACCTACCTCTTGCTCCTCATTTTATTTTCTGTTCTCATACTACATTTGGAAAGGAATTTACATAACAGCCCTTTTTGTGCAGTGATCTTTCATATAATAACTTCACCATAGGGGACACAGGTTGTCAATCACAAGGCTGCTCGTAAGAATGTTTTCATTAGCTTGAGTTTACTTTGTTTGTGTCTTGTAGAGCAAACTTAAATTTTCAATTTGTGTTAATTTCTACAGGAACTTGTTTGCAAGCTCTTCAAAGGACAATATTTCGTAAGTTACAAATTAATCCTCTGAAAGCATTCCAACTGAGTATTCTTATTTTTATTTTACAACTTATTTTCATTTATGATGTTATCTTGCTGACTTCTTCTGGATCCTGCTGCATTCTCCTATCAGAAAACCTGTTACATGTTTGGGAATTTCAAAATGTCCAAAAAGTAAGTTGGGTTTCCACATATTGCTTTCCAAGATATATTTTTGATCTTCTTTTGTTTGGGGGAGTGGGAGATGGCTACTAATCTCCTTTTTCTTTCCGTCATAGCTTGGTATAATAGAAATAATTGCCATAATTGCCTTTTTCTTCTTCTTCTGGGGTTGATGCTTTTTTGTTTTCCTCAGCAATGGCTACTAATCTCCTTTTTCTTTCCGTCATTAGCTTGGTACTTTCTCGGTATAAATTGTGGTGGAAAATCAGTAACTGTACATGAGGAAAAAGATAAAACATTTGATGAGGACACATATCCAGCTGGACCTTCATCATTTTACAAGAGCACAAATTGGGCTTTAAGCAGCACTGGTTACTTTCCTGATGATGACCATACTCAAGACATCTTTATCCAAAATAAAGAATCTAGACTCTCCATGCCCAATCCACAACTGTACACGGAAGCACGCCTTTCTCCCATCTCTCTAACTTATTATGGGTTTTGTCTGGGATATGGAAACTACACTGTAAAGCTCCATTTTGCAGAGACAGAGTTTGAAAATGGCAAAACATATAAAAGCCTGGGAAGGCGTATATTTGATGTTTACATTCAGGTAAAGGTCAACAGACACTGTTTAGTTCCTGGTTAATTCAAATGTTTATGAATTTCTAGTAATAACATGTAAAATAGGTTGCAGTCAAGGCTGAAAAAATATACCACATTACGATCATGAAATGTTATGTAACAAAACTAGGATATTGCAGGGGAGACTAGTGCAGAAGGATTTCAATATTGTCGATAAAGCTGGTGGGATTAGTACTGCAGTCATAATGAACTATACTGCTGCTGTAACTAGTGGTACCTTGGAGATCCGTTTCTATTGGGCTGGGAAAGGGACGACCGGTATCCCTCTTAGAGGAGTTTATGGTCCTCTTATATCAGCTATTTCGGCAGATCCTGCAGGTAAGTTTACAGTGTTCTGAGCTTCTTCTAATTACTATTTGTAGACCATTGGGAGCTTCTCATATGTAAATATCATGTTAGGCATTAATATTACAACACAATTAAGAGATCCGGCTTTAGGTAGCTGTTTGAATAATGCACTCTCTTATCTATTACATTCGCATTTACTCTAATAAACCTACTCTTCTTCGGGCAGACTTTGTACCCCCATCTGGTGGAAGTAGCATATCTGTAGGTGCAGTAGTTGGAATTGTGGCTGGAGGAGTCTTCATTATATTACTGATTTTTGGTATTCTTTGGAGGAGAGGCCTCCTAGGACAACAAAATACTTTGGAGGATGGTACGTGCTGTTTATGCTGTTATTTTGTATGTACTTTTCGTGTATATTTAGGCACACTCTGTAAGTTGATATTTATTTAGATATTGAACTTTCTAACGCCTTGATGCTGCTAGAATATATTATACTGTTGAAACCTTTGATGCGAAGTCTGCCTACCTATAGATCCAGTTACTTGTTAAATTCTAGGCCTTGAATCAGTCGCATGATATTAAGAAATAAAAATGCTACCATTATGAAATTCGTGTAGACAATTTCTTATATGAGGTTGCTTCTTACACAGATTTAAAGGGCGTGGACCTGCAAACTGGTAAATTTAGCTTCAGGCAACTCAAAGATGCCACAAACAACTTTGACAAAGCCAATAAGATTGGCGAAGGTGGTTTTGGTCCTGTTTACAAGGTATTCTGTGGAACCAATATTTCTTATTTATTGCATTTGGGCTTACTTGATTAATTGTAAGCATTGTTATTAAAGTTGCTCTGCTTTTTAGAGAAGGGATTTTCACTTTGTTTCTCAAATGCAGGGCCTTCTATCAGATGGCACCGTAATTGCTGTCAAGCAGCTTTCTTCCAAATCAAAGCAAGGGAATCGTGAATTTGTGAATGAGATAGGCATGATTTCTGCTCTGCAACACCCTCATCTTGTCAAGCTTCACGGATGCTGTATTGAAGGAAATCAACTATTGCTTGTCTATGAGTACATGGAAAATAATAACCTTGCTCGTGCTTTGTTTGGTAAATACTACACTTGTATGCCTAAACTTCATTTGGTTCATGCAGATGGGTATAAGTTATAACTAACTTTGAGTAATTTGACAAATTGAAGGGCCAGAAGAAAGTCAGTTGAAGTTGGATTGGCCAACAAGGCACAAGATCTGTGTTGGTATAGCGAGAGGTTTGGCTTACCTCCACGAGGAATCAAGATTGAAGGTCGTTCATAGAGACATCAAGGCTACTAATGTGCTTCTTGATAAAAATCTTACCCCAAAGATATCTGACTTTGGATTGGCCAAGCTTGATGAAGAGGACAATACACACATTAGCACCCGTATTGCTGGAACTTAGTGAGTCCCTGTGCTATTTTTTTTCTTCTTATACTTTTATTTTGATTTCTTCCACCCCGACGATGGGTCCATAGAAATAGGAAATAGATGGAGGTTTCTCTACCTTGTATAAGTTTCAAACTTAACTAGATCTGTACTGTTAAAGAAACTTTGTAGTATTTTTAGTATTTCGCTAAGCTAAATATGGGGAAATGATGAGCGATTTTTTGCAGTGGATATATGGCGCCTGAATATGCAATGCGGGGTTATCTGACTGATAAAGCAGATGTTTATAGCTATGGAATTCTTGTATTGGAAATTGTCAGTGGGAGGAACAACACCAGTTACAGAGCAAAGGAAAAAAGCTTTTATCTTCTTGATTGGGTAACATGATTCTACTGCTTCCTTATTTAAAGTTAAATTTAATCTGATACTGTTGATCTCTATTCTATGTTTGTGGCTGAGAGAAAGTGACTGATACTGCAATAGTTTTAATGATGATCCAAAATCAAGTCTGGCTTCATTTGACATTATCTTTCTCTGACAATATATGTAAGATCAGTGAAATTATTTGTAAAGACAAATTATTTCTGACAATATATGTTTCTAGGCACAACTACTAAAAGGGCAAGGGAATTTGATGGCCCTAGTGGATCCAAGGTTGGGCTCAGACTTCAACAAAGAAGAGATGATGCTTACAATCAATGTGGCTCTCCTCTGCTGCAATGTCACTTCAACAGTTAGGCCTACCATGTCTTCAGTTGTGAGCATGCTTGAAGGCAGGGCTGCTGTTCAGGAATTGGTCTCAGATCCAAATGCCTCAACTAATGAGATCGAAGCAATGAGGAAACATTTTGAATCCAGTTCCAGAAGGAAAACCGGTGAGAGCCAGACACAAACCGCGTCAACTGAAGGGCCTTGGACTGGTTCATCTACTTCTACTCATGATCTCTATCCAGTCAATCCTGATTCAACTTACTTGGACAACATAAATGAGAGAAACTGAGCAAACTGTCTTGACTCTCAAACATTTATGTTCATATATCATCTCTACTCCCTCCCTTTATGTTCATATATCATCTCTACTCCCTCTCTATATACACACGCATATATATATATTTTTTGTTTGGCTGAAAGAATAATATAGATGTTTCTACAGCATGGTAATTTTAAATTATGAATCCCTTGGATCAACTTTGATACAGCACAGAAGCTGGTATATTATATCTTTTGAAAGAGAATGGTGGAAAATCAGCATTCTGCTAAAAACAATGTGGCTTTGAACTTGTCATGCAATATCAATATGAGTGTTGGAAGGCATGAACTAGCAGATTTGGCTTAGACAGCTAAAGGAGATACGATGAACTCATCTTTGGTAGCCCTTCCAATGAGCCAACGACCCCAAGTGGACAATAGGCCTTTTTCTGTAACATTTTGCGTCTCTTCAGAATTCTAAATTCTAAGTTGTACAGCCAATAGTAGGGCAATAATGCTAAAAGGAGCATTTGTTAACTAATTTAGAATTGAACCCTTTTGGTAAAGGCCTGACAAGGATAAATTGAACTAATTCTTTTAGCCAAATCAAGTTCCAACCCATTTGTGATCTTAATTTTTTTTGTTTTGAAACGTCATTTGTGATCCCAATTAATGCAGATGGTGCAACCTATATGTGCATGCAGAATCATTTACATACGCAACCATAGTGATGGATCCATGAACTTTTTTTTCGTGAGGGAAAAAATACAATCAACTGCTAGATACTCTATCAAACACCTTATTTCCATGTTACGAAAAATATCAATGGATAGAATTTTTGGCTAGATTAATACTCACCCTAACATGAATCTTTCGGTATCTAACCTTCTTAAAATCACATTGTCTTTGGTCCTTGTTTTGGTGATGAAGCTATTATTTATTCTCACCAAATTCATATGAACTCTTTTTTTGAGTTATTTACACTAACACCCCTGAGGTTTTCGGTGTTTTCACAAAACCCCATGAGGAGGTTTCATATTGTTTTTTTTTTTGGTAAATACCACGAGGTGTCCCCACACTCAAAGGGTGGGATTAATCCTCGCTCGGAGTTCGGCTTGCCCCTGGCCACAAAGTGCTTCCAACAGGTTTCGAACCCCTGCCATTGAGGCACTAGGTAGCTTGTTTATAATATCTTATGGAGTTCTTGGATATTATTTTGATAATTGAAATTATGAAATAGATGAGTATGGGATACTTGATTTGGGGGGCTGTGAAAGCGAGCCTTGGGCTCGACTATGATTATTAAGGAGTGGGTGGACATTGTTGTTAAGTATATTTCGTTTTTTCCAATTATGGAATTTTGAGCATTTTGAGTTTTGATTGAAAATTTATTTAATATGGGTTATTGAGGATATGGGATCTCTAAAGGCTACTATTTATCTTTTATTCATATTATTATGATTATTATTAAAGTATATGGAGTGGGTGACATCGGGTTATTTAAGAAAGTCTATCGCTGTAATCGTGAAATATAGTAACTTATGTTAATTTAGTGTAAACAAGTTCTGATTTCTATTTGATTTGTTGTTGGGTCTTTATGGAATATATGCTTGAGAGTTTATTTCCTATAATGTGGATGAATTTTTGGGAAGATCGAATTAAGGAAGGGAATATTATCTTATAATATTTATATAAGAATTATGAACTCCACCATCATATGTACCTCCCCTTGGATACCGATACTTGGAAATAGTGGATATGGATACTTGGATACATGGAAATGGATACGTGGATATGTTGGAGCCCGAGGCATCCTTAACGGGGTGTCGTTGTAGACCCTTGATTGGGTAGTCTGTGTGCGTAGGACTTGTCACAGGCGTACGAGTATTGAGGATTCGATCGTACGTGCTGGCTGAGAGTTAGTCCCCCGGTTGGACGGCTCATTCCCTGGCCACTTGGGTGTTGAGGATTCCTCCATGTGATTTAGTTAAACAATCCCCGGATTGGATTGTTGTCCCCTAGTACATGATGATGGTGAGAGGTGGGTGTTTTTATATATCTATATATATATATATATATATATATATATATATATATGTATATTTATTCATTTATAGGCATACATATTACGTATATGTATATGTGGATTCGATTCTGGGTTGAGATTCGTGAGATTGTGCTTTGTAAGTACCATGTACAGGTATGAATGTTTAAGTCGTGGTTTGGAAAGTGTTGTTTGGCAACATACACTTTGGAAAGGGTATGGTTGCGGGGTTGAACTGACAGAAGGGAAGAAATTAATAATGTGTTCAGTATCTGTTTTGTTGGATTTGAAGTTGTGATGAATATGAAATTTATCGTTGGTTTTGCTTTAAATAACCGCATATCATCTGAAACCATGATTTGTCAAGATAAAAATTATGTGTGGCTTGATCCCTTACCCATGGGTACATAAGTAGCCTGGAATCTCACCTAGGTGCAGCCGCGAAATAAACCAGATTTAAAAAGTTTGACCGATTCTAAGTATGAGTATTGATTTTGAGGTGGTTATTGGATTTGAATCCTGTTTAATGATGTCGGTGGTATTCGTAAAGTTGTTTGAGATCATTAATTGCATTGTTTATGTATTATTCGACTTAAGAACACTGCTGGTTCTGTTTCGAATTACTTGAAGGCCAAAGGCCTATTATGCAATTGCATGTTATTAACTCGTGTGTGCTGCCAGTTGGGATATAAACTGTGATTTTAACAGGTTGAGAATTTGGGAAAAGTCAAATTTACAGGAGAGACTGCCGAAATTTCAACAGAAAGTCTCGGTTCTTAGTAAGTGGGCCCGGCATCGGTGTGATGTCAACCAAGAGCGTAGCTACTGGTAATTTAGTAACACAACTTCCATTAATACTAGAAGAATTTAATAACCTGTCTACACAAAATGGCAAGCTGCCCAGCCACTAAAATTGTAAGGCTAAAATTTGAAATATGCAAAGATCAATTAAAAACTGCTAAAATATGAATATGGGTTTTGAATATGTTAGGTTCTTTTATTCTTCTCCATAAGGAGGTATATATAAGAGTTTACATGAGTGCTTTACAAGGAATTAGATCCAGTAAATGATTAGGAAAGTATCTCCTAATTATACAATGATTTGACAACTATATAAAATAGGAAAGTAAATCCCTTAATTAATCAAGGAAATAAATCTATAAAATAGGAAAGTAAATCCCTTAATTAATCAAGGAAATAAATCTCCTTGATTAATTAGGAGACTCACTTCAACACTCCTCCTCAAGTTGGTGCATATACGTCACAAATGCCCAACTTGGTAAGTGAGTCATGAAATACTCTGCCACAAACAGCTTTGGTTAAGATATCTGCCAGTTGATTTTCTGATTTTATGAATGGTAGGCGGATGATCTTCTTCTCAATTTTTTTCTTTGATAAAATGTCTATCCACCTCAACATGTTTGGTTCGATCATGTTGAACTGGATTATGGGCAATATCAATGGCTAACTTGTTATCACAATGTAACTCCATTGGCTTTTCTGGCTTGAAACCCAATTCTGTCAAGAATCTTCTGATTCACAATAATTCACAACCTCTTTGAGTCATTCCTCTATACTCTGCTTCTGCACTAGACCGAGAAACCAAATTTTATTTTTTACTCCGCCAAGTGACTAGGTTACCTCCCACGAATGTAAAGTAACCAGAAGTAGAGCGTCTATCTGTAATGGACCCAGCCCAATCAGCATATGTATATCCGAAAAACTTCAAGATCTTCATGTTTTGAGAACATTAAAACCTTTCCAAGTGCTGACTTTAAGCATCTTAATATTCGATTAACAGCATTCATATGAGAAACATTGGGTGAATACATAAACTGACTAACCACACTCACAGCATATGCACTATCTGGTCTTGTGTGTGCCAGATATATCAACCTTCCAACAAGGCGTTTGATACTGTTCCTTATTGGTTGGTTCTTGGTCCATGTCTTCACACAACTTGTGATTCATCTCAATGGGTGGTGTGGTACTGGAGCTGAAGCGGGCAAAATCTCATAAGACGGTTCAATTTCCTCCTCCTGATTTTGACAGCGTGGAGAAAACTGATCGTTTACCTCTGGTGACCGGTCGCTAGATTTTGGCGACCGGACGGTTTGAAACAGCTTCTCTGACTACCAGTCGCTTTCCACTGGCGACTGGTAGTTTTGAAGTAGATTCTTCATGTTCGAAGAACTACCCGGGGGGGGGGGGGGGGTCGCTTTCCACTGGCGACCGACCGTTTGATTTAGGAATTTGATGTAGGAATTGGATTTGGATTCGGATTCGGATTCAAGTTGGAAGGTTGGGATTCGGATTCGGATTTGGATTTGGATTTGGATTCTGATTCGGATTTGGATTCGGATTCAGGTTGGAAGGTTGGGATTCGGATTTGGGTTGGGAAACGATATCCATGGCAGCGGAAGGATTTAAGAATAAGAGAAAAAAGGATGTGTTTAGGGTTTCAGGATAAGAGGATACGAGGATTTGGGTATGAAGATCTGAATCTGAATAAGGAATTTGATTTAGGATACGAGGATACGATACGAGGATACGAGGAATACGATTTGTGTTTCAAGAAAATTCGATACGAGGATTTAGATCTGGAAATATGAGGAATACGAGATGAGGAATTTGATTCAGGGTTTGTGTTTCAAGAAAATTCGATACAAGGATTTAGATCTGGAAATATGAGGAATACGAGATGAGGAATTTGATTCAGGGTTTGTGGTTCAAGAAAATTTGATACGAGGATTTAGATATGAGGGATTTGGATTTGGGAAAAAATATGAGAAATTTGATATGAGGAGTTTAAAGAACACAGAAACCCTGTGAATACGGCTAAAGAACACAGAAACCCCGTGAACACGGCTTAAGAACATAGAAACTTCTCTTCAATCATCTTTTCCCCCTGAAGAGAAGGGTATGTTGGAGTCAAGAAAAAGGCAAAATCTCCATGAGAAAGAGAAACAGATCCTTTTTCACTCCCCCTCCCCCCCTTGAAGAGGAGGGGAGGAGAAATTTTGATATGAGAATTTAGAGACAACCAGGCTCTGATACCATGCTAAAATATGAATATGGGTTTTGAATATGTTAGGTTCTTTTATTCTTCTCCATAAGGAGGTATATATAAGAGTTTACATGAGTTCTTTACAAGGAATTAGATCCAGTAAAGGATTAGGAAAGTATCTCCTAATTATACAATGATTTGACAACTATATAAAATAGGAAAGTAAATCCCTTAATTAATCAAGGAAATAAATCTCCTTGATTAATTAGGAGACTCACTTCAACAAAAACTACAATAATACCATTATCAATGATCAATTAAAAACAAGTAGTCCACTTGATAATTCATAAAGCCACAGCTCATAAATTAGGCATGGAATGAATCCCTAAATTAGAATTTCGAAAAATTAACCCCTAAGTTCTAAATGCCAAACTAAATCCCTAAAGTAGAATTTAGAAAGAAAAAAAAATTGAAATTGAATGACATGAAGAAGAAGAGAACCAGAGTAATAGGTGGTTCAGGTCAGTGATACGGAGTACTGAAATTTGAAGACGGAGAAGAAGAGGACTTACAGTTAAAGAGCAAAGGAGAGGAGGCTGGAGCGGCGCCTCGAGCAGAAATTTAGAACACAATTAAGCAATTAAAGCATAACACTCCATACGCATGTATACATACATACATATATATATATATATATATATATATATATATAGAGAGAGAGAGAGAGAGAGAGAGAGAGAGAGAGAGAGAGAGAGAGAGAGAGAGAGAAAGAGAGAGGACCGTAGCCAAAAATGGAGCCCATGAATGCCCCGCTAGCGGAGTCTCCGGCAAACTTGAGAAGGCAGACATCAGGGCCATTGGAGGAGGCGGGGACTAACGAGTTTGAAGAATTAGGGTTATGGTGAAGGTTTGGATTGGTATCGAGCTCAGTGTCAGTGTCTGAGTCAGGCTTTGAAGAATCCACCGACGTCGTCGCCATGGCCGTTACTCTCTCTATTTTCTATGAAGTCATGGCTGGGCAAGATTTGGGAGAGTGCGAGAGAGGAGAGGAGTTGAGAGAAATTGGGTTTCAGAAATTGAATTTTTGAGGGGATAAAGAGTCAATACATATGTATTTATAGGAAGGGCAATTGGGTACTTGCCCTTTCATACCACCAAATTATAGAAATTGGACATCTTCTTAGAATGGATGAAAATGACGATCATGCTGATCGGTATCACCTATGGGTATACTCTGGATTTGTACCACCGCTGCCTGGTCAATATAATTTTGTATGTCAATTACCTTCCAAGAGTGATTGACCTTGTCCATGATCTCATGCACAAACTGGGGAGCAGAAGATGAAACAGCGGTCAAGGGCTTAATGGTCCCAGTATGAGGAGTTTGGAGCCAGCGATCGTCCCATATTCTTGTATTCCTCTAAGGAAGCCCACGAAGGGCGAGACCCTAAGGAAGCCTGCATAAACTCACAGTCAGGGAAGTATCTAGCTTTTAGAGTGCGAGCCCATAGAGCATTTGGGTCTTGAACCAGCCTCCAATATAGATTTTTTAGGCAACAACATTAATTTGGTTTCTTTTACTATCTACAGGCCTGAATGGTTGCTCCCAAAAATAAAAAGGGCCTGAATGATTGCCAAGGAAGGTACAAACTTATGTTTCATATTGCTGCCGACAATTGTTGTTTTGTAACACTATTTACCTTTTTTTGTTTATTTCTACATAATCATAAGATTTGAAACTAGAGCCTACCACTTTCTCATTCTACTTCTACTTCTGCTTGAGCTAGTGATGACCAAGACTACAAATGGTACCACACTATTTTCTTCACATGTGGGAGCAGGAAAACATAAATTTATTTCTACAAACATAAAGCAGAGGAAGCCTTTTCTTAGGAGGATGATAATATACATAAAAATCGTTGGAAAATGATGATGATAATATAACATTATGTGGCAGCTAATGTATGCATGTCACCTCAATTAATAGGGTCACATATAATTTAAGGATTTAATATTTATTTTTAAATAAAAAAAATTAAGAAACCTAATTAGCTTGTATGTGGCCTAGGGCTGCAAGTTAAATTCCGATTTTGATCGATTATGATATGAAAATTTCCAATTTTGGTGAGTCCAAATCAATTTCAGCATCCGAAAATTCAAAATGAAAAAAAAGAAAAAAGATTGGAATTGGAATATATCTCAAGATTTCGAAACTTCCGAATTCCGAAATATATTCTGGTTTCAAGTTTAGACTACATGTAATAACTAATTCCATGTTGAACTAAATATGACATAAAGTGAAATTGGTACTTAAGTGAAGAGGTAAATTAAAACCTCAATAGATAGATCTAAAACAAAAATGATTAAATGTTCCTACTAACAAGCAACAAACACACAGATTCACAACAAATCAATTATTAAAACCTGCAATCCTAGGAAAAAGCTAAGTGACACCCTAGGCACTCAAAAGGATCAGTCAATTTAGGCATCCCTAGTGTTAGCAATAACTAGAGTGGAGAGTGTGTGAACATTCATCATAGATCGCAAGAGTATCAAACATAGTATGACTAGTCAAACAAATAAGAACACACACCAGAAATTGTTCACTCATAAACCCAGTATTCATCAATCATCAACACATAAAATATGGTGACCTAGAAACCTACCAATGAAAAAAACTGGAGATCATCAAATAACACTATTTGAGAATTCCCTCAATTAAAAGGACTATATATATATACACTTATGAATGTAATATATAAATAAGAAGCCATATGCTAAACTCAATGCTTATCAACCATATCCCTACTGGTTATAAATATATCTATTTATTTCTCTATAAAAAAAAAGAGATATTTATTGGTTTAGCAAATTTGTTCAAATTCCCCTTAAGTACATACGGTACAGATCAATCCTTTGAATTTCATTCACCACCTACCAATTCATCATTAAAACTTTCTCCTTATACATAGGGCTTGATTAACGTGCGAAGGATGTTTGGAACTTTTGGAAAATTTCGGAAAATCATTGAAAATTTAAACATGTCTAACGATCTGAAAGGTTAAATTCGGCTCAAAATTAAAAAAAAAATATACTGAAAATCTCGAAAAACTATTATATATTATGTAAGACCCGTGTCCTGGGGAAACAAGAACGGTGAGCAATCCCACATCACTCGGGAAGGGAAAGGTGAAGTGCTTAAATGTGTGGGCACTTCTCTTCCTAGCACGAGGCCTTTTGGGAGCTCATTGGCTTCGGAGTCATAGGAACTCCGAAGTTAAGCGAGTTGGGGGCCAGAGCAATCCCAGGATGGGTGACCCACTGGGAAGTTGCTCGTGAGCTCCCAGAAACAAAACCGTGAGGGCCAGAGAGGGGGGGCCCAAAGCGGACAATATCGTGCTACGGCGGAGCCGATCCGGGATGTGACATATTATCACTTAGATGTTGTTATTTTTATAATTCGTCGATGTCTACTAAAAGGGCACAACTACTTAGATGATGCTTACAATCAATGTGGCTCTCCTCTGCTGCAATGTCACTTCAACAGTTAGGCCTACCATGTCTTCACTTGTGAGCATGCTTAAAGGCAGGGCTGCTGTTCGGGAATTGGTCTCAGATCCAAATGCCTCAACTAATGAGATCGAAGCAATGAGGAAACATTTTGAATCCAGTTTCGGAAGGAAAACCGGTGAGAGCCAGACACAAACTGCATCAACTGAAGGGCCTTGGACTGGTTCATCGACATCTGCTCATGATCTCTATCCAGTCAATCCTGATTCAACTTACTGGGACAACAGAAATGAGAGAAACTGAGCAAACTGTCTTGACTCTACTCAAACATTTATGTTCATATATCATCTCTACTCCCTCTCTATATACACACGCATATATATTTCTGATAGATGAAGTAAACAAGTAGTCTCCAGGCACATTAAAATCACCATATGCTTTGTAAGTGCCTGCTTGATCAACCAGGAAAATTCATTCATGTTATATAAAACTTTTGATTAGTTTTGATTTGCTCTAATTTACAATTTACAAACTTTAGATAAGTCCAATTCCTCATTTAAAATATAATTAAAATTATCAGATATTCCACCTCAATTTTTTTCATTTAAAGGTTTCTTAAACAAGGAATAAAACAGAGGACAAGTCATCCAATATTGATATTGATAGAATAGAATTGGAATATTAATGTAAAATTGTAATTGAAATGAAAGTAAAAGTTTCTACTTCTTTTTCGTTGGAAGTAAGAGTTTCTACTTAGTTATGTTCTGCTCTCTTTTTTCTTTATTTTTTCTTTGACAGAGATGGATTAAATTACGAACCTGCGGCTTCAATTCAGAGTCAATAACATACAGCTTCAGTGCATTGACTGGTTGATTGGGAAGTTGGAGTGTCCATCCAAAAGATGTAAATAACCGGAGAAAGGGATTGATGTGGAACTTTTACGTATAGATTATTATATTCAAGTGATTACGTGTTTTAGTCAAAACAGCTTTTCAATGTGCGTGTTTGCATGCAGATTTTGAAATTAAAATAATTAATTACTCAATGTTGCACGGACACAAATACGGCAACATGGATACACAATATAGGGACACGGAAAACAAATAAACTTGAAAAAATTAAGACACGGAGACACGGGAATTAAAAAAACAACTTACATATATATATATATATATATATATATATATATATATATATATATATTTTTTTAAAATAAAATATTGATGTTCATACTCCAATTTCACAATACTATATAGTGAAATTCAAGCCTTTCAAACCTTTTCAAATGTAGTTTATTACTTTTATATGAATTATAATTGAATTAACACATTAGTTGACTCATAGTATCAGTTGACCGTGTTATGAGAGTGTCTTGACCACAGACACGACATTGATCATTGGACACAGGTGCCCGACACTCTGACACTTGGGCTTAGTGGAATATCCATGCAAGTTGAAGTTTTCTTTATCAGAAATATATATTTAAGAAAAAAAAAAAGGATGAAAATTCCATGAGAAATATTCCGTTGGATGACTTGGATTTTTCCACACCTACGTTGGAGAAAATTTAAAACAATATTGAGTTATTTTCTACATGCACTGCATTCAGACAGATATAAAGAGTTTTGAAGCTGTCAAATTTTCTCTCAATGTTGTAGCCTCCCTTTTTATTCAAAAAGAAGTCTGCCTAGCTGGCAGCCAAACATTGGCTTCACAATGAGACAAAGAACATTAGAACAGAAAATTTACATTTGGCAAAAGCTGGACTCACGTGAGAATAAAATGTATGATTTTTATCTTCAAGGATCTTGATTCTATTTGAGTCATGACAAGGTTGATCTCGATTTCTGTAATCATTTTGAATGCATACTTAAACTAGCCAAAATTCCTTGAGCTTGATTGATTACATACGAGATTACAAGTTTGTTAAAGAAAGCTGAAAACATTAGAAGAACAAAAACTAACAATCCGAACGTAGCAATAGAGGAAATAAAATATAGCTCCCAAAATACATCACAAAAACTGTAAAACAATTGTATGATCGGTGCTACTTCCACAATTACATAGTAGATAGACTGTACTTAATGATTTCTAATAGATGCAGTAAACAAGCAATCTCCAAGCACATTAAAATCCCGATATGCTTTGTAAGTGCCTGTTTGACCAACCAGGAAAATTCATTCATGTTATATAACACTTTTGATAAGTTCTGATTTGCTCTAATTTACAATTTACAAACTTTAGATAAGTCCGTTTCCTCATTTAAAATATAATTAAAATTATCAGATATTCCACCTCAATTTTTTTCGTTTAAAGGTTTCTTAGATGAAGAAACAAAGAAAGGACAAGTCATCCAATATTGATATTGATAGAACAGAATTGGAATATTAATTTAATGTCGCTGTAAAGACTCAGTCAGCAGCAGCCTTTCATCTTTTTTGGACTGAAGCTTATTTTTCTTGGACCTGAAGCTAACCCTTTAATTCCTATCCCTGTCATTATTTTGAAAGTAATTTTGGTTTTATGGATGAATTTAAAATGGGAAACATTAATTGTTTGGCCGATTAGGTGAGTCACATAGTCACATAGTCACATGTCTCTTTACACAAGTTCATTATGATTTTTACTAATAACACTTTTAGAAATCATCATTTTGTAAATCACAATTTGATACGTATATAAAATAATTCAATAAAAATATAATAAGAAAATTTTTACACACATGTAAAACTGTAATTGATATGAAAGTAAGGAGGGTGTATTCAATTAGGATTTTAAAAGACTATTTTTAGATAAATAAGTCTTGTGGTATTCAATTAAGACTTTTAAATAATCTAAACAAGTCTTATGGTATTCAATCAGGACTATTAGGATTTTTTAAAGAGGGTGTCCAAATCTAGTGGTATTCAATCAAGACTTTAAACAAGTAACAAAAAGTCTTTTGGTATTCAAAAACTTGCCAATTTCGAAGGATTTTTTTTTAAATAGGGAATTGGTGTGACTTTTTAGTGGGAGGTATAAATACCAAACCCTATAAAAAATCCCACCCTAACCCATCAGACTTTTTACGTGAGATTTTTTTTTGTCTGCTAAAGAAGACGAACAACTCTTCGTGAAGATAAACAGCTCTTCAACAAGGTATTGCTTCCTTCTCGTTCTCGTGCTATGTCTTCTTGTGTTAATTGTCTGTGTCTATAGTTTCGATTATGGTCTGTGCCTTTTTCGTGCTGTGCCTTTTTCGTGCTGTGCCTTTTTCATACTATCGACTTGTACTTTTCTCTATTGTTTATATATGGTTTGTTGACTTCGTAACCATGCTGATTGTCTTGTACTTTTCTCTATTTATATATGGTTTGTCTTGTATACCATGCTGATAGGAAATCAGTTTTGAATTGTATGGTGTGCAAAAAAATAAAATAATAAAAGAGTCCAGGTTTTCTCTATTGTTTATATATGGTTTGTCTTGTATACCATGCTGATAGGAAATCAGTTTTGAATTGTATGGTGTGCAAAAAAATAAAATAATAAAAGAGTCCAGGTTGGTGTCGTTTTGAATTGTATGGAGAGAGAGAACTGAAATTCTTTTCTGTGGTAAATCAGTTTTCATGTACATGAGTGAAATTCTTTTCTTTTCTTTTCTTGTTTGGTATGATATGTATTCTTGTGAAATAACTAATAAATTTCTTACATATGTTGTAGTAGTAATTTAATGGGGGATTCACAACAAGGAAATAACAAAGGAAAGGGCAAAGAGAAAGAGAACTATGAATCTTGGACCATGGATGATACCAATGAGTTGTTGCACCTCTTGGTGGATGCTATCAATAGTGGATTGCGTGATGCTAATGGGTCACTTAGCAAGCAAAATGTAGAAAGACTGATACTTCCTCGTCTTAATGCGAAAATTAGGTTCCCAAAAACTTATAATAATTACTTGAGCCGAATGAAGTGGTTTAAGAAGCAATATAACAAGATGTCTACGCTTATGCGTAACAACTCTGGCTTTGGGTGGGACCCAATTGCAAAGACGTTCACTGCTAGTGATGAAGTATGGAAAGATTACTTGAAGGTGAGCTTAGTTCATAATCTTTTAAATATATTAATAGCTTACTAGTTTAGTACAATATATTATTTACAATATATTAACAATGAATAATTTGTTCTTTGCTAGTCCCACCCAAGTCACAATAAACTTCGAGAAAAGAGTGTTGTTGATTATGAGGATTTGAAGATTGTCGTTGGGGGTGGAACTGCTACTGGGAATGGCTCCATTGCATTGGGCGCTGATGATACCGATGCAACAACTTATGGGGAAGAAAATAGAGATTTCGGGATGGAGGGAGTTCTAGCTCAGTTGGGACCAACAATCAAGCCAAAGTTCTAGAAAATCTTTCTATTGGCATTGACACTATTTCTGCCAATTTTGAAAAAATATCTAACCTAATGGAGAAAAGAGAAAGAGAAAGAGACAGAGAGAGGGATATTTGGGATGCTATAAAAGAGATACCAAATTTGGATGACAATACTTGTTTCATGGCGGGTGAATTGCTTAGTAATAAAGCAAAGAAAGACTTGTTCTTGAAGATGTCATTGGAAGAGCGCTCATCTTGGATAAAATTCAAGTTAGGATGATTTTAGTATTTTGATCATATTGGGTTTTGTTGAACTATATTTTTGTTTGTGCTATTTTGCTTCTACTTTGGTTGAACTATTTCGTACTTTGGTTAAACTATTTGGGTACTAATTTGGTTGAACTATTGTTATTGTAATTTGGTTGAACTATTGTTATTGTAATTTGGTTAAACTATTTTCACAGCTTTTACTTTTTTATTTGGTTAAACTATTTGGACAGCCTTTACTTTTTTACTTGGTTAAACTATTTTGACAGCAGCTTCACATACATATTATATTCTTCTTTTTACTATTTTGCAGTCTCGTATATTTTTTTATATACGAATAATGTCACAATCGAACATGTATGAAGGTAATGACATAGAGGAAGAAGAAATTGATGACGAAGATATGGATGATGAAGAAATAGATGAAGAATTTTATGAATCCATTTACAGTTCAGTGATGGCAATTTATTCAGTAATGCATGTGCTAAATCAGTTTCTGAATATGATGCGTGGTGAATATATTGAACATCCATTAACTCGACGGCGAATTACTAGCTTTGGATATGACTATATACATCAAGCATTAAACGATGATCTTGCAATCTTCCGACAAGTATATAGAATGTATCCAGATGTATTCCGGAAGTTATGCTCAATTCTTAGAGAAAAAACACTTTTGGAGGATACAAGATTTATTTGTGTCGAAGAAATGCTTGCAGCGTTCCTACAAATAGTTGGTCAAAATACTCGATATTGTGTAATTCGTAATACATTTGGCCGATCACAATTCGCTGCTAGTGAAAATTTTCACAAGATTTTGAAGGCCTTGAATTCAATAGCATCTGATTTGATGGCTAAACCAGGACCGGCTGTGCCCGCTAAAATAAGGGAAAGCACAAGGTTTTACCCTTATTTCAAGGTATGTAATAATTATCGAATTATAATAATATTGTTATTATAATATGTATTTTTCATAATATGGTTATTGTGATGTATGAATAATTTTAGGATTGCATCGGAGCTATTGATGGTACACATATTCCGGCAATGGTGAGGGGGCGAGATGTAAGCAGTTATCGTAATCGTCATGGAAAGATATCACAAAATGTATTAGCAGCTTGTAACTTTGATTTGGAATTCATGTACGTTCTTAGCGGGTGGGAGGGTTCAGCTCATGATTCAAAGCTACTAAATGATGCTTTATCAAGGAGGAATGGACTTAAAGTGGCCCAAGGTAAGTACTTATTTTTTAAATGATAAATATGTTTTTTTTAAATTTTAACTTTTCATACTAATTTTATATGTATTGTATATATAATTAGGTAAATATTTTCTAGTGGATTGTGGGTTTCCTAATCGGCGCCAATTTTTAGCTCCATTTCGAGGTGTGCGATATCATCTCCAAGATTTTGCAGGTCATGGTAATGACCCTCAAAATGAAAATGAATTGTTCAATCTTTGCCATGCGTCATTGAGGAATGTGATCGAGAGGATATTTGGCATTTTTAAATCTCGATTCACAATTTTTAAGTCAGCGCCTCCATTTCCATTTAAGACACAAGCAGAGCTTGTGTTAGCATGTGTAGCACTACATAACTTTCTTCGCAAAGAGTGTCGTTCTGATGAATTTCCAATTGAACCAACAGACGAATCTTCATCTTCAGTATTACCAGTTAATGAAGAAGATAATTTGGAACCTATTGTTCAAACCCAAGAGCAGCAACGAGAAAATGCTAATGCATGGAGGGCTACCATAGCTTTAGATATGTGGAGAAATGCTACTTAGGAGGACATGAAGCTACATCAAATTGGCTATTAAAAGATTGGGAAAATTTTATTGGCTTTTACTTTAACTTATCTTTCTTTGTTATCTTTTTCATTGACTCTTGTAACTTTGAATGTTTGCTTTTATTTATTGTTCCATTCCATTTGATCCCGTTTCTATTATCATTGATGCAAGTGCCCACATCTAGTGTCTTTTTGCATTTGCTCTTCCGTGTTTTTCTGAAATTTTATTTCTTGGGTATATAACTTGTGCTATGTAAATCCACTTAAGTATTGCTAGTATAGAATTGTCGTGGAAATGATCTCAGTGGGTGCTCGTTATGTGTTTGATTAAATGCCCAAAAGTAATGTGCGCTCTTGGACACCTTGAATATGCTCTCAGTGGGTTGTATTTCTGTGAGTAATGCAAGCTCGTGGTGTGTGGTAAAGTTGGATTGGAGAGGGTCCTTTTTGAGGCCAATCCCATGCACAGATGGTGTTTTCATTTTAATTGTTTCTCATAATACAAATTATAGCATGCTGTGGTTTGCAGACTTGTTTCTCAGAACGCGTGAGGATGAGCAGAAAATCCAATCTCATTAGTTAGCATCATACCAAAAAAAAAATCCATGTGGTCCTTCCAAATCTTATAAATTCTTATGATATAAATCTTTAAAATCCAAACATAAAAAATCCTGAATATAAAAAATCTTTAAAAAAAGTCATTTCAAGTCATTATGTTCCTAATTGTCTTTTAAAATCCACTGGACTTATTTATCCGTAAATAGTCTTTTAAAATCTCAATTGAAAAGTTTCTTATTTTTTTTAATCGTTGGAAGTAAGAGTTTCTACTTTAGAGTCATGTTCCTTTTACTAATATAATTTTGACTGCTCTATTTTTCTTTATTTTTTCTTTGACAGATATGAATTAAATTAAGAACCTGCGGCTTCAATTCAAAGTCAATAACGTACAGCTTCAATGCATTGACTGATTGATTGGGAAGTTGGAGTGTCCATCCAGAAGATGTAAATACTGGAAAACTGAGAAAGGGAATGTTGTGGAAACTTTTATGTGTAGATTATTATATTTTTGGAAACCTTTATTCGGGTGATTGCGTGTTTTTAGTCAAAACAGCTTTTCGATGTACATGTTTGCATGCAGATTTTGGAATTAAAATAATTAATTACTGGTGTGAAAGTCTATGTTAATATGGCGACATGAATACGCGATATGAGAATATATGGGAAACGGTAAATTTCAAAAAACTAGGACACAAAGGCATGGGAATATTTTTTTAAAAAAGCCTTGTATATTTTAAAATAAAATAAAACATTGATGTTTATACCCCAATTTCACAATACTATATAGTGAAATTCAAGCCTTCCAAACATTTCAAATGTAGTTTATTAATTTTATATGAATTATAATTTAATTAACACATTAGTTGGTCCAGAGTATGAGTTGACCGTGTTATGAGAGTGTCTTAACCATGAACACAGCGTTGATCGTTGGACACAAGTGTCCGACACTCTGACAGTTGGGCTTAGTGAAGTATCCATGCAAGTTGAAGTTTTCCTTTATCATATATATATATATATATATATATATATATATAAATGAAAAAAAAGGATGAAAATTCCACGAGAAATATTCCATTGGATGACTTGCATTTTTCCACACCTACATTGGAGAAAATTTAAAACAATATTGAGTTATTTTCTACACTAGCCTCTCAGCATGCGCTTCCGCACTTGCGAGAGGCTTTTTTTAAAAAAAATAAATAAATAAATTTTAGAATTAAAAAAGATAATGTGTAGTTGTGTTCCATAAAAATATGATCTATTATCTTATTTTTCTTTTAATTTTAATTTTTTAAATATGAAAAAGTGTGAATTTACCATATTATTCTTATTTAATTAATAATTTCAATTCTTAATGTTTGTGTTAACCAATGACATTTTCTGGTATTTTGAATGTTTTACCATTCTCTGCCTTTTGCTTTATATATATATAGATGCACTGCATTCAGACAGATATAAAGAGTTTTGAACTTTATTAATTTTATATGAATTATAATTGAATTAACACATTAGTTGACCCAGAATATGAGTTGACCGTGTTATGAGAGTGTTTTGACCATGGACACGGCATTGATCGTTGGCAATGGCGGAACACGAAAATTTTCAACTGGTTCAATGGCGCATTCTCTAAAACCACTCCAGCCACCTCATCATTAAACTTTGCCGTATGCTTTATTATTTCAATAAAATTTCCACGATTTTTAGAATCCAAAGATTCATCATGACCCCTAAAAGCACATGCCTGATATGTAAGCCAACGAACACACTCTATCGTTGTCTTGAGCCGTAATCGGTTCTTCAAAATTTCTTCCTTTGATTGTCTATTAATAACTTTGTCGACATGTTGAGATGGGTTCATCAAATCATCCATACATCTTTCACAAGTATTATGCAATGAAGATGGACCTCCGACGTGAGTCAAAAATATACAATTCTTCCATCATTAACTCTTTTCCAATTCTTAAACCCTTTAGTAGTTAGTATGGGACAACCTTTACCAAAAACAGAGCATGTAAAACAATAGACTTTATCTTCTAAAGAGGAATACTTTAACCACGAAAAATTGGGAGAACCAAGAATATTGAAGTCGACAATATTGCGATTCAAACTGAGACCTCAGATATTTTGAAAGTTTTGGTTGGTAAGGTCCAACTTTGATATAAGCCCGTCGAACCTCATCACGTTGATTAATAGGGTAATCACATATTTGAATACGTTTCCTAGGGTCTCATTCCAAATAAGCGACATCAAACTCATTGGGTTCAACTACTGGAGATGTGTGATGAAATGGCTCAATTGATGGTGAAGCCTTATTATTGGATGTAGAAGCCTTGTTAATGTCTAATTTATCACCATCATCTTTTTTCTTGAAGAATGAATGAATAGTTTTTACTCTTTTACTTGCTTGATTATGATGTGACATTATAATAAGCTTCACAAATACAAAGTGCAAAATATAAATATAAATAATTAAGTTTCATATATATATTAATTGTAAACACAAGAATAATGGACATAAATCAATTAAAAAAAATTAAAATTGGAGAGTTAGGTTTAAGGACTTTACCTTTACTATGCGTATTGACGATGGAATTCTCTTTCAGTTGAACATAAGTAGAACGCAGCAGCAGGTATTCTTTTGAACCCCTAGGTCTTTTATTTTCTGGTCATGAAACCCTAGGACTAAGTTTCATATATATGCTTCTAGCTAGACTAGGAGCCAAGATTAATTGAAGTCAAACTATATTTCTTAATTAAATAGGAAACCACACAACACAATACATTGAAACAAAATAAAATAATAAAATAAAAAGTAAAAGTGGCGTGTAAACCGAAAAAGAAAGCAGCCTAGCAAAAGGAATTCACAAGAAATCTGTTAAAGTGGACCGAATTGTGGGCTCCAGGTTTATTTTTATTTTTTTAATAAAAAACCTTACTGGGCTACAGCCCACTATAGCCCATATGATGGTTCTGTCAGTGATCGTTGGACACACTCTGACATTTGGGCTTAGTGAAGTATCATGACATTTGGGTTTTTCCACACCTACGTTGGAGAAAATTTAAAACAATATTGAGTTATTTTCCACACGCATTGTGTGTTTGCATGCAGATTTTGAAATTAAAATAATTAATTGCTGGTGTGATTTGGATTATTCCGTTGGATGACTTGGATTTTTCCTTACCTACGTTGGAAAAAATTTAATTCAAACGAAGAAAATAGGTATACAATCAATTCTGACAAAGAAAAAAAAATGCACTTAATTAATTTCATGTACGGCTTTTATTGCTTGAGAAAAGTCTTGAATGGCAATTCCTAGTTCATTCTCTATACTTGTAATTTAAAATAATTTTATGCAAACGTAAATTTTTTATATAAAAGGAGATTAGACTATAAAGTGAGTGGTGGAGAATAATAATTTTTTTAAAAGTATTTGACTTCAGTTTCAGTCCTTGAAGGTCTACTCGATGTTTCTCTGTCTATAAAAGGCTGCTGTAAGCACCAATACTCTCCTCACAAATCCATCTTTCATACACACACAATCGTACGGTACCTCTTCATTCAAAAGCTCTCATTTTGGGCACTGTTTTCCTCTTCAAATGTGGAAAGGTTTCCAATAGGAAATTAATTGATGAATATGTTCTTCCCTCGACTTTTTCTTCATTCTCTCTTGGTGGTTTGCTTTGCAAATTTTGCTTTTGGAGCTACTCGATTGCCACCAGATGAAGGTATACGTATGTGTGTATATATATATAATCTTAATATGTCTATGTCAAATTTCTTCCTTAATCTCCTTTCTTCATCTTATAATTATGCAAAATTAGGTACAAGCTTTCAGTAATATGATGCTTGGATTCATGACTTTGCAGTTCTTGTTTATTTAGACATTAATTTTTCATTTCTACATACATATATATGGTACTAATTGTATGAATTTGTAGATATATTGAGTATTGAGCATATGGTGTTAAATTATTGTTGCACTTTGTTTTATATATATATATATGTAGTACAAACTTTAGCTGACATAGCAAAGAGACTGGGGAAGCCGGACTGGGATTTCAGTGGAGATCCAGATCCATGCAACAATAATACAAAACCATGGAGTACTGATACAACTCCACCTGAAGGATTTGAGTATGGCGTCACCTGTAATTGTTCCTTTGCCAATTCCACTGTCTGCCATATTACCAGCATGTAAACCTCTCTCTCTCTCTCTCTCTCTCTCTCTCTCTCTCTCTCTTAACACCACCTAAAGAAAAAAAAAAATTCTGTGGTTGGGATCACTGGGATGGAGTGTGTGGAGGTGTGCTTCGGTGGGCTAATTATTAATATTGGACTAGTAAAATATCAAGTCATTCGGGCTATAGCCCATGTTAGCATGGACATAGGATATCATCCCTGGAAATCCCTAAACAAAACTTTTTTCGGGGAATATTAGATCATTGGCTAAATATATATAGCGGATTCATGGCACTATGTTTTTGACACAAGTTCTGACACAATTTTATAACCTTTGGATGCAAGCACTTTCAGTGGTTAAGATTACATGTGATTTCACTATTTAATTTACAAATTAATGAATAATAAAATATTAAACTCCCCACTTTTTTTTTTTTTTGGTCAAACTCCCCACTTTTCTAGGTAACTTTAATGTGCCAATAAAAATCACTCTCTCTAAATAAAATTCGCAATAAACAATAATTAATCTCATTATTCTCATAAACAATCCAACTTAATTCAATAAAAAAAACAAGAACAAAAAAGAAAACTCAGATCCATCTATCACATGAAAAGTCTTGGAGCACCGACGGCGGGTTTATAAGCTTTGTCATGTTTCTGTTCTCAATTACTTGAGAACATGCAATATAAAGTCTAAAGACATATGCTTTGTATTGGGGGCCATGACTGGATGTATGAGGTTCCCTTTTTCTTCAGCTTTTTCCTTTGATTTCTTTGGCTGAGGCTCTAATATTTTATTCAATTATCCTCAGTTTGGACTGGTATAAAAATAATAATAATCATCTTTTGTTTTGCTTTTGCTATGATTTCCTCTTTATGTTGTATCTATTCGCCCAAATCTCATCCCCAATCGCAGTGATCTCTAATGGGAAACCTATAATCTAAGATGTACAGATTAAAAAGATTCACATAGCATTTTAGTTTTGTAAAAGTGGGCTTCTCTTAATCATTTCTCTAAGAAAAATGATATGAACCATAAAAACCTTTACGAACACTCTTTCTTATCAAAACTTTGTCCTACTTTCCTTATGTTTCAAGTTTGAGTATTTTTTGGTGGATAGTTTCAAGTTTGCGTTGTAGATGAAAGAGGAGGATAAGGAGAATGGGGAAAGGAAAAAATTTCCCCGTAAAGGCACAAAATATATATATATAATTTTATTATTTATTTATATATTGTTAGACCTCTACACCAAGCCCAATTTCAAAAGTCTAATAAGTAAATAGGCCCAACTCCATTTCTTAACCATCTCCCCAGGCCCAACTCGTTTATTTATTTTTATTTTACTTGGAAACAGACCAATCTTTATATTCATTTGTAACACTCCCTCAACCGTTTCTCATAACCCTAGCCGACCACTCACAAGGTAGGAGAACCTCTAATGTTAGGCAAGTTTTAAATTAAGAGAAATTCTTAAGTCCGCATGCCGGATCAAGTGGATTGTCCATCAATCCTCACAAAAGTAAGGATATCCTCTGTATGTTAGTTCAACCTAACTCCACACTAATGCTATCCCTATGAGTATACTATTGTATATATATGGTAGCCGCACTACTCTTAAATTAAGTGACATGAGTAGTGTTAGGATAGGTTATTTACATATGCTTTAATTTTGATGTTGATACTCTTAGGAATATTAGATTAGTCAGTGATATCATCTCAGAATTTGTTGGGATGCTTAATGCCTAAGACATCTAGTTAATTAATACTACTAGCTAACATAATTAGTTAGGTTGGTTATGAACTTATGATCAATGTATTTGATATAAAAGATACGCTCTACAGTCCTATTCCCAATTGCTTTCTCTTGACAATCTCTCTTGTTCTTCGACTATCTTAAGATGATTTCAAGAATGAATGTTATTCACGTGGTTGGTCCAAGGATTTTACATGTCCTTACATCAGCTAATAAGAGGATATACGTGAAGGACCATATTGAGAGCATTTCACATTAGATATGAAAGAAGTAAAAAGTTTAGAAGGATAAGATTGAAGTTTTGTCCTGTCTTTGTCTTGTTTTTGCATACAAACTAATCTGTTTGGCCCAAAAAAAAAAACTAATCTAAAAATCACACCAATTATTACATCATTCGTATAACCCTTCCTTGCTCTTAAACGCTGTTTTCCACTCATCGCCTGGCCTGATGCGAATCTAGTGGTATCCACTGGGCAAATCTATTTTGGAAAACACCTTAGAGCCTTCGAGCACATCCAACATATCTTCCAATCGCGGGATGGGAAATCTATATTTTATTGTAATCTTGTTGATTGCTCGACTATCAACACACATACGCCAAGACTGATCTTTCTTTGGGACAAGAAGGACTGGAACTGCACAGGGACTCAAGCTCTCCCTGATAAAACCCTTCTGTAACAACTCTTCAATCTGCTCTCTTAAGATGTCGTTCTCCTTAGGGCTCATGCGATAATGTGGTAGATTTGGTAGACTAGCCCCAAGTACCAAATCAATGTGGTGTTGTATATCTCTCAACGGCGGCAACTCGTTTGGTAGCTTGTCAGAAATTAGTTCCTGAAATTTTGACAAAATCTGTTGCGCTTTAGGAGGAATTACATTTTCTTCTTTGCTGGCCTTCAATAGCCCCTTCAACACCATAGGACAAAAATAATCTGCTTCTTTTATTGCCTCATTTAACTCTTGCTCGCTGCTGATCAGAGTTAGAAAACTAGAACTCTTAGTTTTGGGCTCAACTGATTTTTTTTGAGGGCACTGTAGTAGCTATCACAATCTTGTGGTTGTTCCAGGAAAACAAGATCACATTATCTCGACCCTTAAAGGTTGCATCCACATCAAATTGCCAAGGTCGCCCCAACAAGATATGACATGCATCCATATCAATAACATCACATACGACATCATCTCTGTAATGCTTACCAATGGAGAGTGGCACACGGTAAGTCTCAGCAACACGAACTGAAGGTCCTTTTTTAACCCAACCCAATGAATAAGGGCTGATATGTGGCTCTGTTGGTAGCTACAAACGCTCCACCAATTTTTTTGACACAAAATTCTCACAACTCCCATTGTCTACGATCACATCACAGATTTTATTTTTGATTGAACAAAGAGAACGGAAAATGTTGTGTCGCTGCCCTTCCTCTTTTGGTGCCAAAAGAACTAGCTGTAAAACCAAAGCCTTTCCATTCCCTCCTCAATTGCAAACTCAGCCCTTGCATCATCATCGTCTACAAATTCGTCATTTTCTTCGTCATCACCGACATCTTCTATAAAATTAGCTTGCCTCCGCTCGGGACAAATGTTGGAACGATGCCTTGGTTGTTGGCATCGGTAACAAATATCTGTCATAGGCTTAGCATACGGATTCTCCTTCTGGGGTTGGTTCCGGGTCTACACTCTATTGGAACTCCGGCTGCTGCCTTCATTGCTGCTTTTACTTTGGAAGTTCGACGGTTTTGACGATCCTCCAAAGTTTCGCTGCTGCGTTTTTCCCTTGTCACTAGGAAAAGTAGCAACACTTTCTGAATGTTCCGTCATGTTCCTGCAGTAATTAGTTTGGCGTTTCTCCTTCTCCAACAGCTCAGCCTTTAATGCCATATTAATCGCCTCCTGCAAAGTCCACATATTCTGCAAACCAATTTTTTCTTGAATGTAAATTTTCAGGCCATTAATATACCTTGCAACCTTTTGGTTTTCGGTCTCGGTCAAATGATTACGCTCCTCTAGATGCATAAACTCTTCAGTATATTCAGAAACTGAACGATTGCCTTGCGCACAGCTGATGTACATGCGGTACATAATTTGTTCGTAATCAATAGGTAGGAACCGATCCATCATAAGCTGCTTCATCTTTCGCCACGTACGAACCCGTTGCTTTCCTTGCCTCTGTCGTGAATTCTGCAACTGATCCCACCATACAGCCGTTGTGACTTTCAGACGGAAAGCGACCATCTTCACCATTTTGTTCTCTGGAACCTCCATAATTTCAAAGAACCTCTCCACTTCTACCAACCAATGCAAGAAATCTTCAATTTTCAGGTGTCCCCAAAAATTAGGGATTTCGGCTTTAATTTGATAATCACCAAAATTGTTGTGATTACGATGATGTGGATTGTTAACCGGTGGCGGTTCCTCAGGTTCTTCTTCGGACTCCGACTCGCTCTTTGGAACACGTTGTCTCCTATTGTTTCTTCTAGCAATGCCTCCTTGGTTGTTGTCTCTGTCTTCTCTTCTATTGTTATCTCTGTCTTCTCTTCTATTGTTATTTCTATCTTCTCTTCCATTGTTGCCACCAATAGCTTGTAACAACAACTCACGCATCTCCCGAAGTTGATTGGCTAAATTGTCGATTCATACGTTTTGAGCGTCCAAATCCGCTCGAGTAATTGGGATAGCAGTTTCACGATCACCCATAGTAAGCCAATAATACCGAGACGGGAGAGACTCGCTCTGATACCACTTGATGCAGCACAAGCAAATAGGGTTTCAAGCGAAAACCCTGAAGAACAATAATCTGGAATCCACCAGGAATTTAGAGAGAAATTCTCTTTGAATTATTTGATAAAAATTCAGAATGGTTCAACCAAGCATAACGGCTGACTAAATACATCGTTCTCGCCCATTAAACTGCCTTGGGGAGTTATTGAAAACTTAACAGAAAATAAACGGAAAGTCTGTAAATTGAATACAATCTTTAAATGCACTTTTGGAAGGCCAAACGACCTCAGAAGCCCAAAATCCACCATATACCATAGCAAAGCAGTGTGTTGAACTCGTGACGTCGTTCCCTTTTCGAGAAGGTATTATGCAACCCAATCAGAGCTCGGACGCCAAATCTGTAAATTCCTGCTGCGTCCTTTTTCCCTTCTTCGCTCCAATTCTTCTTCAATCCATTCAACCATTTGTTATACATCAGTTACGTAGGTGAAAGATATATATTTATTGGAGTTTGTTTGAAATTGGCTCTGGACAAATGTGTTATTAATATTATCATTGAATTGGGCTCTTGCTGTTCATCTTGTTCAGCATATTGATTCCTCATGTTTACATCGCCTTACTGGTTTGTTGTAGGATTAGTTTGGTCTCCTTAGCCAATTTGAGAATTATATATGTGCTGTGGTGAAAATGTGCAGGACATTTTAGTAATCAAATTAATTTGGATTCTGATTCATGAAAATGAGTAAACAAGAACAATGAGAATCAACCCCATTCCTTTGCTAATTCCAATTTCCATATGTTTAGTAAATAGCTTAATGTGAATGATTCTTCCCATACCGATTTAGTAGTTCCCCGATTCCTAAATTCTCTGATTCCTTACTTTCTCCATTACTGATACGTAAACATGCCCTTAGAGCGACACGACTGCAGTTCTCCAATCTAGTCGCTCCACTCATTACTTGAATTTTGTGTAATTACAACCTTGTAAGGAAGAATTCTTGAATTCCATTTTTATTAAAAAGAAAAAAGAAAATCTAAAACCTCTCTCCTTCATGTTTTCCATAATTTTCCTTGTGTTTTCCAGAAATAATCACCCCAAATTTAATATTTAAGTAATCAAAATCTATTATTCGTATACTATGAGAGCCTTATATGTGAACTTTATGAGACCCCATCTTTTAACTGTTGGATCAAAATAGTTAGTATGATCCAAGGGTTAAGAAATACGATCTTATTTAAAGGCCATATATAAGGTCCTCACTATAGAATGACTCTGCGAAGTATAGAGTGCTGGGCCGTATTGTACAGAGCAGTATATGGGCCTCAAACAATGCTGCCGTTAGCCACAAGAATGGGCTTTGGCCGCCTTACACAATTACACCAATTACCCAGTTGGGTCATGGGTCGTGGGTTATATGTCATGGTGGGTCATGAGTCAAAGTGTCCCTACTTGGTGCCTTGAATGGTTTTCTTTCACATTTTAATTCTAGGCTTAATTTCAGTTTGGTATCCTCCAGTTTTACCTCTAAGGCATGTTTGTTCATGCATTTTCAATTTAACAATGAGGTACCCTAACATTGAAAATTTGTTGTAATGTGGTTTTACCGTTATGATTGTCATAAAATCCGTTAAGTAATGACGTGTCATTTGTGGGGTCTATTTGATGAAATTCAAGAAAATGAAGAAGGAATTTCTGTCAGATACACTTACTGTGCAGTGTGCAGAGCAAAACTGATTTTATTATAAATCCTGTTTCTTATCGAGTGAAAACTCAAGTAACAATTTTACAATCCTACATATACAACAAATCAACCCAGTTTGAGTTTTAACTACAAATTTGAGTTTATATGGGCTGTGATCAATTTGCTCACTTACAACAGTGTGCTCTCAGTTAGCTTAGCATTGATGTTCAGTTCTGTGGTGAGTTGGCGGTTGGTAATATTAACTGTTTGTGTAAATTGTAATTGCCTGAGTAAAAATCCAATCTTTGTCCCTTTGGTTTTCAAGTAAGAAAAAGAATTGCTGCCTATTTAATTACCTGACCAAAAGTAAGTATTTTCTCTAGATAATTTGTGTTTGAACTGTTTTGGTCTCATTTGTGTGGAAGCATTTCCTTTTAGTCAGAGCATAGCTGCGAGACAGGTCTTTGTTAAATAGCAATTAAGATTTGAAACCTTGTTTTGTGATGAAGCACAGAGTTATGAAACGTCAGGATTTGCCAGGAACACTCCCAAAAGAGATGGCCAGGCTCACCTATCTCAAAGAAATGTAAGCACGTTGTTACCTTACATGTATGTCTGTTGTCAATGAGAAAATGACTCATTTTTTCACTCTCTTTCAGTGACCTCACCCGCAACTATCTGAGTGGTACCATCCCTCCAGAATGGGGCTCCCTTCCACTTGTCAACATGTACGGTCTTTTTTGGCTATGCATTCATGTGTGTGTGTGTGATGTTCTTGTTGTTTTAGTGCTGACTTCAGTGTTCTTCAGCCATTTCATATTCATGGCCTTTTAGTGGTCATGAGCCATTTGAATCATAAATGTTGCATTTATTTGATAAAAGTGATCTTAAACATATGAATTTTGTTGCAGTTCCCTTCTTGCAAACCGTTTGACCGGTTCTATCCCCAAAGAGATTGGAAACATCACAACCCTGAAGAGTTTGTGAGTGTTGATTACGCATTTGTTTCTTCTTTACCCCACTTGATTTTTTGGAGATCCTTAATGATGATCTTTTTTAATCAATGGAATTGAATTTGCTTTGCGTAGGGACATCAGTATGAATAAGTTATCTGGAGTGCTCCCTCCGCAGCTTGGGAATTTGCCCCTCATAGAAAGAATGTAAGATTTGTCCTATTCCGAATTTTAGCGTGATAAAAGAATATTTGGTTTATTATATGGAATCGCTTTGCTGTAGACAGATGCTGGATATTTTCATCAGAAATCATCAACTTCTTTATCTTTAATATAATTGTTATGTCTCCTTCATGGTTAGGCTTCTTACCTCAAATAATTTTACTGGGGAGTTGCCAGATACATTTGGAAATCTTACCACACTAAAAGACTTGTAAGCTTCTGTTGTTCTTTTTTCTTAAAGGTTTCCTAAGCACCCAAATGCCGCATTGTAGGATTAATTGGTACTGTTTTCCTTTTGCCAATCATTATGCAGCCGGGTGGGTGACAGTCACTTTTCTGGGCAGATACCTGATTTTATAAAGAACTGGACAAATCTTGAGAAACTGTGAGTTTTTGTTGTTGTTGTTATCTTTGCTGCTACTTGATTCTGAATATTATCACTAATTCAAATGTTATGACTTGTTAAAACAGACTGATTCAGGCTAGTGGTTTGACGGGGGCAATTCCTTCCGGCATTTCTCATTTGACAAATTTAACTGACTTGTTAGTATGGATTTTGATTTTCTATCTATTTATAAATACAAACAGATTAGCAATATTCTGGATGTTCATTGCTCGATTTTAACATGCAGGAGAATTACTGACTTGAGTGGGCCTGAAGCACCCTTTCCTCCACTTGGGAATATGAAAAGCATGAAGACACTGTGAGTTAATGCTTGCATGACACACAATGTCTGTCTGTACCAGAAGTCTTTTGCAAACTCAAAAGTTTAGTTTTTCTGTTACAGGATGTTGAGGAGTTGCAATATTATCGGACAGCTACCCCCATATCTCGGGGAGTTGCAATATTTGAAAACTTTGTTAGTACAAATGTCTTTGTCCATGTTTTATTTACTGTCTTCAGATAAATTATCTTCTTTCTAGATGCTATTCTAATTACTCAAGGAATTGAATGACTTTGAGGATGTTGGAGGGGGCCACATGTTTCTGTATGTACAAAGAGAACATGCCCTATTTTTAAGTAATCAGCGCACTCACACACATGTATACACGAGCAGATCATGGCATATATTTGACACTTACCTTATTCCTGGAAAGTTTTTATTATTATTTTTAATTTAAATAACGTCTTTCTTTAGGGGAGCATATCTGAAATGCATTTGTTATTGGTTTGTGCAGAGACCTCAGCTTTAACAAGCTAACCGGGGAAATTCCAAGCAGCTTTGTTGCTCTAGCAAAAGTGGATTTTATGTAAGCAATTTGAATAACAAATCTTGGCTTTCTTACAAGAAAACTCAAGCAGACATTCTTCAATGGTTTTGTCACACCCCAGCCCTACAAGCTGGACGTGTTAATCATGCTTACTATATAACTAATGACTCACAAGTTATACTGGAATGAATTTATTTTTTAATTCGTTAATACTCAAGCAAACAACTGAAGATATATATATTTTATCTAGTAATTCATTGCTCATGTCTATACCCCCTTCTAGTAATTTATGCCCTTTTTCCTCTATCAATTATGTTTAGATTCTTAACTGGAAACTTGCTGACTGGACCCGTGCCTACTTGGACGAAAGAAAACTTGTAAGCATCTCTTCCAAATGCTAATATTTAGTTACGTAGTAAGGAAATTTATGATGTCTAATGCTGGATAAAGCACCGTACATGCGTTAACATGACTTTTCATATTGGAGCTTCACTTACAATTATACTCATGAAATAGGCATTAATGTACATTCTTTATTTTCTCATGATCACTGATTTTAAAATTGTTGATAGCATTCTTAGATAGTAGCTATTCCTTTTCATGTAAGATTTTGAAGTTTTGAAAGTATCCTAAAATGTTTCCTAAGTTTATGACTCCTAAGCTTTTTCAAGGTTTCCCTCATATCTCCAAAACATTTTTTGCATATATTGGTAGACCAGCCACGCTATATGGGACGAAATTCTAGGCACTTAGAAAACAACATGTTCATAAAATGAGTGTGGTGGGAATGAGAATGTCAAGATGGATGTGCGGGAAGACAAGGAAGGATAGGATTCGACATATTCAACAATGTTTAGTAGATGCATAAGTTGGAGAGATGGACCTAATCAACATAGAAGGTAGTTGCAATGGAAGAGGGCATCCCGAAATTAAGAGCAACTCCACCCATTTGCCCTTTGCCATGGCAAGGGGGGAGCTAGGGCAGCCACTATTCACGTGAATAGTCTTCTTGCCCTTGCAAATAGTATTTTGTGTTTCCACCCATTGCCATGGCTAAGGGCAGTTACTATTCATTTTTTTGTTTTTTTTCACAAATTTTTTTATCTCAATAATTAATTCGGATAATATTTTCGGATAAAATTTTCGGGTTCCTACGTGTCAAGACTATTCATAATCAGATAAAATTTCCGGATAAGATTATTGTGTTCAAATTTCGGATGAATTTCAAAATTCAAATTTCAGATAAATTTCAAATTTCAAATTTCGGATGAATTTCAAATTTCAGATAAGATTTTCATCCAATCAAATCAAGCCACGTGGCATCTCTATTTGGCCAAAATTTTCTATAAATCCAGAGGTTGAGCTCATACCTCTCACACCACATCTTTCTTCATTTTCATTTCTGAGAGTTTAGAATTCATACTCCATTCTCAAATGGAAGATTTTAGGAGATGCTTGGAGAGGCAAGAGCGAGAAACAAATGAGAGAAGTCGTAGAGCAAATGAAAGAAATATGTTGCAGAGAGAAGAAGATGAACAAGTTGTCATAGCAGTGGCTATGCTTGATGAAGAGAACCAAGGTCGCCGCCGTGGCTCAGAAGTCGGCCGTCGCCGGAATGTGGACAGACATAGGCAGTCTCGGGGTAAGAATCTTTTGGAAGATTATTTTATCCCAACTTGTTTGTACTCTGATGTTGATTTTCGAAGGCGATATAGAATGCAACCCCATTTATTCAATAAAGTCATGCATGATATTTGCAATTATGATGCATACTTTGTTCAAAAGTGTGATGCTGCTGGGGTTGTCGGACTTCTTCCAGAGCAAAAGCTTACAGCAGTTATACGAATGTTGGCGTATGGAGCATCTGCTGATCAGGTGGATGAGATTGCCCGGATGGGGAAGTCCACTACGTTGGAGGCCTTGGTAAGATTTTGTGATGCAGTTGAAACTTTGTACACTAGGGACTACTTGCGCAAACCTACTCCCAGGGACCTCCAACGGCTTCTACAAAAAGCAGAATCTCGAGGATTTCCAGGAATGATTGGTAGCATCGACTGCATGCACTGGCAATGGAAGAACTGCCTGGCAAGGTGATTACGGAAATAGAAAAGGCCAAAAAGTATCATCCTTGAAGCCGTTGCTGGCTTCGACACATGGGTTTGGCATGCCTTCTTTGGAGTAGCTGGATCCCAAAATGACCTCAACGTGCTAGGTCAATCCCCGATCTTCAACGATGTTTTGAGAGGCCAAGGCCCCAATATCACCTATCAAGTCAACAATACAGTCTACCAGACGGGGTATTATCTAGCTGACGGCATCTACCCAAGGTGGACCACATTTGTCAAATCCATTCCGAATCCCCGATCCCGAAAGCAAAAATTATTTGCTACCTATCAAGAAAAATACAGGAAAGATGTCGAAAGGTGTTTTGGCATCCTTCAAGCTCGGTGGTTGATTATTCGAGGTGCAGCCCGTATGTTTGATGAGGAGGTCCTCAGAAGCATTATGATGACTTGCATCATCCTCCATAATATGATTGTGGAGGATGAGTATGATTATGAAGCTACAGAGGTCTACGAACCGGATCCCATGAACACGGCCTTGACACGAATTTATGAAAGGCCCATGGGGCCAAGTGGAGAACCGTTTGAGCCGGATCCGTTGGTTAGGGATGGTAGTATCATGACCCGTATGATAGATCGATATATAGAGATGCAATCTTCGTATATTCATGAAAGGCGTCAACTTGACTTGATGGAGCATCTATGGGCGGTGAAAGGCAATGAAGATGAATGATGGAGAATAGATGCTTTGGTTAGGTTTTATTTATTTATGGTTTGGTTGTGTTGTTTTTTATTTATTATGGTTTGGTTGTGGTTTGTTATTATTATTGTGCCTTGTTTGTAGTTTTTTTATTATTTTTTATTATGCTTTGGTTGTGGTTTTTCCTTTAAATTATGTTTTGTTTGATGTATGGAATATGTTGAATAAAAAGGTATTTTATTGAATGCTTTGTTTATTAAATAAAGAAAGCCAATACAAGTCATTAAGAATTACTACTACTAAAATAAAATACATGAATTACAAGAACTTTAATAGAAAACATGAAAAATACAAATACATAAAAGGTATGCCAACTAATTTAATGGTTTTGATCATTTAACCAATCTGTGTTGCTAGGCCCATCATCCCGAAAAGTCTTCTTCTCATAACATCCCTTCGTTCTAGCTTCCAAAATTGTTTTGTTTCAGGGGACATATGGCTTGTATCCATCGCCATGGTTTCCCGATCCGTCTTGTCCGTCTCTTTTTTCCGCAAATACTCCCTTTCTCATATTGTGCTTGCATTGCCATCTCGTTGTCTTGGCGTTTCAGCTCCATTTCAACTCTTATGGCGCTCTGCCTTGCAATTTCCTCCAAATTTTTTGATGTATTACTACTTGAATTACCCCCTTTCTTTGCCTTCGCAGCCTTTCGGCCAATGGGCCTCAGCTCCTTTTCGATGGGTGAGTCTTGACTCATAGGCCCTGTTTGGTTCACGGAATGGATTTGAGGGGAAATCAATTCCCATGTCATTTCCCAAGTAATGGGAATGAAAGATTCCTTTCCCACGTTTGGTAATGTTGGGAAAGTAATCGGGAGATTTCACTTTGTTTCCTTTCCCATGTTTGTTTTGAGTAGGAATGGAAAACAAAATTTGTATAATTTTCCAATTATACCCATATTAAATCAAATAAAAAAAGAATGCATTTAATGATACGTTGTAATTATAAATTGTTCATAGGGACAAAATAGTCATGAAAATTGTGCATTGAATGTTGGCACATTTTCCCAAACTTTCCCATGAGGAGGGAAAACAAAACCCAAGTTAAGAGGGGGGCATCACTTTCCCCCCTACTTTCCCATGTGCCAGGAATCCGTTTCCCATTCCCGGACTTACCAAACATGGGAAAGCAAGTGAATTCCCATTCCCATGCCTCCTTTCCCATGAACCAAACGGCCCCATAGGGGAATCGATAGGTGAATCCGATGTCATTGAATCACGGAGTGGTGTCTCGTTTAACATAACGTCGGGACCCGTGGGAATGATTCTGAAGCGTTTGCAATTTTTCACCACGTCCCAACATTCATGATGGTTGAAACTTTTTTTTCCTTGCCCAATTGCACCAGACCACATCTGTGCTTGAATCATCTATTAAAAAAAAAATAATGGACGTTAAGAAATATTTAAAATATATTGGATATGCAAGTAACAAAAATAAAATAATGGAAATGCAATTAACCTTACAAATATATTGGAAGTGCAAGAAATATTAACAAAATATTGGAAGTGTAAGAAATATTAACAAAATATTGAAAATGCAAGAAATATTAACAAAATATTGAAAATGCAATAAACATAAAATATATATATATATATATATTAGGACATTAAACTTAATAAAACTCAAATTACAAAATACTTACCTCGTTACTAAGATTTTCCCCGCTTCTACGGTTGTCCATCGCTTTGGCCAAGGCATCCCTCCATTTTCCCAACTCTTTATTGAGAATTTTCCACCTACTAGACAATGCCATTTCCGTACGAGTCGACCCCGGAATTTTTTCACAAAATTCGGCATGAATTTTTTTCCACATATGAAAAAATTTCATCTCATTGCCTGTCACGGGACAATGACAAATTTGGAGCCAAGCCTCACATAAGGAAACATCTTCCATGGTGCTCCACGCCCCTCCGGTTTCGATTGAAGAAGCCATAAATATAAGAAATAAAAATACAATTTGTAAGAGAGGAAAATGTTGAGTAAAGAGTGAATAATAGTAGAAGTAGAAAAAAATGTATGAGGATTGGTGTTGAAAGTGAAGGGTATTGAAAGGTATTTATAGAAAAAAAATTCAGAATATTTTGGTATTTTTTTTCATAATTTTATTGCCAAAAAAATGCCAGCCGTTGGATTGGAGGAGAGAAGTAGATCGGAGCGCCCAGGGCTTGACAGCTGGCTTCTACCCGTTGGAGCTCGCGCAGGGCTGACGTCAGCGCACGCGAGGTCAAATTTTTTTTACCGTTGGCGCGTGAATTGCACGCGACAACGGTAAAAAAAATTTGAAGCCGCGCGCTGACGTCGCGCGCACGTCATCAGCCCTCGGTTTGGGTCTCGGGCGGAACTGGCCTTCGGGCCAGCCCGAGTTCGTGGGTCCCACTCCCCCCCCCCCCCCCCCCCCCCCCCCCCCCGGGCCTGGGCTCCTCGCTGGAACCTCTTTTTTTTTTTTTTGCCTCCCCCCAGCATTGGGCTAGGCTGCTCGCTGGAGTTGCTCTAAATGATTGCTAGAATTGATATAAACTATGATTTCAAAACTTCAGTCCAAAACCTACCTCTTGCTCCTCATTTTATTTTCTGTTCTCATACTGCATTTGGAAAGGAATTTACGTAACAGCCCTTTTTGTGCAGTGATCTTTCATATAATAACTTCACCATAGGGGACACAGGTTGTCAATCACAAGGCGGCTTGTAAGAATGTTTTCATTAGCTTGAGTTTACTTTGTTTGTGTCTTGTAGAGCAAACTTAAATTTTCAATTTGTGTTAATTTCTACAGGAACTTGTTTGCAAGCTTTTCAGAGCCCAATAGTTCGTAAGTTTCAAATTAATCCTCTGAAAGCATTCCAACTGAGTATTCTTATTTTTATTTTACAACTTATTTTCATTTATGATGTTATCTTGCTGACTTCTTCTGGATCCTGCTGCATTCTTCTATCAGAAAAACTGTTACATGTTTGGGAATTCAAAAATGTCCCCAAAGTAAGTTGGGTTTCCACATATTGCTTTCCAAGATATATTTATCTTTGATCTTCTTTTGTTATGAAGTTTCAAAAGAAATAGAAAAGATGGCTACTAATCTCCTTTTTCTTTCCGTCATAGCTTGGTATAATAGAAATTATTGCCATAATTGCCTTTTTCTTCTTCTTCTGGGGTTGATTCTTTTTTGTTTTCCTCAGCAATGGCTACTAATCTCCTTTTTCTTTCTGTCATAGCTTGGTACTCTCTCGGTATAAATTGTGGTGGAAAAAAAGTAACTGTATATGGGGAAAAAGATAAAACATTTGATGCGGACACAGATTCAGTTGGACCTTCATCATTTCGCCAGAGCACAACAAATTGGGCTTTAAGCAGCACTGGTTACTTTACCGATGATGACCGTTCTGAAGACAACTTTACTAATGATGTGGACACCTTTACTTATAAATTGACCAACGAAATACCCGCGATGGATAATCCACAACTGTACATGGATGCACGCCTCTCTCCCATCTCTCTAACTTATTATGGGTTTTGTCTGAGAAATGGAAACTACTCTGTAAACCTCCATTTTGCAGAGACAGAGTTTACAAATAACAAATCATATAGAAGCCTGGGAAGGCGTATATTTGATGTTTACATTCAGGTAAAGGTCAACTAATAACATGTAAAATAGGTGGCAGTCAACACTGAAAAAATAAACCACATTACGATCATGAAATGTTAAGTAACTACATTAGCATATTTCAGGGGATACAACGGCTGAAGGATTTCAATATTGCGGATGAAGCTGGTGAGGTTGGTAAAGTCATGAAGAACTTTAATGCTTCTGTAACTAGTGGTACCTTGGAGATCCGTTTCTATTGGGCTGGGAAAGGGACGACCGGTATCCCTGTTAGAGGAGTTTATGGTCCTCTTATATCAGCTATTTCGGCAGATCCTGCAGGTAACTTTACATTGTGCTGAGCTTCTTATAATTACTATTTGTAGACCATTGGGAGTTTCTCATATGTAAATATCATGTTAGGCATTAATATTTTAACAAAATTACGAGACCCGGCTTTAGTTCTGCAGAGTGCTTGCTGCTTCTGATTTTTTTACTTTTTATTTTCTTTGGGGTGAGGGGAACTGATAAGGACTGTGTGGTACTCAATAAATTGATCGCCTCCATCATCGGAGCTCTGAGTCTTCAGTTGTTTTTTTTTTCCTTGTATTGCCACAAAAATGCATCTACGTATTTTTCTATATACTTATGTTAAGGTTCCCCTAGAGGGTTGAATCTTTTGTTTCTTTGTGTATTAGGTAGCTGGTTGAATAATGTACTCTCTTATCTATTACATTTACATTTACTCTAATAAAGCTGTTCTTCTTCTGGCAGATTTTGAAGCCCCAACCCCACCCCCACCAGAAATTGCATCACCTGGTGGAATTGTAGGTACAGTAGTGGGAATTGTGGCTGGAGGAGTCTTCATTATATTACTGGTTTTTGGTATTCTTTGGAGGAGAGGCCTCTTAAGACAACAAAATACTTTGGAAGATGGTATTTACATGTTTATGCTGTTATAATGGTTTATCATATGTTTTTTTTTTAATTTCTAACTAATTAATGCTGCTAGAATATATTATCTGTTCAAACTCCTGATGCAAAATTTACCTACATATAGGTCCACTTGTTAAATTCTTGGCCTTGAATCAGTAGCGTGACATGAAAAAATAATATGCTTACCATTATGAATTTCTTTTAGACACAATTTTTTATATGAGTTTGCTTCTTACACAGATTTAAAGGGCGTGGACCTGCAAACTGGTAAATTTAGCTTCAGGCAACTTAAAGATGCCACAAACAACTTTGACAAAGCCAATAAGATTGGAGAAGGTGGTTTTGGTTCTGTTTACAAGGTATTCTGCGGAACCAATATTTCTATTTATTTATTGCAGTTGGCTAACTTGACTAATTGTAAGCATTGTTATTAAAGTTGCTCTGCTTTTTAGTGAAGGGATTTTGAGTTTGTTTCTCAAATGCAGGGCCTTCTATCAGATGGCATCGTAATTGCTGTCAAGCAGCTTTCTTCCAAATCAAAGCAAGGGAATCGTGAATTCTTGAATGAGATAGGCATGATTTCTGCTCTGAAACACCCTCATCTTGTCAAGCTTCACGGATGCTGTATTGAAGGAAATCAACTATTGCTTGTCTATGAGTACATGGAAAATAATAACCTTGCTCGTGCTTTGTTTGGTAAATACTACACTTGTATGCCTAAACTTCATTTGGTTCATGCAGATGGGTATAAAAGATCTTATACATAAAAGATGTCCCTTATAACTAACTTTGAGTAATTTGACAAATTGAAGGGCCAGAAGAAAGTCAGTTGAAGTTGGATTGGCCAACAAGGCACAAGATCTGTGTTGGTACAGCTAGAGGTTTGGCTTACCTCCACGAGGAATCAAGATTGAAGGTCGTTCATAGAGACATCAAGGCTACCAATGTGCTTCTTGATAAAAATCTTACCCCAAAGATATCTGACTTTGGATTGGCCAAGCTTGATGAAGAGGATAATACACACATTAGCACCCGTATTGCTGGAACTTAGTGAGTCCCTGTGCTATTTTTTTTATTCTTATACTTTTATTTTGATTTCTTCCACCCCGATGAAGGGTCCCTAGAAATAGGAAACAGATGGAAGGTTTATACTGTTAAAACAAATTTGAAGGCTTAGTAGTATTTTTCCTATTTCTCTAAGCTAAATATGGGGGAATGATGTGCGGTTTCATGTTTTTGCAGTGGATATATGGCACCCGAATATGCAATGCGGGGTTATCTGACTGACAAAGCAGATGTTTATAGCTTTGGAATTCTTGTATTGGAAATTGCTAGTGGGAGGAACAACACCAGTTACCGTTCAAAGGAAGAAAGCTTTTATCTTCTTGATTGGGTAAGATGATTCTATTGCTTCCTTATTTAGCTTTTAAATTTAATCTGGTACTGTTTATCTCTATTATGTATTTGTGGATGCGTCAGCACATTATGTTTCTCTGAGAGCATTAACTCTGAATAACTAGTAGCACACTGTATTTAACTTTAGGCACATCTACTGAAAGAGCAAGGAAATTTGATGGACCTAGTGGATCCAAGGTTGGGCTCAGACTTCAACAAAGAAACGATGATGCGTACAATCAATGTGGCTCTCCTTTGCTGCAATGCCACTTCAACAATTAGGCCTACCATGTCTTCAGTTGTGAGCAATGTTTTCAAAGGCGAGGCGTATAGGCGAGGCGTTTTTAGTAGCGCTATGCGAGGCGTAAGCCTTGAAGCGTTGAGGCGTAAGCCTTTTGAACATTAATTTATTTTAATAAGAAAAATTTATGAATAATACAATATAATTAAATTGTACAACTAATTCTTATTGAACCATAGCAATCTTTTAAATATAAGTACTAATTGTCTTTTCAAGCATAATAATCAATCCCAAAACATAAAATATTTATCTAACATAAACGAATAAGATAACTAATATATTTATTAAAAAAAATTGAAAAAAAATTATACATAACTTCAAATTACAGTTGCGAAGAACTAGAGAGAAAAATAAAATAACTTACTTGCAGTCGAAAGATGAAGAGAATTATTGAAATTGATGGAGATTATCTGATAATGTTAAGAATTAGGGTTGTACTATATAATATATATAATTTCATGTGTTAATATATTAATTTAAGAGAAAGGAAAAAAAAAGGGTGAGTAGAAAAGCTACGGCTGGAGATAGAAAAGGCAAGAATTAATCTTGCCTTAAGTTTAATACAATAAAGGGATAGCACGTTTACAATAAAGGGCAGGAAAAAAAAAAAACAGAAACTAGCGTGTTTGCATTTTTTGAAAACATTCCAAGTGAAACGACGTCGTTTCACTTTAAGTTTATTTTTTTAAAACACTTCAATCGAAACGACGTCGTTTCGTTACAATAAACCTTAAAAAAAAACAAAGCTGAGTCGTCTTCCTCGCAGCGCCGCAGCCAAATTGCAGACTTTCAAAATTTCTTCCGGTTCAGATCAAGCGCGCCTTGCTCCGCCTCGCTACGCCTTGCAACGCCTCCTTACGCCTTCCCTGCGCTAAACGTGCAAGTCGCTAAACAGCCGACCGCCTCGGGCGTTTTCCTGCCGCCTCGCTCCGACGCGCGCTCCGAAGCGCGCGAAGGCATGCCTTTGAAAACACTGGTTGTGAGCATGCTTGAAGGCAGGGCTGCTGTTCAGATATTGGTCTCAGATCCAAATGCATCAAATAATGAGATGGATGCAATGAGGAAACATTTTGAATCCACTTTGGGAATGAACACCAGTGAGAGCCACATACAAACTGCATCAAGTCAAGGTCCCTTGACCGGTTCATCTACATCTGTTCATGATCTCTATCCAGTCATTCCTGATTCAACTTAGTGGGACAACAGAAATGGAGAAACTGAGCGAACTGTCTTGACTCTCAAACATTTATTTTCATATATCATCTCTACTCCCTCTCTATAGAGTATATCTATATATACACACACATATATGATATATGTATATTTTGTTTAGCAAGATAGCTGAAAGAATGAATGATCCCAATTGATTGGCCACTTGCAAAAGCAATGGGAGAATAAATGATAGAGGGAAGAGGAGCTTTTTTATTTTTATTTTTTATAATTTGGTTGTGGGTGTTGGGGTAAATTTTGTGGTGAAAATTTATGATGGAAAATTACTGCCACTACTACAATATTTGGGTTTAGGCACCATTTTTATTTGTGCTCTTAACTTCAAAAGACACAAATAATTGTGCTTTATAATCAAAGACCACGATGCAGCCACTTTTTAGTTGACGGTTTCCTACATAGGAGTTTTCATTGCTATAGGACACTAATTTGTCATTTTTGTCAGACACTATAGAGCGCAAAAAGAGGCATTTGTGCTTGTATTCTGATAAGCTATAACTAAGCAACTTTATAGAATCGTGCTCAATACTGAATATTTTATTATTTAGAAGATGTGAATGTAATAGGGTTAATTACTGCATGTTTAATATCAAATGACCCTTTAACCATTCGAATTTGACATCATTTCTCTCTCAGTCTTTAATTATTATACTCTTTTTTTCAACTATTATGCAATATACAATATGATATTTCGTATGTAAGAGAATATAAAACTTTCATTTAATTGTTTACAAAAATAAATTGGTCGAATCAAACTACTCACTTAAATGATTGGTTTAGTTCAATTACAAAACCAATTTGAGGTATAAACCAAACTATAAATTGGATGGTACCCCTGCCCTACCCCATTTTTATTCTTTACTCATCTTAGCTAAAACTCTCGTCACAAGAGCAATTCAACCTCAATTTATTTCGTTTAAAGGTTTCTTACATATATTGAAATTCCACAAATTTAAAAGAGTACACGTGATCTTGATACAATTGGAATATTAATTTAATGTGATGTGACTGTGAATTAAGAACTGTGGTTTTTACCTGCGGCGGCTTCAATTCAAAGTCAATAACATCCAGCTTCTGTGCCATTGACTGGTCGATTGGATTGGAATGCTGTAAAGGGAAGGATGTGGAATTTTATGTATAGATTATTATATTTTTGGAAACCTTTATTCGGGTGATTACGTGTTTCAGTCAAAATAGCTTTTTTCTTTTTTTGGACGTGTTTGCATGCAGATTTTGAAATTAAAATAATTAATGATTGATGCAAAAGTCTTCTGGAAATATATATATAAAAAGAAAAGAAAAAAGGATGAAAATTCCACGACAAATATTCCGTTGGATGACTTGGCTTTTTCCACACCGACGTTGGAGAAAATTTAAAACAATATTGAGTTATTTCTACATGCCCTGCATTCAAAGTTCAAATTGTATTAAAAATATAGAATTTACATGTGCAGATTGGTCCAAGTGTACCCAATTGATATGATATAGAAAACTGTTGGTATATATGACTGGTGAACCAAGCATCAACGTTGCATATGGGGTGGCACCACAGTGAAAAATAGACCAAACTCTCCCTCTCCCTCCTCGAGTGCACTCAAGTTCGATTTACGTAAAAGACAATCTTGAGGCAACCAAATATAATATTTTCCCCTCCCGTCCCCAGCGAATGACCAAAAAAAAAAAAACTAAGCATCTAAGCTGACATGACTAGTTGAATTGGCCAGAAAATGTTAAACAAACAATCCCTAGAGACAATGAAAGGAAACCAGCAAGTTGACACAAAGACTGGACCAACTAATTAATCGTACAATCTGATAAACTGGAAATTAAGATGATCATAATGATTGTATACAATAACTAATCTTGTTTTATCAATGATTGAATATTCGTTGGAGATTATAAATTATCTAAAATACTTGTCCCAAATTTTTTATTAGTACGTAGACATAATTGCTTGCGGTATGAAAAACAGCCGATTGTGGTATGAAAAAATATGGAATAACAGCCGATTGTGGTATGAAAAAATATGATATTTTTATATGTAGACATAATTGCTTGCAAGATATTACTCTATTATGTCAGTTATAAATTAGTAAACTTAAGCAACTTGCTTGAATTATTATTTTTTTGGTGAACTCCGGCAACTTGATTAATAAAGGCATATACCAGAACCGCACTCTTCATGCATATCATCATGGAAAACTTTAAACAATGGGTAGCTCATTTGATTGGCTTAGTTGAAGTTGTATATAAGAAAAATAATCCACGAGGAATCCAAGTACACCAGTGGGTGTTTTATTATTGTAAATTTCGTAATCGGTTTAGAAAATTAGTAGCCTATTACTCTTGTCAAAATCACTCATTCTTAATTAGGTTGACTTTTAAGAGGCAAATTGTACTATGCAAAGCATATACGTCTTTTTGACGTAGCATGAAATTCTGGAGTTTTCGATATATCTGATTGGGGCTCATAATACCTTTCCGAAAAGAAGACGACGAGAAACACTATTGGTCGCTTTACCACGACATAAGGGCAATTTGGGCGTTTTAATATCTTTTAGTAGTTGAAAACAATTTTAAAGTTTTATGGGTATTTTCATAATTTTCCTTTTGGGTTCTTTCTTAAATCCTAGTTTGGTAGAACTATTTAAACAAAATTTCATCTTATTATTCCTATTAATTAAAAAAAAAAAAAAACAAGAGTTTCTCTCAATTATTGGCTGGTGGATTACATAGTTTTTAAGGGTGATTGCTTGAGTGTCACTTTTTTTTTTGCTAACCCCATGTAAGGTCATATCTTAAACATTAGATAGTGTATGATCGTTGAGATGGATCCTATACATTCTCAATCTCAACCGCCATCCATATTTTGATTTAACGCTGAAAATTCAATAAGTTCTCAAATTAAGTCAATAATTTAGGTTAGGTGTGTACATACATATATGTTTGAGTTTTCAGTTCAGATCAAGTGTGTAATGTATATGCATCTAGCGAGGCCACCCTATACATGGGTTAAAAAAGTCCGGTATCTAGTCTTTAATTAGTAGTTTGCATGGAAGGAAAGCCCAAAGTTGACCTCGGCAGGTGTTCAAATTAGTATTCATTTATAGATCATTTCTGAAAAAAATTCAGCAAAGTTGGACAACATAAATGACAGTCATTTTAGACTTTTTTATAAAAGCATCGTGTTCATCTATTTATGTAATCACAATTATATATCTTAATATTTTACGAATTGCCTAATGTTTGTTTTTTCAAAAATGTTCTATGAATGAAGTCTTGAAAATCTAATAGTTTCGGATCATTAAAATCCTATAAAGTGAGAGTCCCACAACACAAGATGTCTCATAAATTATAAAAAGACCACATATATACGTATGCATGTAATATAATAAGCCAATATGATGATAATGCTTATCAACAAATATATTCCCTACTGATTATATTCCACAATTTACACAAATTTTTTATTGGTAAGGTGTCATAATCTCTATTTTCTAGTTTACCAATTTTTCCCAAGTTCACTTTACATGCCCTACTGATATCAATCCCTACTGAGTTTCATTCACTACTTACCAATTCATCATCAAAACTTTCTCCTTGAAAATATGTTGAGGAAACAAAGTCCAAAAGAAGACACAGCTAGCTACTTGCTGCAGTTACTTGAAAATATATTCAGAGATGAATAGTCAAGTCAACCGATCGTACGTACCTTTGCTTTCGATAGATAGAGTACCTGCTCTTCTCATTCAACAAGTCAAAGTCCTAAATGTATATTCCTTTCCAATCAGAAAAAAGAAGCTGTAACTTGCTTTAGCTAAAAACTATGCACTTAATTCAAACCAAAAAAATAATGTGTAGTGTACTAGACAGGGACCAAATCCAACAGTGACATAAGGATCAATTTTTCTTTATTTATTAAAAACCGTAAAATTATTAGAAGGAGAGTGGATGAGAATAATAATTTTCTATACTCGTATAATTTGAAGTATTTGACTTCAGTTTCAGATCTTCGAGGTCTACTCCCTCTCCCACCGCCCACCACCCACCACCTACCACTACACACCCTCTTTCTCTTTCCATAAAAAGCTGTTTGTTGTAAGCACCAATTCTCCTCACAACACAAACCCATACTCATTTTCGGCACTGTTTTCCTCTTCAAATGTGAAAAGGTTTCCCTTACGAAATTAATTGAGTGAATATGTTCTTCCTCCCTCGACTTTTTCTTCATTCTCTCTTGGTGGTTTGCTTTGCAAGTTTTGCTTTTGGAGTTACTCGATTGCCACGAGATGAAGGTATACGTATATATGATGCTTGGATTCATGACTTTGTAGTTCTTGTTTATTTAGACATTAAGGTGTTAAATTATTGTTGCACTTTGTTTTATATATATGTAGTACAAACTTTAGCTGAAATTGCAAAGACACTGGGGAAGACGAACTGGGATTTCAGTGGAGATGCAGATCCATGCAACAATCAAAAACCATGGACTGATACCAATCCGACCAAAGGATTTGAGTATGGCGTCACCTGTAATTGTTCCTTTGCCAATTCCACTGTCTGCCATATTACCAGCATGTAAACTTCTCTCTCTCTCTCTCTCTCTCTCTCTCTCTCTCTCGGTGAAGAAGTACTACTGACAGTTACTTACTCTTGTCCATAAGTCTCAAAATTTGAAGTCCTTCAAATTTTGTATTGTATACATGGAATCCAACTTGTTCTTTTGGTGTTCTAACAAATTTTCTAACTTTCTCGGATAAGTTAAAGGTAGAGAGCCTCTAAATGTTAGGGAAGGTTCAAACTATGAGAAATTCTTATGTCCGCCTACCAAATCTAACCCTTACAAAAATAAGGATCCTCCGTACTTTAGTTTCACCTAATTCCACACTAATTCTATCACTGTGAGTATACTATTATATACGGTACCCGCACTTAAATTAAGTGACATGAGTAGTGTTAGGATAGGTTATTTACATATATGCTTAAGTTAATTTTGATGTTGATACGCTTAGGAGTATTAGATTAGTCAGTGATATCATCTCAGAATTTGTTGGGATGCCTAAGACATCTAGTTAATTACTACTACTAGCTAATATGAAAATCTCTCTTGTTCTTAAACTATCTTAAGATGGTATTAAGAGTCAATATTATTCACGTAGTTGACCCAATAAGAGTCAATATTATTGAGAGCATTTCACATTTGAGTAGGATGCTCGAATTCGTTTAAGTTACGTGAGTTTTGATGTGAAAGAAATAAGTGAAGTTTAGAAGGATAAGATCGAAGTCTTGTCTTGTTTTGGAATACAAATAAAACCAAAAAGCACAACAATTATTACATCAAAGGACAATGTCCACGAGGCCGTGAGCTGTCTCCGGCACTGAAATCAGTGCATGAAGCTTCCTTGATAGGCCCATGAGCTCAGCTGTGATTGGACATTTGGTTTTCTGGGGACCGCACGTCTATCAATTATTTATCATTTTCACATTGGCCCCTCAATTGACTTAAAATATCATCATGCCACCTCCAAAATTGGCCGTTGCCACGTCCTCTTCCACCCGTTCAATAAATGTGGGGCCAGGCAAGGCAACCGAGGTAATTTGGCAATGATGTTTTCCAGAAATAGTGTTTTTAAGACTGGGCTCAGGCGGCTTTGGGTCATGGGTCATGGAGTTCGTGAGTGGAAGTGGCCTTGAATGGTTTTCCTTCAAATTTTATTTCTATTTGATGAATTCAAGAAAATGCAGAAAAATTTATGGCAGACACACTTGATGAATTGATGCTCAGTTCTATGATGAGTTGGTAGTTGGTATTACTCTGCTGTATGCAGGCTTGCCTTTGTAAATGTTTGGTTTTGAAAGAGCTGGCTTTCTTATTTATCACTACAGAACAAAATGCACATAAACTGTTTGCGTAATTGCAAGTTAAGTATTTTCTCTAAACTCAAAAACAATTTTTGAGTCTTAAACCCATAATTCGCGTATGGTAAAGCCGATTTTTCAGAAGTGAAGAATTTTCTCTAAATAATTTGTGTTTTTACTGTTTTGGTCTCCTTTGTGATTTTTCAGAAGCATTTCTTTCTAGTCACAGTGTAGCTGAGACAGGTCTTTGTTAAATTGCAATTAAGATTTGAAACCTTGTTTTGTGATGAAGCACAGAGTTATGAAAGCTCAGGATTTGCCAGGAACACTCCCAAAAGAGATGGCCAGGCTCACCTATCTCAAAGAAATGTAAGCACGTTGTTACCTTACATGTATGTCTGTTGTCAATGAGAAAATGACTCATTTTTTCACTCTCTTTCAGTGACCTCACCCGCAACTACCTGAGTGGTGCCATCCCTCCAGAATGGGGCTCCCTTCCACTTATTAACATGTACTGTCTTTTTTTTTTTCACTCTGCATACATGCGTGTGTGTGTGTGTGTGTGTGTGTGTGTGTGTGTGTGTGTTGATGTTCATGTCATGTTCTTATTGATAGCCATATAATGTTATTGAGCTATTTATTTGATAAAAGTGATCTTAAACATCTGAGTTTTGTTGCAGTTCCCTTGTTGCAAACCGTTTGACCGGTTCTATCCCCAAAGAGATTGGAAACATCACAACCCTGAAGAGTTTGTGAGTGTTGATTATGCATTTGTTTCTTCTTTCCCCCACTTGATTTTTTGGAGATCCTTAATGATGATCTTTTTTAACTCAATGGAATTGAATTTGCTTTGTGTAGGGACATCACTATGAATAATTTCTCTGGAGTGCTCCCTTGGCAGCTTGGGAATTTGCCCCTCATAGAAAGAATGTAAGATTGTCCTATTCCGAATGTTATCATGATAATAGAATATTTGGTTCATTATATGGAATCGCTTTGCTGTAGACAGATACTGGATATTTTCATCAGAAATCATCGACTTCTTGATCTTTAATATAATTGTTATGTCTCCTTCATGGTTAGGCTTCTTACCTCAAATAATTTTACTGGGGAGTTGCCAGATACGTTTGGAAATCTTACCACACTAAAAGACTTGTAAGCTTCTGTTGTTCTTTTTTCTTAAAGGTTTCCTAAGCACCCAAATACCGCATTATAGGATTAATTGATACTGTTTTCCTTTGCCAATCATTATGCAGCCGGGTGGGTGACAGTCACTTTTCTGGGCAGATACCTGATTTTATAAAGAACTGGACAAAGCTTGAGAAACTGTGAGTTTTGTTGTTGTTGTTGTTGTTGTTGTTATCTTTGCTGCTAATTGATTCTGAATATTATCACTAATTCAAATGTTATGACTTGTTAAAACAGACTGATTCAGGCTAGTGGTTTGACGGGGCCAATTCCTTCCGGCATTTCTCTTTTGACAAATTTAACTGACTTGTTAGTATGGATTTTGATATTGTATCTTCTTATAAATACAAACAGATTAGCAATATTCTGTATGTTCATTGCTCGATTTTAACATGCAGGAGAATTACTGACTTGAGTGGGCCTGAAGCATCCTTTCCTCCACTTGAGAATATGAAAGGCTTGAAGACACTGTGAGTTGCATGACACACAATGTCTGTCTGTACCAGAAGTCTTTTGCAAACTCAAAAGTTTAGTTTTTCTGTTACAGGATGTTGAGGAGTTGCAATATTGTTGGACCGCTACCTACATATCTTGGGGACATGAAGAAATTGACAACTTTGTTAGTACAAATGTCTTTGTCCCTGTTTCTTTTACTGTCTTCGGATAAATTATCTTCTTTCTAGATGCTATTCTAATAACTCAAGGAATTGAATGACTTTGAGGATGTTGGAGGGGGCCACATGTTTCTGTATGTACAAAGAGAACATGCCCTATTTTTAAGTAATCAGCGTACTCACACACATGTATACACGAGCAGATCATGGCATATATTTGACACTTACCTTATTCCTGGAAAGGTTTTATTATTATTTTTAATTTAAATAACGTCTTTCTCTAGGGGAGCATATCTGAAATGCATTTGTTATTGGTTTGTGCAGAGACCTCAGCTTTAACAAGCTAACCGGGGAAATTCCAAGCAGCTTTGTTGCTCTAGCAAAAGTGGATTTTATGTAAGCAATTTGAATAACAAATCTTGGCTTTCTTACAAGAAAACTCAAGCAGACATTCTTCAATGGTTTTGTCACACCCCAGCCCTACAAGCTGGACGTGTTAATCATGCTTACTATATAACTAATGACTCACAAGTTATACTGGAATGAATTTATTTTTTAATTCGTTAATACTCAAGCAAACAACTGAAGATATATATATTTTATCTAGTAATTCATTGCTCATGTCTATACCCCCTTCTAGTAATTTATGCCCTTTTTCCTGTATCAATTATGTTTAGATTCTTAACTGGAAACTTGCTGACTGGACCCGTGCCTACTTGGACGAAAGAAAACTTGTAAGCATCTCTTCCAAATGATAATATTTAGTTACGTAGTAAGGAAATTTATGATGTCTAATGCTGGATAAAGCACCGTACATGCGTTAACATGACTTTTCATATTGGAGCTTCACTTACAATTATACTCATGAAATAGGCATTAATGTACATTCTTTATTTTCTCATGATCACTGATTTTAAAATTGTTGATAGCATTCTTAGATAGTAGCTATTCCTTTTCATGTAAGATTTTGAAGTTTTGAAAGTATCCTAAAATGTTTCCTAAGTTTATGACTCCTAAGCTTTTTCAAGGTTTCCCTCATATCTCCAAAACATTTTTTGCATATATTGGTAGACCAGCCACGCTATATGGGACGAAATTCTAGGCACTTAGAAAACAACATGTTCATAAAATGAATGTGGTGGGAATGAGAATGTCAAGATGGATATGTGGGAAGACAAGGAAGGATAGGATTCGACATATTCAACAGTGTTTAGTAGATGCATAAGTTGGAGAGATTGACCTAATCAACATAGAAGGTAGTTCCAAGGGAAGAGAGCATCCTGAAATTAAATGATGGCTATGCCCTTGTCTTGGGGTGGACCTTTATAATCTTGGTATACTATATGTTATGAGATGCGGGTAGCTTGACCAAATTCAGTACGAGGAAATTTTAAGGTGAACTTGGCTTAACGTGGACAGTTGTGAGAGCTTAGGCACCTATGACTATGAATAGTGAAAGTAGCTAATATTTTTCATCTCATGAAGTTTGGTTGATTGTTTTAAATTGGATTTTCAGAATTAAATCTTGCTAGAATTGATATAAACTATGATTTCAAAACTTCAGTCCAACCATGTTAATACCTACCTCTTGCTCCTCATTTTATTTTCTGTTCTCATACTGCATTTGGAAAGGAATTTACATAACAGCCCTTTTTGTGCAGTGATCTTTCATATAATAACTTCACCATAGGGGACACAGGTTGTCAATCACAAGGCGGCTTGTAAGAATGTTTTCATTAGCTTGAGTTTACTTTGTTTGTGTCTTGTAGAGCAAACTTAAATTTTCAATTTGTGTTAATTTCTACAGGAACTTGTTTGCCAGCTCTTCAAAGGGCAATAGTTCGTAAGTTACAAATTAATCCTCCGAAAGCATGCGTAGATAAATTACCTGGCATTCCAACTGAGTATTCTTATTTTATTTTACAACTTATTTTCATTTATGATGTTATCTTGCTGACTTCTTCTGGATCCTGCTGCATTCTCCTATCAGAAAAACTGTTACATGTTTGGGAATTCCAAAATGTCCGAAAAGTAAGTTGGGTTTCCACATATTGCTTTCCAAGATATATTTATCTTTGATCTTCTTTGTTTTGGGGGAGTGGGAGACTTGCATGCCCATAGTCTGTTATGAAGTTTCAAAAGAAATAGAAAAGATGGCTACTAATCTCCTTTTTCTTTCCGTCATAGCTTGGTATAATAGAAATAATTGCCATAATTGCCTTTTTCTTCTTCTTCTGGGGTTGATTCTTTTTTGTTTTCCTCCTCAATGGCTACTAATCTTTTGCTTTCTGTTGTAGCTTGGTACTCTCTCCATATAAATTGTGGTGGAAAAGAAGTAACTGTTTTTGGGGAAAAAAATACAACATTTAATGGTGACACAGATTCAGTTGGACCTTCATCGTTTCGCCAGAGTTCAACAAATTGGGCTTTAAGCAGCACTGGTTACTTTACTGATGATGACCGTCCTCAAGACACCTTTATCCAAAATAATGAATCGATACTCTCCATGGCCAACCCAAAACTGTACATGAATGCACGCCTTTCTCCCATCTCTCTAACTTATTATGGGTTTTGTCTGGGAAATGGAAACTACTCTGTAAACCTCCACTTTGCAGAGACAGGGTTTACAAATGGCAAAACATATAAAAGCCTGGGAAGGCGTATATTTGATGTTTACATTCAGGTAAAGGTCAACAGACACTGTTTAGTTCCTGGTTAATTCAAATGTTTATGAATTTCTAGTAATAACATGTAAAATAGGTTGTCAAGGCTGAAAAAATAAACCACATTACGATCATGAAATGTTATGTAACAAAACTAGGATATTGCAGGGGAGACTAGTGCAGAAGGATTTCAATATTGTCGATAAAGCTGGTGGGATTAGTACTGCAGTCATAATGAACTATACTGCTGCTGTAACTAGTGGTACCTTGGAGATCCGTTTTTATTGGGCTGGGAAAGGGACGACCGGTATCCCTCTTAGAGGAGTTTATGGTCCTCTTATATCAGCTATTTCTGTAGATCCTAGTAAGTTTACACTGTTCTGGGCTTCTTCTAATTACTATTTGTAGACCATTGGGAGCTACTCATATGTAAATATCATGTTAGGCATTAATATTACAGCACAATTAAGAGATCCGGCTTTAGGTAGCTGTTTGAATAATGCAATCTCTTATCTATTACATTCGCATTTACTCTAATAAAGCTATTCTTCTTCCGGCAGACTTTGTACCCCCACCAGAACCTGTAATATCACCTGCATCTGGTGGAAGTGGCATATCTGTAGGTACAGTAGTTGGAATTGTGGCTGGAGGAGTCTTCATTATATTACTGATTTTTGGTATTCTTTGGAGGAGAGGCCTCCTAGGACAACAAAATACTTTGGAGGATGGTACGTGCAATTTATGCTGTTATTTTGTATGTACTTTTCGTGTATATTTAGGCAAACTCTGTAAGTTGATATTTATTTAGATATTGAACTTTCTAACGCCTTGATGCTGCTAGAATATATTATACTGTTGAAACCTTTGATGCGAAGTCTGCTAGAATATATTTAGATCCAGTTACTTGTTAAATTCTAGGCCTTGAATCAGTCGCATGATATTAAGAAATAAAAATGCTAACATTATGAAATTCGTGTAGACAATTTCTTATATGAGTTTGCTTCTTACACAGATTTAAAGTGTGTGGACCTTCAAACTGGTAAATTTAGCTTCAGGCAACTCAAAGATGCCACAAACAACTTTGACAAAACCAATAAGATTGGCGAAGGTGGTTTTGGTCCTGTTTTCAAGGTATTCTGTGGAACCAATATTTCTTATTTATTGCATTTGGGCTTACTTGATTAATTGTAAGCATTGTTATTAAAGTTGCTCTGCTTTTTAGAGAAGGGATTTTGACTTTGTTTCTCAAATGCAGGGCCTTCTATCAGATGGCACCATAATTGCTGTCAAGCAGCTTTCTTCCAAATCAAAGCAAGGGAATCGTGAATTTGTGAATGAGATAGGCATGATTTCTGCTCTGCAACACCCTCATCTTGTCAAGCTTCACGGATGCTGTATTGAAGGAAATCAACTATTGCTTGTCTATGAGTACATGGAAAATAATAGCCTTGCTCGTGCTTTGTTTGGTAAATATTACTCTTGTATGCCTAAACTTCATTTGGTTCATGCAGATGGGTATAAAAGATCTTATACATAAAAAATATGTCCCTTATAACTAACTTCGAGTAATTTGTCAAATTGAAGGGCCAGAAGAAAGTCGGTTGAAGTTGGATTGGCCAACAAGGCACAAGATCTGTGTTGGTATAGCTAGAGGTTTGGCTTACCTCCACGAGGAATCAAGATTAAAGGTCGTTCATAGAGACATCAAGGCTACTAATGTGCTGCTTGATAAAAATCTTACCCCAAAGATATCTGACTTTGGATTGGCCAAGCTTGATGAAGAGGATAATACACACATTAGCACCCGTATTGCTGGAACTTAGTGAGCCCCTGTGCTATTTTTTTTTTCTTCTTATACTTTTATTTTGATTTCTTCCACCCCGATGATGGGTCCATAGAAATCGGAAACCGATGGAGGTTTCTCTACTTTTTATAAGTTTCAAACTTAACTAGATCTGTACTGTTAAAGAAACTTTGTAGTATTTTTAGTATTTCGCTAAGCTAAATACGGGGAAATGATGAGCGATTTTTTGCAGTGGATATATGGCACCTGAATATGCAATGCGGGGTTATCTGACTGACAAAGCAGATGTTTATAGCTTTGGAATTCTTGTATTGGAAATTGCTAGTGGGAGGAACAACACCAGTTACAGGTCAAAGGAAGAAAGCTTTTATCTTCTTGATTGGGTAACATGATTGCTTCCTCATTTAAAGTTAAATTTAGTCTGATACTGTTTATCTCTATTCTGTGTCTCTGGCTGAGGGGAAGTGATTGATACTGCAATAGTTTTAATGATGATCCAAAATCAAGTCTGGCTTCATTTGGCATTGATTCTCTTTTATTGAATGCCTGAGCACTTTATCCTGATACTGTTTATCTCTATTCTGTGCCTCTGGCTGAGGGGAAGTGATTGATACTGCAATAGTTTTAATGATGATCCAAAATCAAGTCTGGCTTCATTTGGCATTGATTCTCTTTTATTGAATGCCTGAGCACTTTATCTTTCTCTGACAATATTAAACCTGAATGACTAGTAGTATCACTGTATTTACCTTATATACGTAAGATCAGTGAAATTATTTGTAAAGATAGACAAATTATGTTGCTTTTTTGTACTTTGCTGTTTCTAGGCACATCTACTAAAAGAGCAAGGGAATTTAATGGACCTAGTGGATCCAAGGTTGAGCTCAGACTTCAACACAGAAGAGATGATGCTTACAATCAATGTGGCTCTCCTCTGCTGCAATGTCACTTCAACAGTTAGGCCTACCATGTCTTCAGTTGTGAGCATGCTTGAAGGCAGGGCTGCTGTTCAGGAATTGGTCTCAGATCCAAATGCCTCAACTAATGAGATTGAAGCAATGAGGAAACATTTTGAATCGAGTTTCGGAAGGAAAACCGGTGAGAGCCAGACACAAACCGCGTCAACTGAAGGGCCTTGGACTGGTTCATCTACATCTGCTCATGATCTCTATCCAGTAAATCCTGATTCAACTTACTGGGACAACAGAAATGAGAGAAACTGAGCAAACTGTCTTGACTCTCAAACATTTATGTTCATATATCATCTCTACTCCCTCTCTATATATACACACGCATATATATTTTTTGTTTGGCAAGATAGCTGGAAGAATAATATAGATGTTTCTACAGCATGGTAAATTGGTAAATGTAAATTATGAATCCCTTGGATCAACTTTGCTACAGCACAGAAGCTGGTATATTATATCTTTTGAGAAGATTGCATTACGATGACATAATTTGCAATACAGGGCAGAGGTTTAGAGTCAGGAAAACTGAATAAATTACTTGGAAGCTAAGCTTTGTTACTGTTTCTATCTGAAAGAGAATGGTGGAAATCAGCATTTTGCTCAATGTGGTTTTGAACTTGTCATGCAATATCAATATGAGTGTTGGAAGGCATGAACTGGCAGATTCGGCTTAGACGGATACAGGAGATAAGAATAAGTCATCTTCCAATGCTCCAATCCAACGACCCCAAGTGGACATTAGCCCTTTTTTCTGTAACTTCAGATATCTTAATTCCAATGCTCCAATCCAACAACTCAAAACAGATTTTAAAGATCAAAGTAGATTTTAAAAACCAATTGTCAAAATCTCACAATGCAAAATGCAGACCTCTCATAAGAAGAAAATGCAGAGGAAGAAGCTGTCACATTTTCTATCAATGTTGTAGCCTCCCTTTTTATCCAAAAAGAAGTCTGCCCTAAATTGGCTTCACAATGAGACAAAGAACATTAGAAAAGAAAGTTTACAGCTGGCAAAGGCTGGACTCACGTGAGAATAAATTATATGATTTTTACCTTCAAGGATCTTGATTATATTTGAGCCATGACAAAATTGATCTCGATTTCTCATTTGGAATGCATACTTAAACTAGTCTAAATTCCTTAAGCTTGATTGATTACATATGAGATTACAAGTTTGTCAAAGAAAGCTAAAAACATTAGAAGAGCAAAAACTAACAATCCGAATGTAGCAATTGAGGAAATAAAATATAGCTCTCAAAAGACATCACAAAAACTGTAAAACAATTGTATGATCGGTGCTACTTCCACAATTACATAGTAGATAGAATGTACTTAATGATTTCTGATAGATGCAGTAAACAAGTAGTCTCCGGGCACATTAAAATCACGATATGCTTTGTAAGTGCCTGCTTGACCAACCAGGAAAATTCATTCATGTTATATAAAACTTTTGATAAGTTCTGATTTGCTCTAATTTACAATTTACAAACTTTAGATAAGTCCGTTTCCTCATTTAAAATATAATTAAAATTATCAGATATTCCACCTCAATTTTTTTCGTTTGAAGGTTTCTTAGACGAAGAAACAAAGAAAGGACAAGTCATCCAATCCAATATTGATATTGATTGAATAGAATTGGAATATTAACTTTAATGTCGCTCTAAAGACTCAGTCAGCAGCACCCTTTCATCTTTTTTGGACTGAAGCTTATTTTCCTTCGACCTGGGACCTGAAGCTAACCCTTTAATTCCTATCCCTGTCATTATTTTGAAAGTAATTTTGGTTTTATGGATGAATTTAAAATGGGAAACATTAATCGTTTGGTCGGTTAGGTGAGTCACATAGTCACACATGACTGGCTCTTGACACAAGTGGCTCTTTTTTCTTTATTTTTTCTTTGACAGATATGAATTAAATTAAGAACATACAGCTTCAATGCATTCACTGGTCAATTGGGTCAAAATAATTTTGGTTTTATGAATGAATTTAAAATGGAAAACATCAATTGTTTGGTCGGTTAGGTGAGTCACATAGTCACACATGGCTGGCTCTTGACACAAGTGGCTCTTTTTTATTTATTTTTTCTTTGACAGATATGAATTAAATTAAGAACATACAGCTTCAATGCATTGACTGGTCGATTGGGAAGTTGGAGTGTCCATCCAAAAGATGTGGAACTTTTACGTATAGATTATTATATTCGGGTGATTACGTGTTTTAGTCAAAACAGCCTTTCGATGTGCATGTTTGCATGCAGATTTTGGAATTTAAAAAAAAAAATAGTAAATTTGGCTTACATCCTTCAAATTCAATTTGCCGTACCTACAACCCTTCACTTTTTGTTCCTATAAATAATACCCAATTTGTATAAGTAAAAACCCACTTTTTGTTCCAATTTGCCGTCCATTCAAAAGATGTAAATAGTGGAAAACTGAGAAAGGGGATGTTGTGGAACTTTTTTGTATAGATTATTATATTTTTGAAAACCTTTATTCGGGTGATTATGTGTTTTAGTCAAAACAGGTTTTCGATGTACATGTTTGCATGCAGATTTTGGAATTAAAATAATTAATTGCTGGTGTGAAAGTCTATGTTAATATGGCGACATGAATACACGATATGGGAACATGGGAAACGGTAAATTTCAAAAAATTTGGACACGGAGACATGGGAATTTTTTTTTAAAAAAACTTGTATATTTTTTTTATAAATAAAATATTGATTTTCATACTCCAATTTCACAATACTATATAGTGAAATTCAAGCCTTCCAAACCTTTCAAATGTAGTTTATTAATTTTATATGAATTATAATTGAATTAACACATTAGTTGATCTAGAGTATGAGTTGACCGTGTTATTATGAGAGTGTCTTGACCGCGGACACGGCGTTGATCATTGGACACAAGTGTCCGACACTCTGACACTTGGGCTTAGTGGAGTATCCATGCAAGTTGAAGTTTTCCTTTACCGGATATATATAAGAAGAAAAAAAAAGATGAAAATTCCACGAGAAATATTCCGTTGGATGACTAGACTTTTCCACAATGTTGGAGAAAATTTAAAACAATATTGAGTTATTTTCTAGGCAAAACATCATTTTTGGTCCCTGTGGTTTATCACTTTTACCATTAAGGTCCTTGTGGTTTCAATTTCGTCAATTTTGCCCCTGTGGTTTCAATTTGAAGCAATTCAAGGACAATATCAATTTCTGTCAAATTTTCTTAACTTCTGTAACTTGTAGAGGGGCAATTCAGTCCATAAATTTTTTTAAAAATTCATTCCTTTTAAAATTAAACAGTACAGATATAAATTTATATAAAATAATTTTAAAATAAAAATGAAACCTCACCGTCCCTACCCTACTCCTCTCAACCCTACACCTACCAACAATCACCACCCAACCTCAGCCCGCCACCACCTCCTTGTAACCCAACCACCATCCGAGCTGCCCAAGCCCTCCCCATCCCCAAACAACCAAATCGCTTAAGAACCAAATCAAACTCAACAACTTGACTTCATATCATTGCCGTCGGCGAACAAAACGAAGAGAAAACAAACCCAGAATTCACAGCAAACCAGATTAACCCCTCCCCAAACTTGGATCCAGCCACTTCTCAACAAACCAGATAAACCCCTCCCCCACCGCCACTTGACCTCTACCCATGACGAAACCACCTGACATGTAACCCAATTTCCAAAGATCTGGTTATTTTATTTTTTATTTTGTTTGTAAGCTACTCAAACACCAAGCAAGATCTCACCCCAACCTATGATTGATGAAAGGGATGTCATAGACCCAAGGACCTTTGGCTCTTCCGACTCCAGCAGCCTATGCTTTTGGTTAGAGAAATATGACTGGGCTCAAATATTCATTAAACTTTGTTTGAGCTTGACTAATTAGAGAGAGAGAGAGAGAGAGAGAGAGAGAGAAGAATGATTGACAAAAAATTTGGTTGTTTGGGGCGATTTAGTTGGTTGGGGATGAGGCGGGCTTGGGTAGCTGGGGTGGTGGTTGGGTTACATGGAGGCGGTGGCTGGCTGGGGTTGGGTGGGGATTGTTGGTTTGTGTAGGTTTGAGAGGAGAAGGGAAGGGAGAGGTTTCATTTTTATTTTAAAACTATTTTTATATAAATTTATATTTGTATTGTTTAATTTTAAAAGGAATGAAATTTGTAATAATTTGTGGACTGAATTGCCCCTCTATAAGTAATAGAAGTTAAGAAAATTTGACAGAAATTGAGTATTGTCCTTGAATTGCTTCAAATTGAAACCACAGGGGCAAAATTGACGAAATTGAAACCACATGAACGTTAGTGGTAAAATCAATAAACCACAGGGACTAAAAATGACGTTTTTCCTATATATATGCACTGTATTCAGACAGATATAAATAGAGTTTTTCCTATAAAAAGCTGCTGTAAGCACCAATACTCTCCCCACAAATCCATCTTTCATACGGTAGCTCTTCATTCAAAAGCTCTCATTTTGGGCACTGTTTTCCTCTTCAAATGTGGAAAGGTTTCCAATAGAAAATTAATTGATGAATATGTTCTTCCATCGACTTTTTCTTCATTCTCTCTTGGTGGTTTGCTTTGCAAATTTTGCTTTTGAAGGTGTATGTGTGTGTATATATATATATATATATATATATATATATATATATATATATATATAATTTTAATATATCTATGTCAAATTTCTTCCTTAATCTCCTTTGTTCATCTTATAATTATGTACAACGTAGGTAGAAGCTTTCAATAATATGATGCTTGGATTCATGACTTTGTAGTTCTTGTATTTAGAGATTAATTTTTCTACATATATACTAATATATATATGGTAGTAATTGTGTGAATGTGTAGATATTGAGTACTTGTAGACCATTGGTAGTTTCTCATATGTAAATATCATGTTAGGCATTAATATTAAGAGATCCAGCTTTAGGTAGCTGTTTGAATAATGCACTCTCTTATCTATTACATTCGCATTTACTCTAACAAAGCTTTTCTTCTTCCAGCCGACTTTGTATGTGGTAGAAGTGGCATATGTAAATCACTGATTTTTGGAATTGTGGCTGGAGGAGTCTTGTTTATATTACTGATTTTTAGTCCAGGGGGACTAGGTGGAATTATGGCTGGAGGAGTCTTGTTTATATTACTGATTTTTGGTATTCTTTGGAGGAGAGGCCTCCTAGGACAACAAAATACTTTGGAGGATGGTACGTACAGTTTATGCTGTTATTTCGTATGTACTTTTCCTGTATATTTAGGCACACTCTGTAAGTTGATATTTATTTAGATATTGAACTTTCTAACGCCTTGATGCTGCTAGAATATATTATACTGTTGAAACCTTTTATGCAAAGTCTGCCTACCTATAGATCAGTCGCATGATATTAAGAAATGCAAAGTCTACCATTATGAAATTCGTGTAGACAATTTCTTATATGAGTTTGCTTCTTACACAGATTTAAAGGGCGTGGACCTGCAAACTGATAAATTTAGCTTCAGGCAACTCAAAGATGCCACAAACAACTTTGACAAAGCCAATAAGATTGGAGAAGGAGGTTTTGGTTCTGTTTACAAGGTATTCTGCGGAACTAATATTTCTATTTATTTATTGCTGTTGGGCTAACTTGACTAATTGTAAGCATTATTATTAAAGTTGCTCTGCTTTTTAGTGAAGGGATTTTCACATTGTTTCTCAAATGCAGGGCCTTCTATCAGATGGTACCGTAATTGCTGTCAAGCAGCTTTCTTCCAAATCAAAGCAAGGGAATCGTGAATTTGTGAATGAGATAGGCATGATTTCTGCTCTGCAACACCCTCATCTTGTCAAGCTTCACGGATGCTGTATTGAAGGAAATCAACTATTGCTTGTCTATGAGTACATGGAAAATAATAACCTTGCTCGTGCTTTGTTTGGTAAATACTACACTTGTACGCCTAAACTTCATTTGGTTCATGCAGTCATTTGGTTCATGCAGATGGGTATAAAAGATCTTACACATAAAAAAATGTCCCTTATAACTAACTTTGAGTAATTTGACAAATTGAAGGGCCAGAAGAAAGTCAGTTGAAGTTGGATTGGCCAACAAGGCACAAGATCTGTGTTGGTATAGCGAGAGGTTTGGCTTACCTCCACGAGGAATCAAGATTGAAGGTCGTTCATAGAGACATCAAGGCTACTAATGTGCTGCTTGATAAAAACCTTACCCCAAAGATATCTGACTTTGGATTGGCCAAGCTTGATGAAGAGGATAAGACACACATTAGCACCCGTATTGCTGGAACTTAGTGAGTCCCTGTGCTATTTTTTTTATTCTTATACTTTTATTTTGATTTCTTCCACCCCGATGATGGGTCCATAGAAATAGGAAACAGATGGAAGGTTTATACTGTTAAAACAAATTTGAAGGCTTAGTAGTATTTTTCCTATTTCTCTAAGCTAAATATGGGGGAATGATGTGCGGTTTCATGTTTTTGCAGTGGATATATGGCACCCGAATATGCAATGCGGGGTTATCTGACTGACAAAGCAGATGTTTATAGCTTTGGAATTCTTGTATTGGAAATTGCTAGTGGAAGGAACAACACCAGTTACTGTTCAGAGGAAGAAAGTCTTCTTGATTGGGTAAGATGATTCTATTGCTTCCTTATTTAGCTTTTAAATTTAATCTGGTACTGTTTATCTCTATTATGTATTTGTGGATGCGTCAGCACATTATGTTTCTCTGAGAGTATTAACTCTGAATAACTAGTAGCACACTGTATTTAACTTCTAGGCACATCTACTGAAAAAGCAAGGGAATTTGATGGACCTAGTGGATCCAAGGTTGGGCTCAGACTTCAACAAAGAAGAGATGATGCGTACAATCAATGTGGCTCTCCTTTGCTGCAATGCCACTTCAACAATTAGGCCTACCATGTCTTCAGTTGTGAGCATGCTTGAAGGCAGGGCTTCTGTTCCGGTATTGGTCTCAGATCCAAATGCATCAAATAATGAGATGGATGGAATGAGGGAACGTTTTGAATCCCTTTTGGGAATGAACACCAGTGAGAGCCAGATACAAACTGCATCAAGTCAAGGTCCCTTGACCGGTTCATCTACATCTGTTCATGATCTCTATCCAGTCATTCATTATTCAACTTACTAGGACAACAGAAATGAGAGAAACTGAGCAAACTGTCTTGACTCTCAAACATTTATGTTCATATATCATCTCTACTCCCTCTCTATAGGGTCTATATATACACACACATATAATTTTTGTTTAGCAAGATAGCTGAAAGAATGAATGATCCCAATTGATTGGCCACTTGCAAAAGCAGTGGGAGAATAAATGATAGATGGAAGAAGAAGTCATTTTCCACCAAAACTATTAACTTCAGCTTTCAATTCTTTGGACAACTTGACATGAGCTTTTGTCAAGATTCTACCAAACATGAAACATGTGGTCCTTTTTAAATTATTTATTTATTTATTTATTTGGTTGTGGGTGTTGGGGTAAATTTTGTGGTGAAAATTTATGATGGAAAATTACTGCCACTACTACAATATTTGGGTTTGGGCACCATTTTTATTTGTGCTCTTAACTTCAAAAGACACAAATAATTGTGCTTTATAATCAAAGACCACGATGCAGCCACTTTTTAGTTGACGGTTTCCTACATAGGAGTTTTCATTGCTATAGGACACTAATTTGTCATTTGTGTCAGACACTATAGAGCACAAAAAGAGGCATTTGTGCTTGTATTCTGATAAGCTATAACTAAGCAACTTTATGGAATCGTGCTCAATACTGAATATTTTATTATTTAGAAGATGTGAATGTAATAGGGTTAATTACTGCATGTTTAATATCAAATGACCCTTTAACCATTCGAATTTGACATCATTTCTCTCTCAGTCTTTAATTATTATACTATTTTTTTCAACTACTATGCAATATACAATATGATATTTCGTATGATATATGTAAGAGAATATAAAACTTTCATTTAATTGTTTACAAAAATAAATTGGTCGAATCAAACTACTCACTTAAATGATTGGTTTAGTTAAATTACAAAACCAATTTGAGGTATAAACCAAACTATAAATTGGATGGTACATCTGCCCTACCCCATTTTTATTCTTTACCCAACTTAGCTAATGCCACTTGAACTAAAACTCTTGTCACAAGAGCAATTCCACCTCAATTTATTTCGTTTAAAGGTTTCTTACACAAGGAAACAAAACAGAGGACAAGTTAATTTCCGCAAATTTAAAAGAGTACACGTGATCTTGATACAATTGGAATATTAATTTAATGTAATGTGACTCTAAAGAGACTTTTTTTTTTTGGTCTTGAATTCATGTTGTATTCAAGAAACCCCAAAACAGGGAAAGAGATACAACATAAGGCAAAAGCCACAAGGAGCCAACAGAAGGCAAGAAACAAATAACAAAACAGGGCCAGACATGGCTAGATTCCATCGGAGCCTAGAACAACAGTCCCTACCCTGCAAACTAGCTACTAAGAGATAATAAAACTAAACAGCAGATGCCTCAGAAGTTAGAACCCCAACGAGAGACAATGGTGGTCTGTCGACCCAACTTTGCAGTTCCATAGCTCTGTTACCTATCGACGCCGCTGCATGAGCTGCACGATTTGCACTCCTAGGCACCCGACTCTAAAGAGACTACTCAGCCAGCCAGCACTGTTTCTTCTTTTTTTGGACTGAAGCTAAAGAGTGCACGTACTATTGGCACCTATAAAACTACTAAATCACACCCAAGCTAAAGAGTTTTTATTAGTCAATGGCATCAAAACGGACTTTGAACACATATTCATAATATACTGAAGAAAAAAAAAATCCAGCGGATTTTTCAGGCAAAAAAGAAAAAAATTTAGCAGATTCTTAAAGGCTTCCAAAGCAATAGTCAAGTGTCATCTCAGATTAAAAACTGCCCATATCAAGTGTCAGGCTCATCTTTGACACAACCCTAAACCTAAACCTAATTCATAATAAACTCATAATAAGCCACAGCCTGTAAAACCCATTTGTTTTTTAATTAGGACCCTCTCTATATCCTAAAAAAATAAAAAATAATGCTAATTATGGTTTAAACCAATTTAAAAAGGGGTCAAAATCATGAAATTATTGGCGCACTTTGGTAACAGGCAATCAACACACAACATTTGCTATATGACAAACCAAACAGATAATATCATAATAAAAAATTAAGATTAAAATTCCAAATATATCAAATTTGTAAATAAATTTCATGACTGGTAATATCAATGCAACCACCAGATAGAGCTGCCCACTCTGCAACTTGCATTCCTATAAACTATTAAGGACCATAATGTCCCTCATCACCATTTTTAACTCTCCCCATTGATTGCAGAGCCAACTGGGAGGAATTTACTGAACCAATAAGGCCTGCGATCTATATACCACCATGTGGAGATTCCTCCATCATCATATGGGCCCCAACTATAGCAACTCTTCTGGGCCCGCAACCACATAAATCACTAAGATGAAATGAAAATCAACGACCAAAACTCATTTTCCTCTCTGACCATGACGATCCTATCAGTAAAAAACAACAAAAATTGGGGATATTTTCTTTAGCCAAAAAGATGATGGCTTATGATGCTGCTAGTTCTATCAAGACTAAACTCAATTCTGTATTTGAGCAAGATGATTGGTCCTGGCTGCCATCTATAGCAGAAGACATTGATAGTGATTCAGAGAAGAATGACAAATCAGATTATACGAATCTCTCGGAGAAAAATCTTCAAACTAATAGATAAACTGTGAACTATATGACTTTAACATCGGATTACAAGATCAAAACTTGAAGTGGGTACTGTTTGACTACTGAGAAAATGTTGAAAAAAAAACTGATGGAGAAAAGACAATCAATTTCTAATAGATTCTAGAAGTGAAAACACATGTGATTTCAAAAACGAATACCAGAGAGAAATAAAGTCAGGAACTTTACAAACAATAGAAAGAGAAAAAGAGCAGACACTGATGCAGATGAAGTCCAAGAACATTAAGAAAAATCAAATTTCTTTGCTTTCCTAGAGTTTTCTCAGGAACCAAACAGAGTAGTTTTCACTACAAAGTGTATAAACAAACCAAATGCAATCAGGTGCCCAGAACAACAAAAGCATCACAAAATCCTAAAACCCAGAAACGTTTTGTAGCCAAAATCAAAAAATTTGAAGCGAGATGATGAATTATTGTACTTACCTTCTTCCAAAGGCAGAAGTTGAGCATTCGATTCAAACCCAGTGAAGCAATTCAACGCCAGAAACCCCAACGCAAGAGCAAAAACAATCTTAGAGGTCGAAATCACGAACCCCATTTTGCTCTACAACAAAAAGAAGAAAAGAAAAACTGCTTTCGATGTCTCCAACAAAACCACAATCTTAGCGTCCTACACTCAACAAAACGACAACAAAGCAGAAACAGAAGCAGAGAAAAGAAACAGAGGGAGTGGTTAGTAACTTGGTATGGAGGGAAATGGACAAAGAAGAGACTGATTCATGAATGAGATAAAATGATATAAAGGCCAAGCAAGAGAAAAGCGTTTCCTTTTGGTTTTGGAAAATGCTAGGAAAGAGACAAACACGAAGAGGTAGGAGAGAGAGAGAGAGGACCGCCGGTGAGAGGGAGATTTTCTCTGGTTTTTGTTTTTTGATTGTTTTTTGAAAGCGTCAAACTGAATGTCTCTGTCAAAGGACACTTTCATGGCGGCAATAATATATAATGCTACGGTTCGCAGTTTGCCAACGTTACGTATCGACCCTTACTACAATCAAAATAAAAATAAATTATTACCCTACTTACTAGTAACTACAGAGATCAAATACATTTTTCCTCCACATATTTCAATTTTTATGCTCATGGTTTCAATTTTGTTAATCATAATGAATTTGTTTATCTATGTAAAATTTCTCGTTTGACTAATCTATAAGTAAAATGATTTTAAATAAGGAATTTGATGATTCTATTCTTGGGGTGGTGGCAATGTTGGTGGTAGGGTGGTGACAATGAGAGTGATGACCATGGTAAGGTGGTGGTATTGAAGGTGGTGACAAACAGTGATGATGATTATTGAGGAAACAATGACAGTGGTAGCGGTGATGGTGGTATGGCTTGAGGTTAATTTCATCATGTGGTTTATTTAGAAAACGTGAATGTAATAGGTTAATTATTGCATGTTTAATATCAAATGACCCCTTGAACCATTTGAATTCGACATCATTTCTCTTTCAAAATTTCTCAATCTTCAATTATTATACTCTTTTATTCAACTATTATTCAATATACGTAAGAAAATATAAAACCTTCATTTAATTGTTTACAAAAATAAATTGGTCGAATCAAACTACTATGATTGGTTTAGTTCAATTACAAAACCAATTTGAGGTATAAACCAAACTATAAATTGGATGGTACACCTGCCCTACCCCATTTTTATTCTTTACCCATCTTTAGCTAATGCCACTTGAACTAAAACTCTTGTCACAAGAGCAGTTCAACCTCAATTTATTTCGTTTAAAGGTTTCTTACACAAGGAAACAAAATAGAGGACAAGTTAATTTCCACAAATTTAAAAGAGTACACGTGATCTTGATACAATTGGAATATTAATTTAATGTAATGTGACTCTAAAGAGACTACTTAGCCAGCTCGCCTTCATCTTCTTTTGGACTGAAGCTTATCTTTCTTCGACTTGGGACCTAAAGCTAAGCCTATGATTCCTTATCCCTGTCAATAAAAAAATTAGATGGGGTTTCCTCGATGAATTTAAAATGGGAAACATTGATAGCTATTTGCTTTGTTTGGTAGATAAAGTGAGTCACATAGTCACATGGCTCTTATACACAAGTTGAATATGATTTTTTTACTAATGATATTGTTTGCTGTATTTTCTAGAAAGCAATATTTTTTTCTTTCAAATTACAGTTTGACGTATATGTAAAAATAATTCATTAAAAATACGTAATGAAAATTACAGAGAGTTTAAAAATAAGAGTAAAAAATGTTCCTTTTACTAATCTTGACTAATCTTTTTTGAATAATTCTTTTTTGACACCTGTGAATTAAGAACCGTGGTTTTTACCTGCGGTTTTTACCAGCTTCTGTGCCATTGACTGGTCGATTGGAATGCTGTAAAGGGAAGGATGTGGAACTTTTATGTATAGATTATTATATTTTTGGAAACCTTTATTCGGGTGATTACGTGTTTCAGTTAAAATAGCTTTCTTCTTTTTTTTTTGGACGTGTATGTTTGCATGCAGATTTTGGAAAATAATTAATGATTGATGCAAAAGTCTTCCGGAAATATATATAAAAAGAAAAAATAAATAAAGAAAATTCCACGACAAATATTCCGTTGGATGAAGTGCCTTTTTCCACACCGACATTGGAGAAAATTTAAACAATATTGAGTTATTTCTACATGCCCTGCATTCAAAGTTCAAATTGTATTAAACATATAGAATTTACGTAAGCTTTAGCATAGACGGTTTTGTTGTTATTCAAAGTTCCAAAGTTCAAATTGTATTAAAAATATAGAATTTACGTGTGCAGATTGGTCCAAGTGTACCCAATTGATAGGATATAGAAAACTGTTGATATATATGACTGGTGAACCAAGCATCAACGTTGCATATGGGGTGGCACCACAGTGAAAAGTAGACCAAACTCTCCCTCTCCCTCCTCGAGTGCACTCGAGTTCGATTTACGTAAAAGACAATCTTGAGGCAACCAAATATAATATTTTCCCCTCCCGTCCCTAGCGAATGACAAAAAAAAAAAAAACTAAGCATCTAAGCTGACATGACTAGTTGAATTGGCCAGAAAATGTTAAACAAACAATCCCTAGAGAGAATGAAAGGAAACCAGCAAGTTGACACAAAGACTGGACCAACTAATTAATCGTACAATCTGATAAACTGGAAATTAAGATGATCATAATGATTGTATACAATAACTAATCTTGTTTTATCAATGATTGAATATTCGTTGGAGATTATAAATTATCTAAAATACTTGTCCCAAATTTTTTATTAGTACGTAGACATAATTGTATGAAAAACAGCCGATTGCGGTATGAAAAACAGCCGATTGTGGTATGAAAAAATATGATATTTTTATATGTAGACATAATTGCTTGCAAGATATTACTCTATTATGTCAGTTATAAATTAGTAAACTTAAGCAACTTGCTTGAATTATTTTTTTTTGGTGAAAAAAAATAAGGCAAACTCCAGCAACTTGATTAATAAAGGCATATACCAGAACTGCACTCTTCATGCGTATCATCATGGAAAACTTTAAACAATGGGTAGCTCATTTGATTGGCTTAGTTGAAGTTGTATATAAGAAAAATAATCCACGAGGAATCCAAGTACACCAGTGGGTGTTTTATTATTGTAAATTTCGTAATCGGTTTAGAAAATTAGTAGCCTATTACTCTTGTCAAAATCACTCATTCTTAATTAGGTTGACTTTAAGAGGCAAATTTTACTATGCAAAGCATATACGTCTTTTTGACGTAGCACGAAATTCTGGAGTTTTCGATATATCTGATTGGGGCTCATAATACCTTTCCGAAAAGAAGACGACGAGAAACACTACTGGTCGCTTTACCACGACATAAGGGCAATTTGGGTGTTTTAATATCTTTTAGTAGTTTAAAACAATTTTAAAGTTTTATGGGTATTTTCATAATTTTCCTTTTGGGTTCTTTCTTAAACCCTAGTTTGGTAGAACTATTTAAACAAAATTTCATCTTATTATTCCTATTAATAAAAAAAAAAAAAAAACAAGAGTTTCTCTCAATTATTGGCTGGTGGATTACATAGTTTTTAAGGGTGATTGCTTGAGTGTCATTTTTTTTTTTTTTTGCTAACCCCATGTAAGGTCATATCTTAAACATTAGATAGTGTTATGACCGTTGAGATGGATCCTATACATTCTCAATCTCAACCGCCATCCATATTTTGATTTAACGCTGAAAATACAATAAGTTCTCAAATTAAGTCAATAATTTAGGTTAGGTGTGTACATGCAAACCTAGGTTATATGTTTGAGTTTTCAATTCAGATCAAGTGTGTGATGTATATGCATATAGCGAGGCCACCGTATACATGGGTTAAAAAAGTCCGGTCTCTAGTCTTTAATTAGTAGTTTGCATGGAAGGAACTCCCAAAGTTGACCTCGGCAGGTGTTCAATATATACACTCCAAGTATTCATTTATGCATCATTTCTAAAAAAAACTCAGCAAAGTTGGACAGCATTCAACCATTTGATTATAGTCATTTTAGACTCTTTTTTAAAAGCATCGTGTTCATCTATTTATGTAATCACAATTATATATCTTAATATTTTACGAATTGCCTGATGTTTGTTTTTTCAAAAATGTTCTATGAATGAAGTCTTGAAAATCTAACAGTTCGGATCATTAAAATACTGTGAAGTGAGTCCACAAGATGTCTCATAAATTATAAAAAAACCACATATATACGTATGCATGTAATATAATAAGCCAATATGATGATAATGCTTATCAACAAATATATTCCCTACTGATTATATTCCACAATTTACACAAATTTTTTATTGGTAAGGTGTCATAATCTCTATTTTCTAGTTTACCAATTTTTCCCAAGTTCACTTTACATGCCCTACTGATATCAATCCCTAGTGAGTTTCATTCACTACTTACCAATTCATCATCAAAACCTTTTCCTTTCAAAAAGAAGGAAATGTGAGGAAACAAAGTCAAAAAGAAGACACAGCTAGCTACTTGCTGCAGTTGCTTGAGTCACGTGCGAAGGAGGAGGTGAATATATTCAGAGATGAATAGTCAAGTCAACCGATCGTACGTACCTTCGCTTTCGATAGATAGAGTACCTTTCCTTTCCAATCAGAAAAAGAGGCTGTAACCAATAAAGTGCCACTTGCTTTAGCTAAAAACTATGCACTTAATTCAAACCAAAAAAATAATGTGTAGTGTACTAGACAGGGACCAAATCCAACAGTGACATAAGGATCAATTTTTCTTTATTTATTAAAAACCGTAAAATTATTAGAAGGAGAGTGGATGAGGATAATAATTTTCTATACTCGTATAATTTGAAGTATTTGACTTCAGTTTCAGATCTTCGAGGTCTACTTCCTCTCCCACCGCCCACCACCCACCACCTACCACTACACACCCTCTTTCTCTTTCCATAAAAAGCTGTTTGCTGTAAGCACCAATTCTCCTCACAACACAAACCCATACTCATTTTCGGCACTGTTTTCCTCTTCAAATGTGAAAAGGTTTCCCTTACAAAATTAATTGAGTGAATATGTTCTTCCTCCCTCGACTTTTTCTTCATTCTCTCTTGGTGGTTTGCTTTGCAAGTTTTGCTTTTGGAGTTACTCGATTGCCACGAGATGAAGGTATACGTATATATGATGCTTGGATTCATGACTTTGTAGTTCTTGTTTATTTAGACATTAATTTGTAGATATTGAGTATTGAGCATATGGTGTTAAATTATTGTTGCACTTTGTTTTATATATATATGCAGTACAAACTTTAGCTGACATAGCAAAGACACTGGGGAAGACGAACTGGGATTTCAGTGGAGATCCAGATCCATGCAACAATCAAAAACCATGAACTGATACCAATCCGACCAAAGGATTTGAGTATGGCGTCACCTGTAATTGTTCCTTTGCCAATTCCACAGTCTGCCATATTACCAGCATGTAAACTTCTCTCTCTCTCTCTGTGAAGAAGTACTACGTACTGATAGTTACTTACTCTTGTCCATAAGTCTCAAAATTTAAAGTCCAACTCGTTCTTTTGGTTCTAACAATTTTTCTAACTTTCTCGGATAAGTTAAAGGTACAGAGCCTCTAAATGTTAGGGAAGGTTCAAACTATGAGAAATTCTTATGTCCGCCTGCCAAATCTAACCCTTACAAAAATAAGGATCCTCCGTACTTTAGTTCCACCTAATTCCACACTAATTCTATCACTATGAGTATACTATTATATACGGTACCCGCACTTAAATTAAGTGACATGAGTAGTGTTAGGATAGGTTATTTACATATATGCTTAAGTTAATTTTGATGTTGATACTCTTAGGAGTCAGTGATATCATCTCAGAATTTGTTGGGATGCTTAATGCCTAAGACATCTAGTTAATTACTACTACTAGCTAAAATAATTATTTAGGTTGGTTATGTTTCTATGTATTTGATAAAAAAGCTTTCTCTTGAAAATCTCTCTTATTCTTAAACTATCTTAAGATGGTATTAAGAGTCAATATTATTCACGTGGTTGACCTATTAAGTTCACATACTTTCACATCATCATATAAGAATATACGCATGAAGGACCGTAGTGAGAGCATTTCACATTAGAGATAAAAAGCTAATTCATTTTGAGTAGGATACTCAAATTTATTTCTTTGATGTGAAAGAAATAAGTCAAGTTTAGAAGGATAAGATCGAGGTCTTGTCTTGTTTTGGAATACAAATAAAACCAAAAAGCACAACAATTATTACATCAAAGGACAATGTCCACGAGGCCCGTGAGCTCTCTCCGGCACTGAAATCAGTGCACGAAGATTCCTTGATAGGCCCATGAGCTCAGCTGTGATTGGACATTTGGTTTTCCGGGGACCGCACGTCTATCAATTATTTATCATTTTCACATGGGCCCCTCAATTGACTTAAAATATCATCACGCCACCTCCAAAATTGGCCGTTGCCACGTCCTCTTCCACCTGTTCAATATATGTGGGGCCAGGCAAGGCAACCAAGGTAATTTGGCAATGGTGTTTTCCAGAAATAGTGTTTTTAAGACTGGGCTCAGGCGGCTTTGGGTCATGGGTCATGGTTCATGGGTTATGGTTCATGACTGGAAGTGGCCTTGAATGGTTTTCCTTCAAATTTTATTTCTATTTGATGAATTCAAGAAAATGCAGAAAAATTTCTCAGTTCTATGATGAGTTGATGAATTGATGCTCAGTTCTATGATGAGTTGGTAGTTGGTATTACTCTGCTGTATGCAGGCTTTGAAAGAGCTGGCTTTCTTATTTATCACTACAGAACAAAATGCACATTAACTGTTTGCGTAATTGCAAGTTAAGCATTTTCTCTAAACTCAAAAACAATTTTTGAGTCTTAAACCCATAATTCGCGTTTGGTAAAGCCGACTTTTCTGAAGTGAAGTATTTTCTCTAAATAATTTGTGTTTTAACTGTTTTGGTCTCCTTTGTGATTTTTCAGAAGCATTTCTTTCTAGTCACAGTGTAGCTGCGAGACAGGTCTTTGTTAAATTGCAGTTAACATTTGAAACCTTCTTTTGTGATGAAGCACAGAGTTATGAAAGCTCAGGATTTGCCAGGAACACTCCCAAAAGAGATGGCTAGGCTCACCTATCTCAAAGAAATGTAAGCACGTTGTTACCTTACATGTATGTCTGTTGTCAATGAGAAAATGACTCATTTTTTCACTCTCTTTCAGTGACCTCACCCGCAACTACCTGAGTGGTACCATCCCTCCAGAATGGAGCTCCCTTCCACTTATTAACATGTACTGTCTTTTTTTTTTCACTCTGCATACATGTGTGTGTGTGTGTGTGTGTGTGTGTGTGTGTGTGTTGATGTTCATGTCATGTTCTTATTGATGGCCATATAATGTTATTGAGCCATTTATTTGATAAAAGTGATCATAAACATATGAGTTTTGTTGCAAACCGTTTGACTGGTTCTATCCCCAAAGAGATTGGAAAAATCACAACCTTGAAGAGTTTGTGAGTGTTGATTATGCATTTGTTTATTCTTTCCCCCACTTGATTTTTTGGAGATCCTTAATGATGATCTTTTTTAACTCAATGGAATTGAATTTGCTTTGTGTAGGGACATCACTATGAATAATTTCTCTGGAGTGCTCCCTTGGCAGCTTGGGAATTTGCCCCTCATAGAAAGAATGTAAGATTGTCCTATTCCGAATGTTATCGTGATAATAGAATATTTGGTTCATTATATGGAATCGCTTTGCTTTAGACAGATGCTGGGTATTTTCATCAGAAATCATCGACTTCTTTATCTTTAATATAATTGTTATGTCTCCTTCATGGTTAGGCTTCTTACCTCAAATAATTTTACTGGGGAGTTGCCAGATACATTTGGAAATCTTACCACACTGAAAGACTTGTAAGCTTCTGTTGGTCTTTTTTCTTAAAGGTTTCCTAAGCACCCAAATATCGCATTATAGGATTAATTGATATTGTTTCCCTTTGCCAATCATTATGCAGCCGGGTGGGTGACAGTCACTTTTCTGGGCAGATACCTGATTTTATAAAGAACTGGACAAAGCTTGAGAAACTGTGAGTTTTGTTGTTGTTGTTGTTGTTGTTGTTGTTGTTATCTTTGCTGCTAATTGACTCCGAATATTATCACTAATTCAAATGTTATGACTTGTTAAAACAGACTGATTCAGGCTAGTGGTTTGACGGGGCCAATTCCTTCCGGCATTTCTCATTTGACAAATTTAACTGACTTGTTAGTATGGATTTTGATTTTCTATCTATTTATAAATACAAACAGATTAGCAATATTCTGGATGTTCATTGCTCGATTTTAACATGCAGGAGAATTACTGACTTGAGTGGGCCTGAAGCACCCTTTCCTCCACTTGGGAATATGAAAAGCATGAAGACACTGTGAGTTAATGCTTGCATGACACACAATGTCTGTCTGTACCAGAAGTCTTTTGCAAACTCAAAAGTTTAGTTTTTCTGTTACAGGATGTTGAGGAGTTGCAATATTATTGGACAGCTACCCCCATATCTCGGGGACATGAAGAGTTTGAAAACTTTGTTAGTACAAATGTCTTTGTCCATGTTTTATTTACTGTCTTCAGATAAATTATCTTCTTTCTAGATGCTATTCTAATAACTCAAGGAATTGAATGACTTTGAGGATGTTTTATTTACATACATGTTTCTGTATGTACAAAGGGAATATGCCCTATTTTTAAGTAATCAGCGTACTCACACACATGTATACACGAAAAGATCATGGCATATATTTGACACTTACCTTATTCCCGGAAAGGTTTTATTATTATTTTTAATTTAAATAACGTCTTTCTCTAGGGGAGCATATCTGAAATGCATTTGTTATTGGTTTGTGCAGAGACCTCAGCTTTAACAAGCTAACCGGGGAAATTCCAAGCAGCTTTGTTGCTCTAGCAAAAGTGGATTTTATGTAAGGATTTTGAATAACAAATCTTGGCTTTCTTACAAGAAAACTCAAGCAGACATTCTTCAATGGTTTTGTCACACCCCAGCCCTACAAGCTGGACGTGTTAATCATGCTTACTATATAACTAATGACTCACAAGTTATACTGGAATGAATTTATTTTTTAATTCGTTAATACTCAAGCAAACAACTGAAGATATATATATATTTTATCTAGTAATTCATTGCTCATGTCTATACCCCCTTCTAGTAATTTATGCCCTTTTTCCTGTATCAATTATGTTTAGATTCTTAACTGGAAACTTGCTGACTGGACCCGTGCCTACTTGGACGAAAGAAAACTTGTAAGCGTCTCTTCCAAATGCTAATATTTAGTTACGTAGTAAGGAAATTTATGATGTCTAATGCTGGATAAAGCACCGTACATGCGTTAACATGACTTTTCATATTGGAGCTTCACTTACAATTATACTCATGAAATAGGCATTAATGTACATTCTTTATTTTCTCATGATCACTGATTTTAAAATTGTTGATATCATTCTTAGATTGTAGCTATTCCTTTTCATGTAAGATTTTGAAGTTTTGAAAGTATCCTAAAATTTTTCCTAAGTTTATGACTCCTAAGCTTTTTCAAGGTTTCCCTCATATCTCCAAAACATTTTTTGCATATATTTGGTAGACCAGCCACGCTATATGGGACGAAATTCTAGGCACTTAGAAAACAACATGTTCATATAATGAGTGTGGTGGGAATGAGAATGTCAAGATGGATGTGTGGGAAGACAAGGAAGGATAGGATTCGACATATTCAACAGTGTTTAGTAGATGCATAAGTTGGAGAGATTGACCTAATCAACATAGAAGGTAGTTCCAAGGGAAGAGAGCATCCTGAAATTAAATGATGGCTATTCCCTTGTCTTGGGGTGGACCTTTATCATCTTGGTATACTATATGTTATGAGATGTGGGTAGCTTGACCAAATTCAGTACGAGGAAATTTTAAGGTGAACTTGGCTTAACATGGACAGTTGTGAGAGCTTAGGCACCTATGACTATGAATAGTGAAAGTAGCTAATATTTTTCATCTCATGAAGTTTGGTTGATTGTTTTAATATTGGATTTTCAGAATTAAATCTTGCTAGAATTGATATAAACTATGATTTCAAAACTTCAGTCCAACCATGTTAATACCTACCTCTTGCTCCTTATTTTATTTTCTGTTCTCATACTGCATTTGGAAAGGAATTTACATAACAGCCCTTTTTGTGCAGTGATCTTTCATATAATAACTTCACCATAGGGGACACAGGTTGTCAATCACAAGGCGGCTTGTAAGAATGTTTTCATTAGCTTGAGTTTACTTTGTTTGTGTCTTGTAGAGCAAACTTAAATTTTCAATTTGTGTTAATTTCTACAGGAACTTGTTTGCAAGCTCTTCAAAGGGCAATAGTTCGTAAGTTACAAATTAATCCTCCGAAAGCATGCGTAGATAAATTACCTGGCATTCCAACTAAGTATTCTTATTTTATTTTACAACTTATTTTCATTTATGATGTTATCTTGCTGACTTCTTCTGGATCCTGCATTATCCTACCAGAAAAACTGTTTCATGTTTCAGAACTGCAAAATGTCCAAAAAGTAAGTTGGGTTTCCACATATTGCTTCAAGATATATTTATTTATCTTTGAATTTTTTTTTGGGGGAAGCTGGAGGTTTGTATGATCCAAAAGGAAAAGTACCATGTGAAAGAAGACCATTATACACTTGCCTCAACCCATCATGAACCTGCATGTGCAGTCATTCATCGTACCCCTGAATCTTCTAATGCCAAAATGGAATAATAGAAATAATTGCCTTTTTTTATATTCTGGGGTTGATTCTTTTTTGTTTTCCTCCTCAATGGCCACTAATCTTTTGCTTTCTGTTGTAGCTTGGTACTCTCTCCATATAAATTGTGGTGGAAAAGAAGTAACTGTTTTTGGGGAAAAAAATACAACATTTAATGGTGACACAGATTCAGTTGGACCTTCATCGTTTCGCCAGAGTTCAACAAATTGGGCTTTAAGCAGCACTGGTTACTTTACTGATGATGACCGTCCTCAAGACACCTTTATCCAAAATAATGAATCGATACTCTCCATGGCCAACCCAAAACTGTACATGAATGCACGCCTCTCTCCCATCTCTCTAACTTATTATGGGTTTTGTCTGGGAAATGGAAACTACACTGTAAACCTCCATTTTGCAGAGACAGGGTTTACAAATGGCAAAACATATAAAAGCCTGGGAAGGCGTATATTTGATGTTTACATTCAGGTAAAGGTCAACAGACACTGTTTAGTTCCTGGTTAATTCAAATGTTTATGAATTTCTAGTAATAACATGTAAAATAGGTTGTCAAGGCTGAAAAAATAAACCACATTACGATCATGAAATGTTATGTAACAAAACTAGGATATTGCAGGGGAGACTAGTGCAGAAGGATTTCAATATTGTTGATAAAGCTGGTGGGATTAGTACTGCAGTCATAATGAACTATACTGCTGCTGTAACTAGTGGTACCTTGGAGATCCGTTTTTATTGGGCTGGGAAAGGGACAACCGGTATCCCTCTTAGAGGAGTTTATGGTCCTCTTATATCAGCTATTTCTGTAGATCCTGGTAAGTTTACAGTGTTCTAAGCTTCTTCTAATTACTATTTGTAGACCATTGGGAGCTTCTCATATGTAAATATCATGTTAGGCATTAATATTACAACACAATTAAGAGAACCGGCTTTAGGTAGCTTTTGAATAATGCAATCTCTTATCTATTACTTTCGCATTTACTCTAATAAAGCTATTCTTCTTCCGGCAGACTTTGTACCCCCGCCAGAACCTGTAATATCACCTGCATCTAGTGGAAGTGGCATATCTGTAGGTGCAGTAGTTGGAATTGTGGCTGGAGGAGTCTTCATTATATTACTGATTTTTGGTATTCTTTGGAGGAGAGGCCTCCTAGGACAACAAAATACTTTGGAGGATGGTACGTGCAGTTTATGCTGTTATTTTGTATGTACTTTTTGTGTATATTTAGGCACACTCTGTAAGTTGATATTTATTTAGATATTGAACTTTCTAACGCCTTGATGCTGCTAGAATATATTATACTGTTGAAACCTTTGATGCGAAGTTGGCCTACCTATAGATCCAGTTACTTGTTCAATTCTAGGCCTTGAATCAGTCGCATGATATTAATAAATAAAAATGCTACCATTATGAAATTCGTGTAGACAATTTCTTATATGAGTTTGCTTCTTACACAGATTTAAAGGGCGTGGACCTGCAAACTGGTAAATTTAGCTTCAGGCAACTCAAAGATGCCACAAAAAACTTTGACAAAGCCAATAAGATTGGCGAAGGTGGTTTTGGTCCTGTTTACAAGGTATTCTGTGGAACCAATATTTCTTATTTATTGCATTTGGGCTTACTTGATTAATTGTAAGCATTGTTATTAAAGTTGCTCTGCTTTTTAGAGAAGGGATTTTCACTTTGTTTCTCAAATGCAGGGCCTTCTATCAGATGGCACCGTAATTGCTGTCAAGCAGCTTTCTTCAAAATCAAAGCAAGGGAATCGTGAATTTGTGAATGAGATAGGCATGATTTCTGCTCTGCAACACCCTCATCTTGTCAAGCTTCACGGATGCTGTATTGAAGGAAATCAACTATTGCTTGTCTATGAGTACATGGAAAATAATAGCCTTGCTCGTGCTTTGTTTGGTAAATATTACTCTTGTATGCCTAAACTTCGTTTGGTTCATGCAGATGGGTATAAAAGATCTTATACATAAAAAATATGTCCCTTATAACTAACTTCGAGTAATTTGACAAATTGAAGGGCCAGAAGAAAGTCGGTTGAAGTTGGATTGGCCAACAAGGCACAAGATCTGTGTTGGTATAGCTAGAGGTTTGGCTTACCTCCACGAGGAATCAAGATTGAAGGTCGTTCATAGAGACATCAAGGCTACTAATGTGCTGCTTGATAAAAATCTTACCCCAAAGATATCTGACTTTGGATTGGCCAAGCTGGATGAAGAGGATAATACACACATTAGCACCCGTATTGCTGGAACTTAGTGAGTCCCTGTGCTATTTTTTTTTTCTTCTTATATTTTTATTTTGATTTCTTCCACCCCGATGATGGGTCCGTAGAAATAGGAAACAGATGGAGGTATCTCTACTTTTTATAAGTTTCAAACTTAACTAGATCTGTACTGTTAAAGAAACTTTGTAGTATTTTTAGTATTTCGCTAAGCTAAATATGGGGAAATGATGAGCGATTTTTTGCAGTGGATATATGGCACCTGAATATGCAATGCGGGGTTATCTGACTGACAAAGCAGATGTTTATAGCTTTGGAATTCTTGTATTGGAAATTGCTAGTGGGAGGAACAACACCAGTTACAGGTCAAAGGAAGAAAGCTTTTATCTTCTTGATTGGGTAACATGATTGCTTCCTCATTTAAAGTTAAATTTAGTCTGATACTGTTTATCTCTATTCTGTGTCTCTGGCTGAGGGGAAGTGATTGATACTGCAATAGTTTTAATGATGATCCAAAATCAAGTCTGGCTTCATTTGGCATTGATTCTCTTTTATTGAATGCCTGAGCACTTTATCTTTCTCTGACAATATTAAACCTGAATGACTAGTAGTATCACTGTATTTACCTTATATACGTAAGATTAGTGAAATTATTCGTAAAGATAGACAAATTATGTTGCTTTTTTGTACTTTGCTGTTTCTAGGCACATCTACTAAAAGAGCAAGGGAATTTAATGGACCTAGTGGATCCAAGGTTGAGCTCAGAATTCAACAAAGAAGAGATGATGCTTACAATCAACGTGGCTCTCCTCTGCTGCAATGTCACTTCAACAGTTAGGCCTACCATGTCTTCAGTTGTGAGCATGCTTGAAGGCAGGGCTGCTGTTCAGGAATTGGTCTCAGATCCAAATTCCTCAACTAATGAGATTGAAGCAATGAGGAAACATTTTGAATCCAGTTTCGGAAGGAAAACTGGTGAGAGCCAGACACAAACCGCGTCAACTGAAGGGCCTTGGACTGGTTCATCTACATCTGCTCATGATCTCTATCCAGTCAATCCTGATTCAACTTACTGGGACAACAGAAATGAGAGAAACTGAGCAAACTGTCTTGACTCTCAAACATTTATGTTCATATATCATCTCTACTCCCTCTCTATACACACGCATATATCTTTTTTGTTTGGCAAGATAGCTGAATGAATAATATAGATGTTTCTACAGCATGGTAAATTGGTAAATGTAAATTATGAATCCCTTGGATCAACTTTGCTACAGCACAGAAGCTGGTATATTATATCTTTTGAGAAGATTGCATTACGATGACATAATTTGCAATACAGGGCAGAGGTTTAGAGTCAGGAAAACTGAATAAATTACTTGGAAGCTAAGCTTTGTTACTGTTTCTATCTGAAAGAGAACGGTGGAAATCAGCATTTTGCTCAATGTGGTTTTGAACTTGTCATGCAATATCAATATGAGTGTTGGAAGGCATGAACTGGCAGATTCGGCTTAGACAGATACAGGAGATACGAATAAGTCATCTTCCAATGCTCCAATCCAACGACCCCAAGTGGACAGTAGCCCTTTTTTCTGTAACTTCAGAAATCTAAATTCCAAGAGAGAATGCGCATTCAACAAACTCAAAACAGATTTTAAAGATCAAAGTAGATTTTAAAAACCAATTGTCAAAATCTCACAATGCAAAATGCAGACCTCTCATAAGAAGAAAATGCAGAGGAAGAAGCTGTCACATTTTCTATCAATGTTGTAGCCTCCCTTTTTATCCAAAAAGAAGTCTGCCCTAAATTGGCTTCACAATGAGACAAAGAACATTAGAAAAGAAAGTTTACAGCTGGCAAAGGCTGGACTCACGTGAGAATAAATTATATGATTTTTACCTTCAAGGATCTTGATTATATTTGAGCCATGACAAAATTGATCTCGATTTCTCATTTGGAATGCATACTTAAACTAGTCTAAATTCCTTAAACTTGATTGATTACATATGAGATTACAAGTTTGTCAAAGAAAGCTAAAAACATTAGAAGAACAAAAACTAACAATCCAAATGTAGCAATTGAGGAAATAAAATATAGCTCCCAAAAGACATCAAAAAACTGTAAAACAATTGTATGATCGGTGCTACTTCCACAATTACATAGTAGATAGAATGTACTTAATGATTTCTGATAGATGCAGTAAACAAGTAGTCTCCAGGCACATTAAAATCACGATATGCTGGGGCCCTGCCCCCCCTACTCACCAAAAAAAAAAAAGACTCAGTCAGCAGCAACTTTTCATCTTTTTTGGACTGAAGCTTATTTTTCTTCGACCTGGGACCTGAAGCTAACCCTTTAATTCCTATCTCTGTCATTATTTAAAATGGGAAACATTAATTCACATAGTCACACATGGCTGGCTCTTGACACAAGTGGCTCTTTTTTCTTTGGCAGATATGAATTAAATTAAGAACATACATTGACTGGTTGATTGGGAAGTTGGAGTGTCCATCCAAAAGATGTAAATAATGGACACTTGAAAAAGGGATTGCTGTGGAACTTTTACGTATAGATTATTATATTCGGGTGATTACATGTTTTAGTCAAAACAGCCTTTTGATGTGCATGTTTGCATGCAGATTTTGGAATTAAAAAAAGTAATAGTAAATTTGGCTTACATCCTTCAAATGCAATTTACCGTACCTATAACCCTTCATTTTTTGTTCATATAAATAATACCCAATTTGTATAAGTAAAAACCCATGACTAGGATCCAACTCAGCAAGTTACCTAATTAAGCATAAAATTTGATTTATTGTACTTTTTAGATTCCAAAAATACCCCCAACTAAGCCATTATTGCATTTTGTATATTAATATAGGAATCAATATGGAAACATTTTTTAATTGGATTGTATATAATGATAGACGTTGAAATTGGAAAGATCTCCAAATGGTTGTAATGGATATAGAAATTAATTTGGAAATATTTTTTTAAAATTTAACAATAAATACAGATTTAGGTAATCGGTTTGTTTAATAAAATGTTTATGTTATTTTCTTTTTATGAATTATACATGACTAATAATCTACTTTATAATTGTTTATGAATAATACTAGTACATACTAATTATGTTGAAAAAATAATGTACCTATGTTTGTGCCTAATAAATCACGACCATGAATCGACCAAAGGAGCCCCCTTTCTCGGCCCTAGCACTTGCTCGTGAGACTAAACGCGCGTTTCGCCGAGATGTTTAGCCTTCCTAAAACGAAGAAAAAATGGCGAAGGCATGATCATCTCGGCCTCGATTATGGGCCGAGGCCGAGGCCGAACAAAACCACGGCCAGAGGTATTAAAGTCAAATCATCACGTGATAGCAGGGTCTCATACTTCATTTAATGAGGTATTGCCTCTGTTTATTGCAGCAAACCCACTGGCCACAAATAAGCATTCAATGCACGAGAGAAAGGGGGAAGTGATTGAAGTCAGGATTCAGGCGACAGAAAACAGAGTGATTAGACGCAGACATTCTCACGAGGATTCTTGCAGCTTGAGAGATTAGGTGACCAGCTATCAGAACAATAAATGCGTCCCCACGGCCAGAAGCGCAGAACCCACGATCAAGGCGGCGGCCGAGATTCACCAGGATTATGGGGTCATACCACCATACTTCACGATCCCAAATGTCGATTGGACTGCCCACTTGCTCTGATCAGGCTCCACCATGCAGATTTTCAGCCTCGATTATTCCTCCAGGAACTCTTCCTATAAATACAGAGCTCAAACTACATTCAAAGGGTTCAAACACCAAACCAAAGCCTCCCACGGAGCAACTTATATTTTCCTGTAATGCACTTTCAATATTTTTACTTGCTTTCCTAGGAGTAGCATTAGTTTGTAAGGAAAATCCATTCATCAATATATCACACGACCCTTGATTTTCAAGGCGCCGGAGCACCATCCCTGTTACTCGCTCATTCACCCCATATATCATACGACCGTCGCTCACTGAGCAGCGCGCCGGAGCACCGCCCAAAATCCACCATCACAACCACCACTAAACGGCCTTGTAGCTCAGGCCGTGAACCTAACGGCCGAGATCAGTTCCTCTCTCGGCCACAATCGCTTGATTAGAAGTCAAGTCCAAACAGGCGCACCACTTAACCACCTCCATCCAAACCACATCTCGACGCACGGTAGACCGTGCTGGCACGCCCGCGCACAACCGCACCGCATCCAAAAGCAGGAAGCCACGTGTTAACGCACATCCCCTCGGCCCGGATCCCCAGGCCGTGAGATTTGCGCAGCCAACAACCTATTACTTGTTCTATGAAAAATAACTAATAATCTTTTTATTGTTTGTTTTATGAAAAATATAATTTACTTAGTATGAATAGTGTACCTTTTTTTAATTTATAAAAAGTGTACATAATTATCTATTCCAATATACCTACATTATACGACATCCAATATACCTACATTAATTTTAATGTACTTACGATTCGGATTTAGGTATTATATGTCATCCAATATACCTACCATTTGAATAATATACCTACTACGAAAATATGTATAGGTAAATTACCTACATTATACGACATCCAATATACCTGCATTAATTTTAATATACCTACATTATATGTAATTATGGTTTATATGTATAGCTATATATACATATTATTCATGAACGAACATATATTATCTATCTATATATATAAAGCAAAAGGCAGAGAATGGTGAAACATTCAAAATACTAGAAAATGCCCTTAGTTAATTCAAACATTAATAATTGAAATTATTAATTAAATGAGGATAATATGGTAAATTCACATTTTTTTTCTTCATATTTTTTAAAAAACAAAATTAGATAATAAGTCCTACTTTTATGGAACATAACTACCAGCAACACTATAATAATGAAAAGGCTAGATATTATGGATTGTTTAGGAAAAATCGCTGGATAACAAAAATGGCAGGATTTTGTAAATAAGTAATAAGAAAAATGGGCAACTTTTATCCTTCATGGCATCCGTTTTCAACTTTATCCTTCATAGCTCCCAAAAGACATCACAAAAACTGTAAAATAATTGTATGATCGGTCTGTACTTAATGATTTCCGATAGATGCAGTAAACAAGTACCGAGCACAATAAAATCACCATATGCTTTGTAAGTGCCTGCTTGACCAACCAGGAAAATTCATTCATGTTATATAAAACTTTTGATAAGTTCTGCTTTGCTCTAATTTACAATTTACAAACTTTAGATAAGTCCGTTTCCTCATTTAAAATATAATTAAAATTATCAGATATTCCACCTCAATTTTTTCCGTTTAAAGGTTTCTTAGACGAGGAAACAAACAAAGGACAAGTCATCCAATATTGATATTGATAGAATAGAATTGGAGTATTAATTTAATGTCGCTCTAAAGACTCAGTCAGCAGCACCCTTTCATCTTTTTTGGACTGAAGCTTATTTTCCTTCGACCTGGGACCTGAAGCTTATTTTTCTTAGACCTGGGACCTGAAGCTAACCAGGAAAATTATTCATGTTATATAAAACTTTTGATAAGTTCTTAGACGAAGAAACAAGCAAAGGACAAGTCATCCAATATTGATAATGAATATTAATTTGATGTCGCTATAAAGACTCAGTTAGCAGCAGCCTTTCATCTTTTTTGGACTGAAGCTTATTTTTCTTCGACCTGGGACCTGAAGCTAACCCTTATTCCTATACCTGTCATTATTTTGAAAGTATTTTGGTTTTATGGATGAATTTAAAATGGGAAAACATTAATTGTTTGGTTGATTAGGTGAGTCACAGTGTCACACCTAAGATGTAAATAATGGAAAACTAAGAAAGGGAATGTTGTGGAACTTTTCTGTATTGATTATCCATGCAAGTTGAAGTTTTCCTTTATTGGATATATATAAGAAAAAAAAAGATGAAAATTCCACGAGAAATATTCCGTTGGATGACTTGGATTTTTCCACACCTATTGGAGAAAATTTAAAACAATATTGAGTTATTTTGTACATGCACTGCATTCAGACATATATAAAGAGTTTTGAACTTTATTTTTCTAATTAAATTGTCATTGACGACATTGAATAATAATCACTAATTTAATTTTTAAACTCAAGATCTTTTCAAAATGATCACTAATTAAAAAAAAAACAGAATTGGAATTGGAATATTAATTTAATGTCGCTGTAAAGACTCAGTCAGCAGCAGCCTTTCATTTTTTTTGGACTGAAGCTTATTTTTCTTGGACCTGAAGCTAACCCTTTAATTCCTATCCCTGTCATTATTTTGAAAGTAATTTTGGTTTTATGGATGAATTTAAAATGGTAAACATTAATTGTTTGGCCAATTAGGTGAGTCACATAGTCACATGGCTCTTTACACAAGTTCATTATGATTTTTACTAATAACACTTTTAGAAATCATCATTTTGTAAATCACAATTTAATACGTATATAAAATAATTCAATAAAAATATAATAAGAAAATTTATACACACATGTAAAACTGTAATTGATATGAAAGTAAAAGTTTCTTATTTTTTTTAATCGTTGGAAGTAAGAGTTTCTACTTAGAGTCATGTTCCTTTTACTAATATAATTTTGACTGCTCTATTTTTCTTTATTTTTTCTTTGACAGATATGAATTAAATTAAGAACCTGCGGCTTCAATTCAAAGTCAATAACGTACAGCTTCAATGCATTGACTGGTTGATTGGGAAGTTGAAGTGTCCATCTAGAAGATGTAAATACTGGAAAACTGAGAAAGGGAATGTTGTGGAAACTTTTATGTGTAGATTATTATATTTTTGGAAACCTTTATTCGGGTGATTACGTGTTTTTAGTCAAAACAGCTTTTCGATGTACATGTTTGTATGCAGATTTTGGAATTAAAATAATTAATTACTGGTGTGAAAGTCTATGTTAATATGGTGACATGAATACGCGATATGAGAACATGGGAAACGGTAAATTTCAAAAAACTAGGACACAAAGGCATGGGAATATTTTTTAAAAAAAACCTTGTATATTTTAAAATAAAATAAAATATTGATGTTTATACCCCAATTTCACAATACTATATAGTGAAATTCAAGCCTTCCAAATATTTCAAATGTAGTTTATTAATTTTATATGAATTATAATTTAATTAACACATTAGTTGGTCCAGAGTATGAGTTGACCGTGTTATGAGAGTGTCTTAACCATGAACACGGCGTTGATCGTTGGACACAAGTGTCCGACACTCTGACAGTTGGGCTTAGTGAAGTATCCATGCAAGTTGAAGTTTTCCTTTATCATATATATATATATATATATAAATGAAAAAAAAAAAGGATGAAAATTCCACAAGAAATATTCCATTGGATGACTTGCATTTTTCCACACCTACATTGGAGAAAATTTAAAACAATATTGAGTTATTTTCTACACTAGCCTCTCAGCATGCGCTTCCGCACTTGCGAGAGGCTTTTTTTTAAATTAAAAAAAAAATTATTTTAGAATTAAAAAAGATAATGCGTAGTTGTGTTCCATAAAAATATGATCTATTATCTTATTTTTCTTTTAATTTTAATTTTTTAAATATGAAAAAGTGTGAATTTACCATATTATTCTCATTTAATTAATAATTTCAATTCTTAATGTTTGCATTAACCAAGGGCATTTTCTGGTATTTTGAATGTTTTACCATTCTCTGCCTTTTGCTTTATATATATATATATATATATATAGATGCACTACATTCAGACAGATATAAAGAGTTTTGAACTTTATTAATTTTATATGAATTATAATTGAATTAACACATTAGTTGACCCAGAGTATGAGTTGACCGTATTATGAGAGTGTTTTGACCATGGACACGGCATTGATCGTTGGCAATGGCGGAGCACGAAAATTTTCAACTGGTTCAATGGCGCATTCTCTAAAACCACTCCAGCCACCTCATCATTAAACTTTGCTGTATGCTTTATTATTTCAATAAAATTTCCACGATTTTTAGAATCCAAAGATTCATCATGACCCCTAAAAGCACATGCCTGATATGTAAGCCAACGAACACACTCTATCGTTGTCTTGAGCCGTAATCGGTTCTTCAAAATTTCTTCATTTGATTGTCTATAACTTTGTCGACATGTTGAGATGGGTTCATCAAATCCTCCATACATCTTTCACAAGTATTATGCAATGAAGATGGACCTCCGACGTGAGTCAAAAATATACAATTCTTCCATCATTAACTCTTTTCCAATTCTTAAACCCTTTAGTAGTTAGTATGGGATGACCTTTACCAAAAACAGAGCATGTAAAACAATAGACTTTATCTTCTAAAGAGGAATACTTTAACCACGGAAATTGGAAGAACCAAGAATATTGAAGTCGACAATATTGCGATCCAAACTGAGACCTCAGATATTTTGAAAGTTTTGGTTGGTAAGGTCTAACTTTGATATAAGCCCGTCGAACCTCATCACGTTGATTAATAGGGTAATCACATATTTGAATACGTTTCCTAGGGTCTCATTCCAAAGAAGCAACATCAAACTCATTGGGTTCAACTACTGGAGATGTGTGATGAAATGGCTCAATTGATGGTGAAGCCTTATTATTGGATGTAGAAGCCTTGTTAATGTCTAATTTATCACCATCATCTTTTTTCTTGAAGAATGAATGAATAGTTTTTACTCTTTTACTTGCTTGATTATGATGTGACATTATAATAAGCTTCACAAATACAAAGTGCAAAATATAAATATAAATAATTAAGTTTCACATATATATTAATTGTAAACACAAGAATAATGGACACAAATCAATTTAAAAAAATTAAAATTGGAGAGTTAGGTTTAAGGACTTTACCTTTATTATGCGTATTGACGATGGAATTCTCTTTCAGTAGAACATAAGTAGAACGCTGCAGCAGGTATTCTTTTGAATCCCTAGGTCTTTTATTTTCTGGTCATGGAACCCTAGGACTAGGTTTCATATATATGCTTCTTCTTTTTTTGGATTGACTACGAATTCTAGCTAGACTAGGAGCCAAGATTAATTGAAGTCAAACTATATTTCTTAATTAAATAGGAAACGACACAACACAATACATTGAAACAAAATAAAACAATAAAATAAAAAGCGAAAGTGGCGTGTAAACCAAAAAAGAAAGCAGCCTAGCAAAAGGAATTCATAAGAAATCTGTTAAAGTGGACCAAATTGTGAGCTCCAGGTTTATTTTTATTTTTTTAATAAAAAACCTTACTAGGCTACAGCCCACTATAGCCCATGAGGTGGTTCTGCCAGTGATCGTTGGACACACTCTGACATTTGGGCTTAGTGGAGTATCATGCAAGTTGAAGTTTTCCTTTATAAAAAATATATAGAAGAAAAAAAAGAATGAAAATTCCACAAGAAATATTCCATTAGATGACTTGGATTTTTCCACACCTACGTTGGAGAAAATTTAAAACAATATTGAGTTATTTTCTACGTGCATTGCATTCAGATAGATATAATGGAAAACTGAGAAAGGAGATGTTGTGGAACTTTTATGTATTGATTATTATTCGGGTGATTACGTGTTTTAGTCAAAACAGCTTTATGTACAGTGCGTGTGTGTTTGCATGCAGATTTTGAAATTAAAATAATTAATTGCTGGTGTGATTTGGATTATTCCGTTGGATGACTTGGATTTTTCCTTACCTACGTTGGAAAAAATTTAATTCAAACCAAGAAAATAGGTATACAATCAATTCTGACGAAGGAAGAAAAAATGCACTTAATTAATTTAATTGGCTTTTATTGCTTGAGAAAAGTCTTGAATGGCAATTCCTAGTTCATTCTCTATACTTGTAATTTAAAATAATTTTATGCAAACTTAAATTTTTTATATAAAAGGAGATTAGACTATAAAGTGAGGGGTGGAGAATAATAATTTTTTTAAAAGTAGTTGACCTCAGTTTTAGTCCTTGAAGGTCTACTCTATCTTTCTCTGTCTATAAAAAGCTGCTGTAAGCACCAATACTGTCCTCACAAATCCGTCTTTCATACACACACAATCGTACGGTACCTCTTCATTCAAAAGCTCTCATTTTGGGCACTGTTTTCCTCTTCAATTGTGGAAAGGTTTCCAATAGAAAATTAATTGATGAATATGTTCTTCCCTCGACTTTTTCTTCATTCTCTCTTGGTGGTTTGCTTTGCAAATTTTGCTTTTGGAGCTACTCGATTGCCACCAGATGAAGGTATACATATGTGTATATATATATATATATATATATATATATATATATATATATATATATATAATCTTAATATATCTATGTCAAATTTTTTCCTTAATCTCCTTTCTTCATCTTATAATTATGTAAAAGGAATCAAAATTCTAACTAAGTAAGGACTCGCCAACACTCCACTTAAATTGAGCAGAAGATATTTTGCATGCCCAATTTGACAAGCGAGTCATAAAACACTATACTTGACAGCTTTCAATAATATGATGCTTGGATCATGACTTTGTAGTTCTTGTTTATTTAGACATTAATGGTAGTAATTGTATGAATTTGTAGCTATTGAGTATTGAGCATATGGTGTTAAATTATTGTTGCACTTTGTTTTATATATATGTAGTACAAACTTTAGCTGACATAGCAAAGACACTGGGGAAGACGAACTGGGATTTCAGTGGAGATGCAGATCCGTGCAACAATCAAAAACCATGGACTGATACCAATCCGGCCATAGGATTTGAGTATGGCGTCAACTGTAGTTGTTCCTTTGCCAATTCCACTGTCTGCCATATTATCGGCATGTAAACTTCTCTCTCTCTCTCTCTCTCTCTCTCTCTCTCTCTCTCTCTCTCTCTCTCTCTCTCTCTCCTAACACACCTAACACCAAATGATCTTATCGAGTTTATGTGGTTTACATGGAATGCATTAATTATATATATGGTGATGGTGTCACCCATAAACAAAACTTTTTTGGGGAATATTGGATATGTATTATGTATATTATATATTTTTTTCCTTTCAAAATTATATATATAACCAAGAAATAGGCCTCATCATTTGGCCCACGGGCTCATGGCCTATGGGGGCCCGCCTGGCCCATCGAAAAAAAGCCCAGCCCGACCCATTATGGGCTTTAAGAGGGCCCGGCCCGCTTGGGCTTGGGCTAGGCTTGGGCTTAGGTGTTTGAAGCCTGGCCCGATTAAGCCCATGAAAGCCCAGCACGGCCCGTTAGGCCCTCATACATATATAATTATGTATAAATAAGGGTTTAGGATTAGGATTACATCACTTGAATGACAAATCCCCCTCTTTCATTTTTGTGTGTGTGTGTTACTTGTTTGAAAAATTGTGTTTTTATTGAATTCTACTCATTCCTAGTTTATAATTGGATGATTAGCACATTAATTTGTGTCATTTATTAATACAAAAATTATATATATACAATAAGACGAACAACATATCATATCACCAAACATAATCATACCACCAAATATAATCGTACTTTTCTTTAACACATCACCAAACATTTGCATATTTATTCATACAATCCTTATAAAAAAAATAATTTTTTTTACACATATTATTTTTTAGGCCCATTTCGCCCTGGTCCGTTGGGCTTAGCCCGGCCCAGCCCAATGGGCTTTGCAAGCCCGGCCCATGAGATGGGCTTGGGCTTTGAATTTTCTAAAAAAAACCAGGCCCGGCCCAACCCGATATTTTCTCTCTCCTCTTTAAAACCCGGCCCAAGCCCCTACCAAGAAATTGCTATTTGTATAATACTAGTATACTCACGGTGGCCTAATTTTGATGACTTTAAATGAGCCTTTCTCATGTTGTCGGTGAAGAAGATAGTCTCAGCATTTACTTACTCTTGTCCATACATCTGAAGTCGCAAAATTTAAAGTCCTTCAACTTTTGTGTTATATACGTGGAATCCAACTTTTTCTTTTGGTTCTAACAAATTTTCTAACTTGCTAAGGTAGGAGAACCTCTAATGTTATGCAAGTTTTAAATTAGGAGAAATTCTTATGTCCGCTTGTCAGATCTAGTGGATTGTTCGTCAATCCTCACAAAAGTATGGATATCCTCCAATTTTAGTTCCACCCAAAATTTAAAATATCGATGATTTCGAAAATATCTGTGGTCCGAAAACATGGCAATTTTGATGGAAATATCGGGAATTTATCAATATTGGTAAAAATTGAATAAAAACTATGGAAATTGTAAGAAAAACTTTGAAATTTTTATTGAAACTTTGGAGGATGTTTATTTAGTCAATTATGTATTAGTTTATCAAAAAAAAAAAATTGAAAGGAAATGCATTGCATGATGGGTTTAACTGATTTAAGTTGATTATATAGTGAGCTGACAAACAGCAGGAGTGTAGAAAATTTGTAGTAATTAATGAAAGAATATTAAACACACCATAATCATTTATTTATAATGATTTACTACAATATTTTACACTTTATACATTGCATGGTAAGAGACATGAGTGACTTAGTACCACATAAAGTTCCTATGAGGTTCAAATTTTTCACTGTCTTCATCATCTCGATATGATCGATATTATCATTATTATTGCGATATCATCGCGATATTTTGGCCAAATGTTGTTGAAGCGTGTGAGAAATTATCGACGTCGATATTTCCCGATATTAATTATACAATATGTGTATGGATATGTTCCAAAATATCCTAGACCCGAAAAAAACGATAATATCTATGATATTTCATCGACATTATCGATATTTTAGTCCTTGATTCCACTAACTCCACACTAATTCTATCCCTATGAGAGTATGCTATTGTATACGGTAGCCGCACTTAAAAGCTCCTCTTAAATTAAGTGACATGAGTAGTGTTAGGGGATAGATTATTTACATATGCTTAAGTTAATTTTTATGTTGATACTCTTAGGAGTATTAGACTAGTCAGTGATATCATCTCAGAATTCTGTCTGAAACTGAAAGTGAAAGAAGAATTAATCAGTGCATGAACCTTCCTTGATCGATTGACCCGTGACCATTAGCTCAGCTGTAAGTTTGTATAGAGAGAGAGAGAGAGAGAGAGAGAGATGCTGATTTGGACATTTGGTTTTCTGGGGACTGCACGTCTATATCAATTAATTATTGATCATTTTCGAATTGGCCCCCCAATTGACTTAAAATATCATCATGCCACCTCCAAAATAACTGGGAATTAAAAGGGACTGTCAGCTTTTCGGAAAAAAACAAAAAATAAAAAAAAGAGGGACTGTCAGCCTCACTTGGAATTGGCTGTTGCCACGTTCAATTTTTGTTGGATTTCTCACGCACACACTATCAATGTGTAATGCTTATAGAGGTTCGAACTTGAGATCACTAGTCTGCAAATCAAAGTATTTTTTAATTGGACTAGATTCCGTTAGCAATGGTATTTTTCAGGAATAATCATCCCAAGGCCATAATCATCCCAAGGCCGTATTGTATAGAGCAGTACACAAGAATGGGTTCAGGCCTTCTTACACAGTGTCACTAATTACCAAGTTGCGCCATGGGGTCATGGGGTCATGGATCATGGGTCATGAGTGGTGCCTTGAATGGTTTTCTTTCACATTTTAATTCTGTTTGATGAAATTCAAGAAAATGCAAAAAGGAATTTCTGCAGACACACTTGCTGTGCAGTGTGCAGAGCAAAACTGATTTTATTATAAATCTGTTTCTTATATTGAGTGAACACTAAAGTAAGAATTTTACAATCAACTAAGTTTAAGTTTTAACTGCAAAATTGAGTTTTATGGGCTGTGAGTGATCAATTTGCTCACTTACTACAATGTGTTTTGAGCTGGCTCTTAGTTAGCATTGATGTTCAATTCTATGGTGAGTTGGTGGTTGGCTTGCTTATTATCACTACAGAACAAATGCACATTAACTGTTTGTGTAATTGCAAGTTTTATTCTTCGTGACCAAAAAATTGCAAGTTTTATTCTTTTTAAGGACATTGCCTGAGTTGAAGTCCAGTCTTTGCCCTCTAAATAATTAACTGTTTTGGTCTCATCTGTGTGGAAGCATTTCCTTTTAGTCACAGTCAGGTCTTTGTTAAATAGCAATTAAGATTTGAAACCTTGTTTTGTGATGAAGCACAGAGTTATTAAAGCTCAGGATTTGCCAGGAACACTCCCAAAAGAGATGGCCAGGCTCACCTATCTCGAAGATATGTAAGCACGTTGTTACCTTAAATGTATGTCTGTAGTCAATGAGAAAATGACTCATTTCTTTCTTTCTCCTGCAGTGACCTCACCCGCAACTACCTGAGTGGTACCATCCCTCCAGAATGGGGCTCCCTTCCACTTGTCCACTTGTACGGTCTTTTTTTGCCATGCATACATGCGTGTGTGTGTTGATGTTCATGACATGTTCTTATTGTTTTAGTGGTGAAATTGATACTTAGGTGACGAGGGGTAAATTTATCTAAACAAACAAGACACAACAATACAACAATCAAGAGAACACACACATCATACCACAAGGTACCTGCATCCCTAGAAGATTACTAGTGACAACTTAGGCACTCAGAAGGACCCATCAATCTAGGCATCCCCTGTGCTAGCAACAACTATGGTGAAAGTGTGTGAAGACATCAATATCAATTAAACAGCAAACAGCAGATATAGATGACTAGTCAAACACCAAGAACAGAAACCCAGAAATGCAAAACAGATTTTGTTTACCCAGAAACCTACCATTGGGAAAAACTGGGAGTCATCAACCGACTAGGCAATCCACTAAGTAGAAAAAGATTCTTACAAAGGAATACAAGCAAGCTCAAGTAAAACCTAGATCTATTTAGGAAGATGAGCTATACCTCCTTTGTGCAATCTTCTTCTCCAACTTAGCAAAGCTTGAAGCTATGTTCTTCATGGCAATGGCAGCTCCTTCTCCAGCTCGTTCATCCCATGGCACTAGCTTGCAAGCTCCAACTTAGAACGAAACCAAACTTTGGATTTATGGGAGAAAGACCAATTTCTTCAAGAAACCATACTCTTGAAGAAATCAGTCAAGAATCCAATCTAGATCTATATGAGAGAATGATTTAAAAAGCTAGATGAAGATTCATATTTCAAAAGCAGTTTTTCAAAAAGAAATCAATTAGAAAAACTCATAGATGAAATATATGGTTTACTCTTGAGGAAGAAGAAGAGAAAGAAGGCAAGCCAATCTTTCCAAAACTTCCACACAAAAGAGACGGCTTCCAAATGAGGGATTTACTTGCTTTTACAGACAATAGATTCCCTTAGGTCAGACTGACACATGGCAGCAGAGAGAGAAAATAGAATAGGACAAAACAGAAGGTTAACCAGCTGGAAATCGCACTGAGCAAAGATGACTAGTCATCTTTTATGAAAACAGTTTTAATGCATGATATGCAATGCATGATTTACCTTTGTCAAATTGCTTGAACCTCCATAGGATAGATGAGATTTAAGAACACTTAGAGATGCTAATCTTAATCTATCCTTGAGCTTGATAAATACATAGAAAAGTCCTATTACAAAAATGTCAAGGGAAGCCAAAAGAAATAAGCAAAAATCATACATTAACAAGTGGCGACTTCAATATTTCTTTAGCCATTTCTTTCTTAAACTACAAATCTACTACATGGATGTTGTTCATATTCCTGGCCTTTGAGTGGCCATGAGCCATTTGAATCATACATGTTGAATCTAACATATTTGTTGCATTCATCTTGATGGCCAAACACATGAGTTTTGTTGCAGTTCCCTTCTTGGAAACCGTTTGACCGGTCCTATCCCCAAAGAGCTTGGAAACATCGCCACCCTGAAGAATTTGTGAGTGTTGATTACGCATTTGTTTCTTCTTTCCCCCACTTGATTTTTTGGAGATCCTTAATGATGATCTTTTTTAATCAATGGAATTGAATTTGCTTTGTGTAGGGACATCACTATGAATAATTTCTCTGGAGTGCTCCCTCGGGAGCTTGGGAATTTGCCCCTCATAGAAAAAATGTAAGATTTGTCCTATTCCGAATTTTATCGTGATAAAAGAATATTTGGTTTATTATATGGATTCGCTTTGCTGTAGATAGATGCTGGATATTTTCATCAGCAATCATCGACTTCTTTATCTTTAATATAATTGTTATGTCTCCTTCATTGTTAGGTTTCTTATCTCAAATAATTTTACTGGGGAGTTGCCAGATACATTTGGAAATCTTACCACACTAAAAGACTTGTAAGCTTCTGTTGTTCTTTTTTCTTAAAGGTTTCCTAAGCACCCAAATACCGCATTATAGGATTAATTGGTACTGTTTTCCTTTTGCCAATCATTATGCAGCCGGGTGGGTGACAGTCACTTTTCTGGGCAGATACCTGATTTTATAAAGAACTGGAAAAATCTTGAGAAACTGTGAGTTTTGTTGTTGTTAATTATCTTTGCTGCTACTTGATTCTGAATATTATCACTAATTCAAATGTTATGACTTGTTAAAACAGAGTGATTCAGGCTAGTGGTTTGACGGGGCCAATTCCTTCCGGCATTTCTCATTTGACAAATTTAACTGACTTGTTAGTATGAATTTTGATTTTGTATCTATTTATAAATACAAAACAAATTAGCAATTCTGTATGTGCATTGCTCGATTTTAACATGCAGGAGAATTACTGACTTGAGTGGTCCTGAAGCACCCTTTCCTCCACTTGAGAATATGAAAGACATGACGAGACTGTGAGTAAATATTTCCATGAATCACAATTTCTGTCTGTACCTGAAGTCTTTTGCAAACTCAAAATTTTAGTGTTTCTGTTACAGGATTTTGAGGAGTTGCAATATTACTGGACAGCTACCTCAATATCTCGGGAACATGAAGAATTTGGAAATTTTGTTAGTACAAATGTCTTTGTCCCTTTTTTTTTTCTTTCTGTCTTCAGAGAAATAAATTATCTTCTTTCTAGATACTATTCTAATAACTCAAGGATTATTAAATGACTTTGACGATGTTGGAGGGGCCCTATTTTTAAGTAATCAACGCAATCACACACATGTACGTAGGCATACGCAAAAGCATACGGAGTGATTTTATTATTATTATTATTATTAAGTTAAATAATGTCTCTCTGGGGGAGCATATCTGAAATGCATTTGTTACTGGTTTGTGCAGAGACCTCAGCTTTAACAAGCTAACCGGGGAAATTCCAAGCAGCTTTGTTGCTCTAGCAGACGTGGAGAATATGTAAGCAATTTGAATAACAAATTTTGACTTTCTTACAAGAAAACTCAAGCAGACATTCTTCAATGGTTTTGTCACACCCCAGCCCTACAAGCTGGACGTGTTAATCATGCTTACCATTCTGGCATTCTAGTAATTCTAGTAATTTATGCTGTTTTTCATGTACCAAATATGTTTAGATTCTTAACTGGAAACTTGCTGACTGGACCCGTGCCTACTTGGACAAAAAACAATGTGTAAGCTTCTCTTCCAAAGTCAGATCTTTAGTTATTTAGTATCTTAAAATGTTTCCTAAGCTTTTTCAAGGTTTCCCTCGTATCTCCAAAGCATTCTCTGCATATGGCACTTAGAAAACAACATGTTCATAAAATGAGTGTGTTAGAAATGAGAATGTCAAGATGGATGTGTCATGTGTGGGAAGACAAGGAAGGATAGGATTCGACATTGAAGGTAGTTCCAAGGGAAATTTTAAGGTGAACTTGGCTTAACTTGGACAGTTGTGAGAGCTTAGGACACCTATGACTATGAATGGCGTTTTAATATTGGATTTTCAGAATTAACTCTCGCTAGAATTGATATAAAAAGCTTCAGTCCAACCATGTGAATACCAACCTCATACTGCCGCATTTGGAAATTTTATTTTCTATTCTCATACTGCTCCTCATTTTATTTTCTATTCTCATACTGCTGTATTTGGAAATTTTTGTGCAGTGATCTTTCATATAACAACTTCACCATAGGGGCCACAGGTTGTCCATCACAACGCGGCAACCTGTAAGAATGTCTTCATTAGCTTGAGTTTACTGTGTTTATGTCTTGTTACCAATTTTTCAATTTTTGTTAATTTCTACAGGAACTTGTTTGAAAGCTTTTCAGAGGCCAATAGTTCGTAAGTTAGAAATTAATCCTCTGAAAACATGCATAGATAAATTTACTTGGCATTCCAACTGTGTATTCTTAATTTTTATTTTACAACTTGTTTTCATTTATGATGTTATCGTGCTGACTTCTTCAGGATCCTGCTGCATTCTCCTATCAGAAAAACTACATGTTTGGAAATTCCAAAATGTCAACCAAGTACGTTGGGTTTCCCATATGCCCATAGTCTTTTTGCTTAAAATATCGACTAATCCTCTGACAGTTCCTTTGAAATGAAATAGAAGAGATAAAGAAGTAATATCTCCGTATGGCCACTAATCCCTTTTTGCTTTCTGTTGTAGCTGGGTACGAATTCCGTATAAATTGTGGTGGAGAAGCAGTAACTGTTAATGGGTCCAAGTTTGATGCTGACAAAGATTGGGGTGGACCTTCTTCATTTCGCCACACCTCAACAAATTGGGCTTTAAGCAGCACTGGTTACTTTATTGATGATCACATTCGTAATGACAACTTTATCAAAACTACTGTATCTGTACTCTCTATGGCAGACCCAAAACTGTACATGGACGCCCGCCTCTCCCCCATCTCTCTAACTTATTATGGGTTTTGTCTGAGAAATGGAAACTACTCTGTAAACCTCCATTTTGCAGAGACAGAGTTTACAAATAACAAATCATATAAAAGCCTGGGAAGGCGTATATTTGATGTTGACATTCAGGTAAAGGTCAACAGACACTGTTTAGTTCAAATGTTTATGAATTTACGATCATGAAATGTTAAGTAACTACATTAGCATATTTCAGGGGATACAACGGCTGAAGGATTTCAATATTGCGGATGAAGCTGGTGGGGTTGGTAAGGCAGTCATAAAGAACTTTTATGCTTCTGTAACTAGTGGTACCTTGGAGATCCGTTTCTATTGGGCTGGGAAAGGGACGACTGCTATCCCTCTTAGAGGAGTTTATGGTCCTCTTATATCAGCTATTTCTGTAAATAATCGTAAGTTTACACTGTTATGATCTTCTTCTAATTACTACTTGTAGACCATTGGGAGTTTCTCATATGTAAATATCATGTTAGGCATTAATATTTCAACACAATTAAGAGATCCGCCTTTAGTTCTAAGTCTTCATATTTTTTTCCTTGTATTGCCACAGAAATGCATCTATGTATTTTCCCCCTTTCTTTCTGTTTTACCTAGTTCGAATCAAGTCTTGAAAAATGCAGTTCTTTGTATGGGACTGGTATGTGCTTTTAAATGCAACTTCAAGGATTTTTTACTTTTTACATTGAAATTGTCCTTTTCACCTAAGCAAACATATAATATTTACATGGCAGCGGAACAATTTTGTTTACTATCTACTTATGTTAACGTTTCCCAAGAGGGTTGAATCTTTTTTTTCTTTGTGCATTGCACTCTCTTATCTATTACATTTGCATTTGCTCTAATAAAGCTGTTCTTCTTCCAGTCGACTATGTACCTGGTGGAAGTGGCATATCTGTAGGTGCAGTAGTTGGAATTGTGGCTGGAGGAGTCTTCATTATATTACTGATTTTTGGTGTTCTTTGGAGGAGAGGCCTCTTAGGACAACAAAATACTTTGGAGGATGGTACGTACAGTTTATATTTATTTAGATATTGAACTTCCTAACGCCTTGATGCTGCTAGAATATATTATACTGTTGAAACCTTTGATGCAAAGTGTGCGTACCTATAGATCCAGTTACTTGTTAAATTCTAGGCTTTAAATCAGTCGCATGATATTAAGAAATAAAAATGCTACCATTATGAAATTCGTGTAGACACAATTTCTTATATGAGTTTGCTTCTTACACAGATTTAAAGGGCGTGGACCTGCAAACTGGTAAATTTACCTTCAGGCAACTCAAAGATGCCACAAACAACTTTGACAAAGCCAATAAGATTGGAGAAGGTGGTTTTGGTTCTGTTTACAAGGTATTCTGCGGAACCAATATTTCTATTTGTTTATTGCTGTTGGGCTAACTTGACTAATTGTAAGCATTCTTATTAAAGTCGCTCTGCTTTTTAGTGAAGGGATTTTGACTTTGTTTCTCAAATGCAGGGCCTTCTATCAGATGGCACCGTAGTTGCTGTCAAACAGCTTTCTTCCAAATCAAAGCAAGGGAATCGTGAATTCTTGAATGAGATAGGCATGATTTCTGCTCTGCAACACCCTCATCTTGTCAAGCTTCACGGGTGCTGTATTGAAGGAAATCAACTATTGCTTGTCTATGAGTACATGGAAAATAATAACCTTGCTCGTGCTTTGTTTGGTAAATACTACACTTGTACGCCTAAACTTCATTTAGTTCATGCAGATGGGTATAAAAGATCTTATACATAAAAAATATGTCCCTTATAACTAACTTTGAGTAATTTGACAAATTGAAGGGCCAGAAGAAAGTCAGTTGAAGTTGGATTGGCCAACAAGGCACAAGATCTGTGTTGGTATAGCTAGAGGTTTGGCTTACCTCCACGAGGAATCAAGATTGAAGGTCGTTCATAGAGACATCAAGGCTACTAATGTGCTTCTTGATAAAAATCTTACCCCAAAGATATCTGACTTTGGATTGGCCAGGCTTGATGAAGAGGATAATACACACATTAGCACCCGTATTGCTGGAACTCAGTGAGTCCCTGTGCTATTTTTTTTCTTCTTATACTTTTATTTTGATTTCTTCCACCCTGACGATGGGTCCATAGAAATAGGAAATAGATGGAGGTTTCTCTACCTTGTATAAGTTTCAACTTAACTAGATCTGTACTGTTAAAGAAACTTTGTAGTATTTTTAGTATTTCGCTAAGCTAAATATGGGGAATTGATGAGCCATTTTTTGCAGCGGATATATGGCGCCTGAATATGCAATGCGGGGTTATCTGACTGATAAAGCAGATGTTTATAGCTTTGGAATTCTTGTATTGGAAATTGCTAGTGGGAGGAACAACACCACTCACAGAGCAAAGGGAAAAAGCTTTTATCTTCTTGATTGGGTAACATGATTCTACTGCTTCCTTATTCTATGTTTGTGGCTGAGAGAAAGTGACTGATACTGCAATAGATTTAATGATGATCCAAAATCAAATCTGGCTTCATTTGACATTATCTTTCTCTGACAATATATGTAAGATCAGTGAAATTATATGTAAAGATCGACAAATTATCTCTGACAATGTATGTTTCTAGGCACTACTACTAAAAGGGCAAGGGAATTTGCTGGACCTAGTGGATCCAAGGTTGGGCTCAGACTTCAACAAAGAAGAGATGATACTTACAATCAATGTGGCTCTCCTCTGCTGCAATGCCACTTCAACAGTTAGGCCTACCATGTCTTCAGTTGTGAGCATGCTTGAAGGCAGGGCTGCTGTTCAGGAATTGGTCTCAGATCCAAATGCCTCAACTAATGAGATCGAAGCAATGAGGAAACATTTTGAATCCAGTTTCGGAAGGAAAACCGGCGAGAGCCAGACACAAACTGCGTCAACTGAAGGGCCCTGGACCGGTTCGTCCACATCTGCTCATGATCTCTATCCAGTCAAGCCTGATTCAACTTACTGGGACAACAGAAAATAGAGAAACTGAGCAAACTTTCTTCATTCTCAAACTTATATGTTCATATATCATTTCTACTCCCTCTCTAAATACACATACATATATATTTTTTGTTTGGCAAGATAGCTGAAAGAATAATATAGATGTTTCTACAGGATTGTAATTTTAAATTATGAATCCCTTGGATCAACTTTGATACAGCACAGAAGCTGGTATACTATAACTTTTGAAAGAGAATGGTGGAAAATCAGCATTCTACTACAAAACAATGTGGCTTTTAACTTGTCATGCAATATCAATATGAGTGTTGGAAGGCATGAACTAGCAGATTAGGCTTAGACAGCTAAAGGAGATACGATGAACTCATCTTTGGTAGCCAAATCCAAGTTCCAACCCATTTGTGATCTTAATTTTTTTCGTTTTGAAACGTCATTTGTGATCCCAATTAATGCAGATGGTGCAACCTATATGTGCATGCAGAATCATTTACATACGTAACCATATTGACAGATCCATGAACTTTTTTTTCGTGAGGGAAAAAATACAATCAACTGCGAGATACTCCATCAAACACCTTATTTTCATGTTACGAAAAATATCAATGGATGGAATTTCTTGGCTAGATTAATACTCACCCTAACATGAATCCTTCGGTATCTAACCTTCTTAAAATCACATTGTCTTAGGTCCTTGTTTTGGTGATGAAGCTATTATTATTCTCACCAAATTCATATGAACTCTTTTTTTGAGTTATTTACACTAACACTCATGAGGTTTTCGGTGTTTTCACAAAACCCCATGAGGAGGTTTCATATTGTTTTTTTCTTTTTTTTCTGTAAATACCACGAGGTGCCCCCACACCCAAAGAGTGGGATTAATCTCCGCTTAGAGTTCGGCTTGCTCCTGGCTACAAAGTGCTCCCAACGGGTTTTGAACCCTTGTTATTGAGGCACTAGGTAGCTCGCCAGTTGGAGGTGGCAGTTTGTTAAAGTGCTTTCATATTGTTTACACAAAACCCATTTTCATTGATTTTTCGTCCAAAGATAGTTGATTTTATATAAATAAAAAATTTCTTCAAATGACAATGTTAGCCGCTGAAATTAGATTGCACATGTATTCATTGAGGTTAATTTTTTCATTTGCATAAGTTTTTTTAATGAAATGAAATCATCAATATGAAACCTCAGGAGGTTTTCGTGTAATTTTTGAAACTTCAGGGGTTTTGTGAAAACACCGAAAACCTTAAGGGGTGTTAGTGTAAATAACTCTTTTATTATTGTTTATGCCCTGTACGTTTTTCATAAATGTACAGGGCATAAACATTAGCCAATTTGTTCGTCAAGGCAATAAAGAAAAAGTGAATAACCACCAATTTTTTTTTTTTTTTTGAGAGAAATAACCACCAAATTAGTTATATAGAATGGAAAAGTTCTCATAAGGAAGATTAATTTCGTTTATGTATTTATGGAAAGGAGAAAAGGTAGAAACAGGAAAGTTCCCATTGTTCTAATCAATATCAATACATTTGGAATCTAATTACTTCACCATTAACAACCCAATTACAGCACAGAAAAACGCAACTATATATGTCTGATTTCAATGTTTCTTTCCATTATGGCTGCGTTTGGTTTATGGGAAAGGAGGCTTGGGAATGGGAAATCAATTACTATCTCATGTTTGGTAAATTCAGGTATGGAAATGGTTGCCTAACATGAGAAATTATTAGGGAGTTTCACTAAAATACCCAAAATGGGGGCTGAAATTATAAAAATACCCAACACCCAAAACATTTTATGAACATACCCAAAACCCATCATTACACACACTCAAAACCCATTTATAAACACACCCAAAAAATATACAATTGTTGATTGTGGGGTTGATTTTGGGTATGTTTCTATGTTTAAATAGTGCTTGGGTATTTTTATAAATACATGTCTAGAATTGGGTATTTTTATAAAGATCTAAAATTATTTCCCATCAAACCTTTTCTGTGAATCAAAACAGGGCCTACATGTAAAGAACACTAGAAAAGACTTGTGCGGAGAGTAAATTAAAAGTGAAATGAGAGGCAAAGAGTGAATTGGTTTATTTTATTTTTCTGAGTAAGTTGGTATTGAGAGAAGGTAAAACAAGATTTTCCTTGACGATTATAAATAATAACACTTTTAATGGTTTACTTACCGTATTAAAACAAAATAAGAAAAAAGGAAAAGCAAATTGCCAACTTTCCATATCCTCTCTCTCACGTCACATGGATACAGACGAGACTTATAAATATAGGAGAGAGAGAGAGAGAGAGAGAGAGAGAGAGAGAGAGAGAGAGAGAGAGAGAGGGAGAAGAGTTTGTAGTCCCATTCCATTGCCATTATTTCTCTTAAACATCTCTCTCTCTCTCTCTCTCTCTCTCTCTCTCTCTCTCTCACACACACACACACACACACACACACAAAGACTGAATGGGTTCCTGGGTTCATAACAGTTTTTTGTGTTGCTAGAATATTAGGCCTGTCGCTTCTCGTTGGTTTTGCTCCTAATAATGGTGGTGCAAGTGAAGAGAGGCATCATGTGATTTGTTCAAAGGGAGATGGGTTTTGGACGAAAACTACCCAATCTACAATCCATCGTCCTGCCCCTTCATCGAGCGAGAGTTCAGCTGCCAAAAGAATGGCCGCCCCGACCATTTTTACACCCAATACAGATGGCAACCACATGACTGTGACTTAGCAAGGTACATCATTATTACCACCATTTTCTTCTTCTACTTATTATTTTTATTATTATTATCATTATTATTAATTATTGCTTTTCTTTTTGCTGCAATGTTATTATTTTTGCATTACTACTATATATATATTATTTTTCTAGCTATAGCGTCCCTTCTGTCATCTTACAACACATATGAAGTAAATTGTATATAATTCCTGGGTAGACATCTTGCGAACTTCAACTGAGTAGTAGATCAATGTCGTTTAAAAAAAACCCAAAAATTTGTGACAGAGAGAGCCCATCATAGACATAGGAATATTATATATATATAAAGTAGTGTAGTGCTTCTCTCTCACAATGATTTTCCGGGGAAATTTAATGTTTGGCTGCGTGGAAAAAGTTGGTGGTGCTGGCAGCCTTTAATAGGTCACATTACATCTTTGGTTTGTGTGAACTGTGATTGTCTTCTTGATCATCTTTGGTTTGTGTGAACTGAGATTCTTTCTTCAAGTCCCACTCAACTCATGCCCACTACGCTACTCATGTGACGATTAATCAAACTATTTATTAAAGTCGTAATAATAAAGCTCACGGGCCCTTTATACCTACAGATACTGCCAAGTACTATTTATGACGTCCACCTTCAATCATACCATAATGAGAAGAATAGCCTACTTAGATAGGGATGCCATTATTTCAAATCAATCCCATATTAATATGTTCACGTTTTAATTTTTTCATATAACAGTATGTGATTGTCTTAATATACAAAAGTATATTCATCGGCCTAGAGACCCTATGTAAGTCCTCAAAAAAGAAACGATTGTTTAGGCTATAAAATGAGAAATTGGTGTAAATAAAATCGAAATTATTATTTTCCTTTTTACATTATTTTTTGTGCATTTACTGAACCTGCAGCCTGGCATTTTACTGTCATTGAACTTTTACACAGTTGTAAGTTGTCACGGAGGTCCCTCCATGATGAATAATGATTATCGTTTTCAACACATTACACAAGTGGGCATGGCCACTACTAATTAATTCAGATGTAACAAATAAAAATGTAATTAGTAGTTTGGTTTTGTAGGTTTGACGGGGTTGACTTTTTAGAAAGATTTGGAGAGGAGCATCATGTTCGTCGGAGATTCATTTAGCCGAAATCAATGGCAGTCCTTGACATGTATGCTTCACTCAGTCATCCCAAATGCTAACTACAATGTCGCAAGAGTAGAGGATGTATCTATCTTCACTTTTACGGTATGTACTCAATCCCACATTATTTATATGTGTACACCAAACTCTCTCATTAAACATAGCACTTTGTACGTTGTCGGACTTTGAATCTAAATTATATTAATCTAGACAAAGTAAAAAGTTGTTTATCTAATTGCCAACTATATTCAACTGAAGTCACATCGGTTTGGGTTGGGTTGGGTCGGGTGAGATGAATCCATCTTGACAGTTTAGACTTGGTTTTCAATTTCATCCACTTCTTTTATTGATTGGCCACTTGCAAAAGTAATGGAAGAATGATAGAGGGAAGATCATCTTCCACCAAAAGTATTCATTGCTGGTCCATGTTTAGTCTCGTGTGAAATTAATTTCAGCTTTCAATTCCTTGGACAACTAGACATGAACTTTTGTCAAGATTCTACCAAACATGAACCATGTGGTCCTTTTTTTTATAATTGGTTGTGGGTGGTGGGGTAAATTTTGTGGTGAAAATTACTGCAGGATTACGGACTGAAAGTGATGCTAGACCGCAATGTGTATCTAGTAGATGTTGTAAGAGAAAAGATTGGTAGGGTTTTGAAGCTTGATTCAATTGTGGGAGGCAAGTTATGGAAGGAGATTGACATGCTCATCTTCAACACTTGGCATTGGTGGAATCGCAGAGGACCCTCTCAGCCGTAAGCCTAATAACTAAAATCTACAATTTTCTTATGGTTATTTAATTCTATAAATTAATTTTTACAAATAAAATTATGGTAACACTCAAAACTAATGTAATTTTTCAGATGGGATTATGTTGAAGTAGGAGGCCGGGTCAGCAAAGACATTGACCGGATGGTTGCTTTTGAGAAGGCACTCATGACTTGGGCTGGATGGGTGGATTCAAACATTGATCCTGCAAAAACTAAAGTTTTCTTCCAAGGAATTTCTCCCTCTCATTACAAGTAACTTCCTTATTTTAATAAACTTAAACTAAAATATTGAACATTGAATGTTAAATCTAATTCAAGTACTCGTGAATCGTTGTCAATCTTAAATACGTACGTTAACGACTGGCAATTGTCCACGTGCACGTGAATGGAGTCATGAGATCAAGAAAATAATCTCTTACCTTCTTTTTGTGATTGTGATTTTAGTGGGAGCCAATGGGATGAGCCAAAGGCAAGAAGTTGTGTAGGCCAGAAGGAGCCTTTGCTTGGGTCCACATATGCAGGAGGTTTGCCACCAGCTCTGAGTGTGTTGAAGAACGCCCTAAGCAAAATCACAAAGCCTGTGACATTGCTAGATATAACAAACCTGTCGCTCCTGCGCAAAGATGGGCACCCTTCAATCTATGGGTTGGGAGGCACCATAGCAATGGATTGTAGTCATTGGTGCCTTTGTGGAGTCCCCGATACTTGGAACGAGATTCTTTACAATTTTATTCTTTGAAACATTTTTCATTTAATTCATACCACCAAATTATAGAATTTGGCGACTTCGTAGAAAAAATAATAATTTGTTTAAGAGTGCTTCTATTTCCACCCACCTGTCCTATTTTCCCACCCACCTTATCTTTAAACTTTTAAAGACAAATTTAACCCTATTGTAAAATGACTTAAAAGGACTTAAGGAAAAAGAAAGAGAAAAAAAAGAAAAAGAAAAAAGAAAAAGACGTAGACTTCTCAAGTACGTAACCCTATCGTTTGACAGAAAGAAAAAAAAAACACAAGAATACGACTCCTTGCTCATGAGAAGGTGAAGAAGGCTTTTCAGTGCTCAAAACACTATTCATTCAATCAAATTGTTTATGAAGAAGAAAACAACAAGAGAATGGATGTTGAAGAGAATGATTTTGGCGAAAAGGTAAGGTAATCCTACTTGAATAGAATTTCTAAGATCTTTAGGATTACTTAAAGCATTGGGAGATGAGTATTTCTTGGACTCTGATTTTTTTTTCTTAAACAAATTAAAAATCTGAAAACCTGGGGATGAATCAACAATTCTACGATTTGGGCTCTTTACCCACCTTATTGTTAGGTCAATACTTAAACAATTTCTTCACCTTCTCATGCCTTAAAAAATCCTTAGCCAAATTGGTTTTGGCAAGAATGTGGAGTTAAGAAGGGCGAGCGAGATAAATAGCTCTGGACCCTTTGACGCAGAGAGAGCTGAGAGGTGAAGGAAGGATGAAGAAGCAAAAGGGTATTTTAATTTTCCAAGTGAGTTTTGAACTCAGTGACATGATTTCTCTTAATTTTCCAAGCTTTACTGTATTCTATCGTTTATATTGAAGAGCCTATGTTAACTTTTTTGCTAGTGATTTTGATACATTCAAGTATTGACCTAACAATAAGGTACTCGAGGAGACCAAGCTAGCTAACAATTATGGTGTTGACTCTGAGGCGTGTGGCTGTGTGTTACGACAAACTCATGGGTTACCATGTGCTCATGAGATTGTAAAATACAAGAAAGACGGTAGACCTATTCCACTTGAGTGCATTGATCCTCATTGGAGGCAACTTGACATGACATTTGCACTTAAAAGAAAAACTTCGGAGTGTTCCTATGATGCAGAGATGGAGTTATTTCATAGGCGTTGGATGAAGTCTGATGCAACTACACAAATAATTCTTAAAAGGAAACTTATGGAATTAGTAGCACCACAAACTACTTCACTTGTGGGACCATTTGTGAATACCAAGACTCGAGGTAGGCCAAGTAAGAAGATGGATAAATCTACTCGTCGTGATCCATCCTTGTTTGAGGTTGTAGATTCACCTAGGTTGGATGGATGTAGTCTTGGTGGTCTTCCTCCTAAAGTGAGTGCAAAACAAAAGAGGCGACCAAAAGAGAGGGTGGGTATAATATATTTATATATTTATTATAGCAAGATGATATAATCTTCACGTCTTTAGTAATTTTATAACTAACTATGTACATGTGTGCAGGTGTATCGCACCCCACTACATAAGCCAGTTGAGTTTGTTGATGCATTTCCACAAGCATTAAGGTCATACATCCATCATGTAAAAGATGTGGTAGCAGATGGACATTGTGGGTACAGAGCTATTGCAGCATTATTAGGTTTTGGTGAGGATAGATGGGTACAAGTAAGAAGAGATTTATTGAATGAGCTTGAGACTTATTCAGTTCACTATTCAGCACTTTATGGGTCTGAAAATAGGATCTATGAGCTAAAGCACTCATTAGCGTACTTTGGACCTGATGCAAATTTTGATCGATGGATGACTATGCCTGACATGGGCCATATTATTGCATCATGTTATGATGTTGTACTTGTGCACCTATCTAATGTACAATGTCTAACGTTCTTACCTCTTAGATCAAGACCAGTGCCACTATCAGACCGTAGAGAGATCGCTATCGGATTCATCAATCGTCATTTTGTGCAGGTATTTTATAATCTGAATATAAGTTGTTTATTTCATACATATGTCCTTATATATATATTTACACCTTTGTGCAGGTATTCTTGAAGCCAAGTCATCCAATTCCTCCTATAGCAACAAACTGGGACAGATACCGGGAACCATGGACTACAGAATGGGCCACCCCATATATTACTCGCATACAACAATTCATATATATTACAAGGTCTACTGTTATAACTAGAGAGAAACAATTGCATCTGATGATGATTGAACTTGGCTTTGTACTCTTTGACATTCTCATGTGTTAAGAATGGGTGTTTTATATTTTTTTTATTGCAAAGTTCAATAGATTTCTGGTTCTTGGATAACTTTGGAGAAAAAGTTTATTTACAATAGTAGAAAGCTTTTTTTTTTTTTTTTTTTTAAAAAACAAACAAAGTACCAAGCTCATTATAGACTTGTAAAGCCACAATCTTCAAAACTGAAACACTCTGGATAACAGAGAAAGGATGTTCATACTCGAAAGAAGCCAAAATTCAGTAAAACTTTCCACTACTACATTTTTGTGCTTGCGCGACGGTATTTTGCGCGACGAACACATAATCGTCGCACAAAAAATGTATGCGCGACGAACAAAATAAACCGTACCGCAACAAAAGGCGACGACAAATTTCGTCGCGCAAAATACGTATGCGCGACGGCCAGAACAAACCGTACCGCGTTAATACGCGACGAAAAAAATTGTCGCGCAAAGAAACTCTGCGCGACAAAATTTTATATTGTCGCATATAGTGACAAAAATTGGGTCAAAAAAGTGGATTTCGCGCCACACTTTGCGCGACGAAATTTTTAGTCACGCTAAGATATAATGCGCGACAACAGAAAATTTTATCGTCGCGCAAAAAAAAAGCGGGAAAAAAAAGCGGGTTTATCGCATTTGGCGCCAATTGATTGCGCAACGAACTTTGCGCGACGATATTTCCGTCGCGCAAATGCATGCTGTTCTTGCGCGACGACGAGTGTCATTTGAGCGACGGATATATGCGCAACGAATACATTATTCCACGTCGCGTAAAAATGGATGTCGGCAGAACTATGCGCGCCGGAAAAAAACTTTTGCGGGACGGCAAATACGTTTGCGCGTCGAACAATATGCGACGAATTTATTTAATTTGTCGCGCAAGGACTTACAATTTTAAGCGACGAAAAACTTTATCTGTCGCGCAAAAACATCGTATATTACTTTTTCAGTTTCAACCATGGCTGAGGCAAACTGCACAAAATCCAGCAGCTTGCCTCAGCCTCTCTCTCCCTCTCCCTCGAACTTAATCAGCCAAGCAAACGCATCAATCTCATTTCGTTTTTGAGTTAAACTATCTTCGCCTCCGGTAAGTTCATTGATTATGTATTTTTTGTCATTAGTGTAAAAATATTACTGTAAATTAATACTAACGCCATTAATTTCGTTGTATATAGGGATATTATATGTGATTAGCGATTGGTGGAGAACGATTGAGAAGGTATTGTATAAAATTAATTACATTATGTTTAGATTTTGTTGTCAAATTATATTTATATTATGTTGTTCAGTTATGCTCGTTGATGTACGAAGTTAATTGAAATTAACTTCACACATTTTTTTTTTGGTAAAGCTTAGTTCCCGTTCGAGGTTAGTTGGACCGCGCATGGGTGGGTAAACCACGACTACGGTCCAATTAATTCTTGAATTGTCCCATATTTTGGACAGTTTGGAAATGCATAGTCGTGTCACGTAGTTTACAGCTACAGGATTAGGTTTCGATTGTGGAGATTTCGGTGTCATCTCGGTACGTTCTTCGGGTGGTACGTAGATATTTTATATCTACGGTACACCTCAAGAACTGTACCGAGATGCTGCCGAAATTCATCCACGTCGAAATCTAATCTCATGTAGTTGTAAATTACGTGGCATGACTATGCATTTTCGAATGGGATAGGGCCCTTACCGGAGGCATAAGGTGACGTTATGATTTTGTAAGAATACAACATGATTGTTGTATTGTGATTGTGGTTCCAGGAATTATGAGCAGAAGGTAATATATTTCTAGTACTTAATGCATGTAATTACTTTATTGCAGATCAACTACAATTTAGAGAATCTCAATGACGATTTGTTCGAGTACATCAATAGACTGTTCGTGGATAGGTACAAGCAGTGGAAGAGCGACCTGCACCACCATTTTCAGGCATATGATGATCCTCAGGTCGCTCTTCGGGAGGGTTGCCCGAAGGAGCTTGAGGGGCGGGAGGATAGTTGGGAGTGGCTCTGTGGTCATTTTCAGGGGGCAGATTATGTGGTATTTTTTTTATATTAAGTTCAAAATTCTGTTTTAATTTCAACTAAAACATTTTATTTTTTGTATAACAGAAGATGGCCAAAGCAAATAAGGGCAATAGGGCGAAGAAGACTCTTCTCCACCATTCAGGTGCCAGGCCCTTCTCCTATAGGATGGAGGCGCGGCGGCAGGTAATAATAATATAATTTTTATTCACTTATATGTGGTATTTAATATTAATTTGTTTTTTTTGTACTAACATTTTTTTTTCTCTTGTTCAATTTAGGAGGGGTCCAAATTTCCAGAGATTGACGTCTTTGGTGACGTTTATGTTCGACCTGGGAATGAGTTGGCGGAGTCCATTCATGTAAGTAGTCTTTAATTATAATTATTCTCTTACACGTTCAAGTTTCAACTTTATTATATGAATGTTTTAATTAATATTTTATGTTATGTTAAATAGACGACCATGATTGAGAAGAGCCAGTTGGTTCTTCAGGAGTCCGCCTCTCAGCTTCCTCCCGATACGCCGCTCGACTCCGTGGCTCCTCCACCAGATGCGGGGTTTCAGATCTTGACGGAAGCTTTGGATCAAACTCTCGGGAGGCGGCCAGGGACATATTGTCGAGGGATGGGGAATGCCCGGCGGCGGGAACCTAGATCACGTTCATCGTCCTAGTCAAACAGTGCTATGACAGCAATGATGGCCCAATTTGAAGCCCGGATGTCCCAGATGGACCAGCTTCAAGCCCGGGTGGCCCAGATGGGCGAGCTTGAAGCAAAGGTGGCCCATATGGGCGAGCTTGAAGCCCGGATGTCCCAGATGGATTCGTTCTTACACTCCCTCGCCCAGTCCGGCATTCCCGTACCGTCTTTTGTTCCTCCATCCACCTCTGAGCCCATCCAACCCGAGCATGACCATCAAACCTCTGCCCCTGTCCACAATGTCCAGATCGGAGACCAAGTAGATTATCAAACAATGTTTGATTAGTTTTCTACTTTCCTCATGATATTTGAAACATTTTTCTTGTATTTGACTCTATATTATGTTATAACAAAAACTTTCTCTTAATTACATTTTTTTATTGTCATTTCATTTAATTATAAAAATAAATAAACCAAAAAAAATTTCCCCAAAAAAAAAATTAATAAAAAAAAAAAAAATTAATTACTATTTTGCGCGACGAACACAAAAAATGTCGTCGCGCAAAATTATTTCAGGAAAATACAAACCCGTATAACAAAAAAAGGTAAAGCAATATATTTACGTTTGCGCGACGAAATTGTCGTCCCGTAAAGGGTACGCGACGACCATATTTTTGTCGGTCTTTCATTTGCGCGACAAGACTCTATTGTCGCACCATTTTTGTGCGACAATTTGTTTTTCGTCGCGCAAATAATCTGCACGACGATTAATATGCCGCCTCTCAAATGTCTATGCGACGACGGTAAATCGTCGTATTGTTTTTTTGCGACGCATATAATTTTGTCGCGCAAAATTGTTGCGCGACGAAGAGTACCCGTCCCTCAACTGTTGGTGCAAAGAAGTGAATTTTGTCGCGCAAAAATTTTGCGCGACGAAGATTAGCCGTCCCTCAACTGTTGGTGCAACGAAGTGTTTTGCGCGACGAAATGCCCCTAATTTTGTCGCGCAAAGGCTTTCTTTACGATCTTCGCACGACTGATTTTGCTCGACGTGATTACTGTCGCGCTGTGATTCGTGCGACTGATTTGTTCTTTGCGCGACAAATTTGTCTTCGTCGCGCAAACAGAAAATTCTGGTAGTGTTCATCACCATTCCTAGGTTCAACTAGTTTAGCTAATTAAAGTGCAAAGCTTTCAGATGAAAGAAAACCGCGAGGCAAGAAAATTACACAAAGATGTTGGGCCTGGTTGCCTTGTATGTCGTCTTGAGCTTCCTGGTTGGGGGCCTAACCTTCTTGAACACCAATGGGAGTTTGATCTTGGAGTTATGGAACTGCTTGGTGCTCTCCCTCTTGCAAAGTTTTGCAGGGATAGTAGCTGTCTTAATGATTTGGATGCATGGAGTGTTGGCGAGTAGAGTATATCCTATTCTATTTGGGTTTTATTTTTCCTTTTGTATAGATATTATGTAATTAGGATACCACTTGTTTTCCTTATCTAACCCTACTAGGGTTTGTAACCTTATTATAAATACCTCCTTTTGGAGAATGAAATATATCTGAAAATATTCTACCATATTGTTTGACTTGGTATCAGAGCCTGGTTTCTGGTAACCTGTGTATTGTGCCCACCCGTGTTCTACTCTGTGCCCTAATTTCTTTTTAGGGTTCTTGTGCTCGTGTTCTACTCTGTGCCCTAAATTTTCTTTTTAGGGTTCTTGTGTCCGTGCCTGTGCCATGTTTATCGTATCTGCTTCGTGTTGTGTTTGTTTCCGCTGCTATCATGGGTGATGATTCCATAGTTGTGACTGGTGCTAGTGCGTCTACACCGAAGGAGGCACGTCCCTCGCGTGATTATTCTACCCCGCTTACATCTGACAAATTGGATGGCTCCAATTATGCCTCTTGGTCTCGTGGTGCGCGTATTATGATTACTAGTCGTCGTATGGCAAGTTGGATCAATGGGAAGAAGCCTGCTCCGTCTCAGGATTCCGCTACCTATGATGAATGGGAAGAAGATAATTGTCTAGTGCAGTCATGGCTTCTCAATTCCATGACTAAACCGGTTCGTGCCTTGTTCGAACATGGTGATACTGCCTATGATATATGGGAGGCTGCTCGGACGACCTATACTGTGACTCAGAATAGTTCTCGTTTGTTTCAACTCCGACGGCAATCCATACTTATAGGTCAGAATGGTGAATCTGTGAAAGTGTTCTATGAAAAACTTCATGCTATTTGGCAGGAGATTGATTGTCTGCGTCCGAATGAGTTTAGTTGTTCTGCTGATGGGGCTCGTCGTCTGAAAGAAATTGAAGCCGATCGAGTTTATGATTTTCTTGGTGGGCTAGATCCACCGTATGATGGTGTTCGTAGCCGTATTCTTGCTCTTAGTCCTGTTCCACCCCCACTCGAAGCCTATGCCATGGTCATGGAAGAAGATACCCGTCAGTCCGCTATCCTTGGAGGAGGATCGCTGGCTCTTAAAGTGGATCCAGCACGTCACCGACCGGTCGCCCCGCAAGTAGCGACCGGTCGCCCTGCGTCGAAAAAGTTGGGGTCTTCTGCTGGGTTTCGTCCTTCTGCCCCCACCTCTAGCTCTTTTGAAGGTCCGCCTAAGTGCCGCCATTGTAATGGGGATCATTACTCTGAGAAGTGTTTTAAGGAGCATGGTTACCCTGATTGGTTTGCTGACTACAAAGCTCGTATGTATGGTCCCAAGGCCACTTACACTGTGACTCCTGATGAGGTCCGTCCTCCGACTCCATCTGCAAATCTGTGTGCTTCTGATACTATGCCAGGTATGGGTTCTACTACTTGGATAATTGACACTGGTGCTTCTGATCATATGACTTATAATGATAAAATGTTTGATGAGTTGTCGCATAACCCTCATGACCCATATATTACTAGTGCTAATGGTTTACCTTCCCCTGATATTGGTGAAGGTACCATCCATCTTACTCCTTCTTTACCCCTATCTCATACACTCTTGGTTCCCAATATTCATTGCAATTTGTTATCTGTTGGGCGTTTACTTGATACACTTAACGCTTCTGCTACATTCTATTCTACCCATTGTTTTTTCCAGGATCTCAGAACTCACGAGAAGATTGGGCATGGTAAACGGATAGGGGGGTTATATTACTTACAGTTGCCGGCTGCAGCAGTTCGTGATTGTGTCGCTAATAAAGCTCTGAGTGGCAGTGTCAAGGATAAGCAACAACTTTGGTTATGGCATCGTCGCTTAGGACATCCGTCGTTTGGTTATCTTAGACATTTGTTTCCTTCGTTATTTAGTTCGTGTGATGAGTCTAGTTTCAATTGTGAGACTTGTGTAATGGCCAAGAGCCACCGTACTGTTTTTCCCTTAAGTAATAATAAAGCTGCTTTGCCTTTTGAGTTAGTACATTCTGATGTCTGGGGTCCTGCTCGTGTGACTTCTCAAGGTTTCCGTTGGTTTGTGACGTTTATTGATGACTGCACTCGTTTAACATGGGTGTATTTGATGAAGAATAAAAATGATGTTGCCTCTATTCTTCCTGACTTTTGTGCCATGGTGTCTACTCAGTTCCATGCTCGTGTTAAAGTATTTCGCACTGATAATGGCGGTGAATATGTAAATCATACCTTGGCCCAATTCTTTCGTGAGCAAGGTATCATTCACCAAACTACCACTCCATTCACACCTCAACAGAATGGTGTGTCTGAAAGGAAGAATCGCCAGTTACTTGAAGTTGCTCGCTCTCTGATGTTGGATACGTCTGTTCCCCATCATCTTTGGGGACATGGTGTCTTGGCTGCTGCCTACTTGATTAACCGTACTCCTAGTCGGGTTCTTGATTTCAAGACTCCACTTGATGTGTTATGTGCTCTTACTCCTCCGGTTTCGGTCTCTAAGTTACCTCCGAAGGTGTTTGGGTGTGTTGCGTATGTTCATGTTTACTCTCATCAAAGGAGTAAACTTGATCCTTGTGCTCTCCGCTGTGTCTTCATTGGCTATTCTACTACTCAGAAAGGATATAAGTGTTATCACCCGCCTACTCAGAAGGTACATATCACTTTGGATGTCACATTTCATGAAGAAGTACCCTATTATGTTTCTCCCTCCTCTTCAATTCAGGGGGAGAGGGGGAGTGAATTGAAGAGAGTGGAAAATATGGAATTTTTAAGCGAACAGCATGCCAACGACCGGTCGCACATAGGAAGCGACCGGTCGCTCGAGTCGAGCTGGGACTACAGTACCGATACGAGGGAAGCGACCGGTCGCAATGAGGAAACGACCGGTCGCAATGAGGAAACGACCGGTCGCGAACCAATCTGCCCAGGAAACGACCGGTCGCACATAGGAAGCGACCGGTCGCCCGCGTCGACGAGCGACAACAGTACCGATACGAGCGAAGCGACCGGTCGCCAAGAAAGCCACGACCGGTCGCCAGACACAAATGTTGATATTTTCGAGCCTCTCTCAGAAGGAAATAACAGTGATATTGGCGACTCCCATACAGATGAAGTTGATAATATAACCCCCTCTGCCCTGCCATTGCCTCAATCAAGTTGTGATAATGAGGTACTTTCTAGTGATATGCCTATCTATTCTTTGCCCCCACGTACTACCCGTGGGAAACCTAAAATACAATATTCTCCTGATATACATGCCAAGTCTAAATATCCCATTAACCATTATATGTCAACTCATCGTTTATCTAAGTCATATGCATCATATTTGTGTCAATTATCTAGTGTATGTGTGCCAACTAAGTTGCAGGATGCTCTATCTGATCAAAACTGGGTAGATGCAATGCATGTTGAGATGGAAGCCTTGAACAAGAATGCCACTTGGGAGTTAGTTCCTTTACCAAAAGGAAAAAAGGCAGTTGGATGCAGATGGGTGTTTACTTTGAAGCACAAGGCTGATGGTTCCATTTACCGTTACAAGGCAAGATTGGTAGCAAAAGGGTATACTCAGACATATGGAGTGGATTACACAGAGACTTTTGCTCCAGTAGCTAAGCTCAACACTGTACGCGTGCTCTTATCCTTAGCTGCTAACCGTGACTGGCCGCTGCTACAATTTGATGTCAAAAATGCATTCCTCCATGGTGATCTCAAAGAAGAAATATATATGGATCCTCCGCCGGGTATCCCTGTGACCTCTAAGGAGGGTGTGGTGTGTAAGCTACGGAAATCCTTGTATGGATTAAAGCAGTCTCCAAGAGCGTGGTTTGGAAGGTTTGCTGCATCTATGAAGAAGTTTAGGTATGTGCAAAGTAACTCTGATCATACTTTGTTTCTGAAGCGTCATAAAGGTAAATTGACGGCTTTAATTATTTATGTTGATGATATGATTGTGACTGGTGATGATTATGTAGAGATACAGAATCTTCAGAAGTATCTGGCTTCTGAGTTCGAGATGAAATCATTGGGTGATTTAAAGTATTTTCTTGGGATTGAAGTTGCCAGATCTAAACATGGTATTTTTCTATCCCAAAGAAAGTATGTTTTGGATTTACTTGCAGAAACTGGAATGTTGGATTGTAAACCAATTGATACCCCTAGTGAGCAGAATCATAAGTTGGGGATATATCCCGATCAAGTTCCGACTGATAAAGAACGTTATCAACGACTTGTGGGGAAGTTGATTTATTTGGCTCATACTCGTCCAGATATTGCTTATGCTGTAAATATAGTAAGTCAGTTTATGCACTCTCCTAGTGTAGATCATATGGGGGCTGTGACTCGTATTTTAAGGTATCTGAAAGTAACTCCTGGCAAGGGGTTAATTTTCTCCAAGTATGGCCATACAAATGTAGAAGGGTATACAGATGCTGATTGGGCAGGTTCAGCCACAGATAGGCGTTCGACATCTGGGTATTTTATGTTTGTGGGTGGCAATCTTGTTACTTGGAGGAGCAAGAAACAAAAGGTGGTGTCTAGATCTAGTGCTGAGGCTGAGTATCGGGGAATGGCCCATGGTGTATCTGAGTTACTATGGTTGAGGAGATTGTTGAAAGACCTTGGTTTTGGGCCTAATAAACCCATGGATTTATATTGTGACAATACGGCTGCGATTGCAATTGCTCATAATCCTGTACAACATGACCGTACAAAACATGTGGAGGTTGATCGAAATTTCATTAAGGAAAAGTTGGATGCAGAGATTGTGTCCTTCCCCTTCATCCGTTCAGAGTATCAGTTAGCTGATGTTCTTACGAAAGCTGTTTCTACAAGTATCTTTCTCAACTCGCTTGACAAGTTGGGCATGCGTGACGTCTTTGCTCCAACTTGAGGGGCAGTGTTGGCGAGTAGAGTATATCCTATTCTATTTGGGTTTTATTTTTCCTTTTGTATAGATATTATGTAATTAGGATACCACTTGTTTTCCTTATCTAACCCTACTAGGGTTTGTAACCTTATTATAAATACCTCCTTTTGGAGAATGAAATATATCTGAAAATATTCTACCATATTGTTTGACTTGGAGACCTCACCCTGTGACGAGATGCCATCTCAGTGTACATGTCTTCTACAGCACCATTGAGAGTAGTGTCCCGGTATTCCTTGTACATGTTGTGATAACCGGTTCAGCTCTGATATCGCAGCCAAATTCCATAGTTCTTGATCGTTGTTGGACTTTTCTCAAATATCTCATTAATGGCCAAAACTTGTCCATTGCTCTTCTTCACTTTCTTCAACTTCCTCAAAAAGTACCAGAACTTGGATTTGGCACGGACCTCATTGGTGGCCCAGAGCTTCATACGGTAGATCTTGGGATGCTCATCTTTTTCAGATGGGAGGGCTCTTCCCACCACCTGGTACTGATGAAACCTGAATGTAACCATTTGGGATGTGGGAGAGAGGCCGCTGCTGACTGCTGGCTGCTCTGTCTCCAAAAACAGGTTCCTACAATAGTAGAAAGCTAAGAGCATAAATATGATTATATTCACAGAATCCATATTTACAAAAATAAAAATAAAAATTACAACAAAAAAAAAACAATTTCAGTTTGTATAGTAAACATGAGAGACAGAGAGAGGGATGGAAAATAAGATACAGCAAAAATGAGTGAGATGTGTGTGGGCTGTCAGAGAGAGAGAAGACATGAGTAAAGAGAATAAAGGAGAGAGGAAATGATGTAATAATTAAAAGGGTATTTTAGGAATATTGGTGGGTGGAAAAATAGGATTGTGTTTTTTAAAATTTATATGGTGGGTGGGAAGATAAGGTGGGTGGGAAAATAGGACAGTTGGGTGGAAATAGCAGCACTCTTTGTTTAATTATAATGATATTCAGAGTTTTCTATACTACTATTTTTGTTTTTTTCAAAATTGGAACTGCGATATGCAAAATCCCACTCCAGAAAAAATGTTTGTGAATCGACTGGTTTTATCACATTGGGTTGAAGTTACGTTTGGTGGCTTGGCTTGGATTGAAAATTTTCAATTAATTTGTATGAACATTTCAGATGTTGTTTGGTGAACTTATAAATGCTCGGACTAAAAGACCCTAATTCTGATACCGGAAAGGCTAGAATGAGGAGGTTGAGTGAGGAGGTTATTTGAGGAGGTGAAATCTCACCATCAACAACCAAAAACAAAGTACATTGGGGGGGGGGGGGCATTGGGCACACCCCTTTTGATGGTGAAGTATTTTCTCTAAATAATTTGTGTTTTAACTGTTTCGGTCTCCTTTGTGATTTTTCAGAAGCATTTCTTTCTAGTCACAGCATAGCTGCGAGACAGGTCTTTGTTAAATTGCAATTAACATTTGAAACCTTGTTTTGTGATGAAGCACAGAGTTATGAAAGCTCAGGATTTGCCAGGAACACTCCCAAAAGAGATGGCTAGGCTCACCTATCTCAAAGAAATGTAAGCACGTTGTTACCTTACATGTATGTCTGTTGTCAATGAGAAAATGACTCATTTTTTCACTCTCTTTCAGTGACCTCACCCGCAACTACCTGAGTGGTGCCATCCCTCCAGAATGGGGCTCCCTTCCACTTATTAACATGTACTGTCTTTTTTTTCACTCTGCATACATGTGTGTGTGTGTGTGTGTGTGTGTTGATGTTCATGTCATGTTCTTATTGATAGCCATATAATGTTATTGAGCTATTTATTTGATAAAAGTGATCTTAAACATCTGAGTTTTGTTGCAGTTCCCTTGTTGCAAACCGTTTGACCGGTTCTATCCCCAAAGAGATTGGAAACATCACAACCCTGAAGAGTTTGTGAGTGTTGATTATGCATTTGTTTCTTCTTTCCCCCACTTGATTTTTTGGAGATCCTTAATGATGATCTTTTTAACTCAATGGAATTGAATTTGCTTTGTGTAGGGACATCACTATGAATAATTTCTCTGGAGTGCTCCCTCGGCAGCTTGGGAATTTGCCCCTCATAGAAAGAATGTAAGATTGTCCTATTCCGAATGTTATCGTGATAATAGAATATTTGGTTCATTATATGGAATCGCTTTGCTGTAGACAGATGCTGGATATTTTCATCAGAAATCATCGACTTCTTTATCTTTAATATAATTGTATGTCTCCTTCATGGTTAGGCTTCTTACCTCAAATAATTTTACTGGGGAGTTGCCAGATACATTTGGAAATCTTACCACACTAAAAGACTTGTAAGCTTCTGTTTTTCTTTTTTCTTAAAGGTTTCCTAAGGACCCAAATACCGCATTATAGGATTAATTGATACTGTTTTCCTTTGCCAATCATTGTGCAGCCGGGTGGGTGACAGTCACTATTCTGGGCAGATACCTGATTTTATAAAGAACTGGACAAAGCTTGAGAAACTGTGAGTTTTGTTGTTGTTTTTGTTGTTATCTTTGCTGCTAATTGATTCTGAATATTATCACTAATTCAAATGTTATGACTTGTTAAAACAGACTGATTTAGGCTAGTGGTTTGACGGGGCCAATTCCTTCCGGCATTTCTCATTTGACAAATTTAACTGACTTGTTAGTATGGATTTTGATTTTCTATCTATTTATAAATACAAACAGATTAGCAATATTCTGGATGTTCATTGCTCGATTTTAACATGCAGGAGAATTACTGACTTGAGGGGGCCTGAAGCACCCCTTCCTCCACTTGAGAATATGAAAAGCATGAAGACACTGTGAGTTAATGCTTGCATGAGACACAATGTCTGCCGTGTTGTGAATTGAGCACAAACTCAACTCAACCTCCCCTAATGATCTTGTTGTTGATGGACTTTGTGACACACACAATGAATGGATGAATCACACACACACACACTTGAGACAACAACCAAGCACAAAGTGACACAAGCATTTATAGAGGTTCAGCAAATGCCTACATCCTCTTGGTGACCCCCTTGAGAAATTCACTTCATGAAAGAATAAGTTACAACTTTGGTTTACAAAGAAACCCCCTTAGAACTCTATTCTCTCCCCAAGCTCTCTTTTCTCTCACACCCCTTGCTCAACACTTTGATGCACTTGTGAACACTCTCACAACCCTTGGTGTTTCCCTCCTTGGTGTCTAAACTCTCAAGACCCCAACTCAGCTCCTAGCTTGAACTAATTACTCTCCCTCACGTTCTCCCTTGGTGAGTTAACCTCCCTTTGAGCACAATAGCTCCCAGCTACTTGACAACCTTGAGATTAACCACACCACCTTCAACTTGCTTTCTCATCTTATAATGTCTTGCTTTACATCCCATTACTTACACAGACCGATGGACATAAGATAAGGCACCATCTTGTCTTTCACGTTCCTTCCTTTAGTCTCCCACTTAGACTAAAGATCAGATCATGTAAGTAATCAAATCCCACTTCAGCCACCTTCCACTAAACCAGAAAATGGAGAGTGAATCCTTCAAAGCAAGACAACCAATTGGCAATAAGTGCTCTCCCAACTATCCAGCAGGTAGTCCACCATCTTTTACCTCAGAAGTGACCCATTAAGCCTCTGAAATCTTGTGGAAAGCGATAGCCACCGAAAAAGTAGTTGAAAACACGTAAGAAAACATCAGCACAGCACAAGGGCGACCGGTCGCGGATACCTTGCGACTGGTCGCTGAGACCTTTTGGATACCAAACGACCGGTCGCAGATACCTTGCGACCGGTCGCTTTCTGCGAATTTTCCAGATTTCGAATCTGCTTCTAAACGACTGGTCGCCCAAACCTTGCGACCGGTCGCTCACTCCTTCACTTGCAACCTTAATGTGAGCCAATTTTACAACATGCCGGTACCAGGAGAATTACTGATGTTGAGGAGTTGCAATATTATCGGACAGCTACCCCCATATCTCGGGGACATGAAGAGTTTGAAAACTTTGTTAGTACAAATGTCTTTGTCCATGTTTTATTTACTGTCTTCAGATAAATTATCTTCTTTCTAGATGCTATTCTAATAACTCAAGGAATTGAATGACTTTGAGGATGTTGGAGGGGGCCACATGTTTCTGTATGTACAAAGAGAATATGCCCTATTTTTAAGTAATCAGCGTACTCACACACATGTATACACGAGCAGATCATGGCATATATTTGACACTTACCTTATTCCCGGAAAGGTTTTATTATTATTTTTAATTTAAATAACGTCTTTCTCTAGGGGAGCATATCTGAAATGCATTTGTTATTGGTTTGTGCAGAGACCTCAGCTTTAACAAGCTAACCGGGGAAATTCCAAGCAGCTTTGTTGCTCTAGCAAAAGTGGATTTTATGTAAGGAATTTGAATAACAAATCTTGGCTTTCTTACAAGAAAACTCAAGCAGACATTCTTCAATGGTTTTGTCACACCCCAGCCCTACAAGCTTACTATATAACTAATGACTCACAAGTTATACTGGAATGAATTTATTTTTTAATTCGTTAATACTCAAGCAAACAACTGAAGATATATATATTTTATCTAGTAATTCATTGCTCATGTCTATACCCCCTTCTAGTAATTTATGCCCTTTTTCCTGTATCAATTATGTTTAGATTCTTAACTGGAAACTTGCTGACTGGACCCGTGCCTACTTGGACGAAAGAAAACTGGTAAGCGTCTCTTCCAAATGCTAATATTTAGTTACGTAGTAAGGAAATTTATGATGTCTAATGCTGGATAAAGCACCATACAATTATACTCATGAAATAGGCATTAATGTACATTCTTTATTTTCTCATGATCACTGATTTTAAAATTGTTGATAGCATTCTTAGATAGTAGCTATTCCTTTTCATGTAAGAATTTGAAGTTTTGAAAGTATCCTAAAATGTTTCCTAAGTTTATGACTCCTAAGCTTTTTCAAAGTTTCCCTCATATCTCCAAAACATTTTTTGCATATATTGGTAGACCAGCCACGCTATATGGGACAAAATTCTAGGCACTTAGAAAACAACATGTTCATAAAATGAGTGTGGTGGGAATGAGAATGTCAAGATGGATGTGTGGGAAGACAAAGGAAGGATAGGATTCGACATATTCAACAGTGTTTAGTAGATGCATAAGTTGGAGAGATTGACCTAATCAACATAGAAGGTAGTTCCAAGGGAAGAGAGCATCCTGAAATTAAATGATGGCTATGCCCTTGTCTTGGGGTGGACCTTTATCATCTTGGTATACTATATGTTATGAGATGTGGGTAGCTTGACCAAATTCAGTACGAGGAAATTTTAAGGTGAACTTGGCTTAACGTGGACAGTTGTAGAGAGGTTAGGTACCTACGACTATGAATAGTGAAAGTAGCAAATATTTTTCATCTCATGAAGTTTGGTTGATTGTTTTAATATTGGATTTTCAGAATTAAATCTTGCTAGAATTGATATAAACTATGATTTCAAAACTTCAGTCCAACCATGTTAATACCTACCTCTTGCTCCTCATTTTATTTTCTGTTCTCATACTGCATTTGGAAAGGAATTTACATAACAGCCCTTTTTGTGCAGTGATCTTTCATATAATAACTTCACCATAGGGGACACAGGTTGTCAATCACAAGGCGGCTTGTAAGAATGTTTTCATTAGCTTGAGTTTACTTTGTTTGTGTCTTGTAGAGCAAACTTAAATTTTCAATTTGTGTTAATTTCTACAGGAACTTGTTTGCAAGCTCTTCAAAGGGCAATAGTTCGTAAGTTACAAATTAATCCTCTGAAAGCATGCATAGATAAATTACCTGGCATTCCAACTGAGTATTCTTATTTTATTTTACAACTTATTTTCATTTATGATGTTATCTTGCTGACTTCTTCTGGATCCTGCATTATCCTACCAGAAAAACTGTTTCATGTTTCAGAACTGCAAAATGTCCAAAAAGTAAGTTGGGTTTCCACATATTGCTTCAAGATATATTTATTTATCTTTGAATTTTTTTTTTGGGGGAGCTGGAGGTTTTGTATGATCCAAAAGGAAAAGTACCATGTGCAAGAAGACCATTATACACTTGCCTCAACCCATCATGAACCTGCATGTGCAGTCATTCATCGTACCCCTGAATCTTCTAATGCCAAAATGGAATAATAGAAATAATTGCCTTTTTTTTCTTCTTCTGGGGTTGATTCTTTTTTTGTTTTCCTCCTCAATGGCCACTAATCTTTTGCTTTCTGTTGTAGCTTGGTACTCTCTCCATATAAATTGTGGTGGAAAAGAAGTAACTGTTTTTGGGGAAAAAAATACAACATTTAATGGTGACACAGATTCAGTTGGACCTTCATCGTTTCGCCAGAGTTCAACAAATTGGGCTTTAAGCTGCACTGGTTACTTTACTGATGATGACCGTCCTCAAGACACCTTTATCCAAAATAATGAATCGATACTCTCCATGGCCAACCCAAAACTGTACATGAATGCACGCCTTTCTCCCATCTCTCTAACTTATTATGGGTTTTGTCTGGGAAATGGAAACTACACTGTAAACCTCCATTTTGCAGAGACAGGGTTTACAAATGGCAAAACATATAAAAGCCTGGGAAGGCGTATATTTGATGTTTACATTCAGGTAAAGGTCAACAGACACTGTTTAGTTCCTGGTTAATTCAAATGTTTATGAATTTCTAGTAATAACATGTAAAATAGGTTGTCAAGGCTGAAAAAATGAACCACATTACGATCATGAAATGTTAGGTAACAAAACTAGGATATTGCAGGGGAGACTAGTGCAGAAGGATTTCAATATTGTCGATAAAGCTGGTGGGATTAGTACTGCAGTCATAATGAACTATACTGCTGCTGTAACTAGTGGTACCTTGGAGATCCGTTTTTATTGGGCTGGGAAAGGGACGACCGGTATCCCTCTTAGAGGAGTTTATGGTCCTCTTATATCAGCTATTTCTGTAGATCCTGGTAAGTTTACAGCGTTCTGAGCTTCTTCTAATTACTATTTGTAGACCATTGGGAGCTTCTCATATGTAAATATCATGTTAGGCATTAATATTACAACACAATTAAGAGAACCGGCTTTAGGTAGCTGTTTGAATAATGCAATCTCTTATCTATTACTTTCGCATTTACTCTAATAAAGCTATTCTTCTTCCGGCAGACTTTGTACCCCCACCAGAACCTGTAATATCACCTGCATCTGGTGGAAGTGGCATATCTGTAGGTGCAGTAGTTGGAATTGTGGCTGGAGGAGTCTTCATTATATTACTGATTTTTGGTATTCTTTGGAGGCGAGGCCTCCTAGGACAACAAAATACTTTGGAGGATGGTACGTGCAGTTTATGCTGTTATTTTGTATGTACTTTTCGTGTATATTTAGGCACACTCTGTAAGTTGATATTTATTTAGATATTGAACTTTCTAACGCCTTGATGCTGCTAGAATATATTATACTGTTGAAACCTTTGATGCGAAGTCTGCCTACCTATAGATCCAGTTACTTGTTAAATTCTAGGCCTTGAATCAGTCGCATGATATTAAGAAATAAAAATGCTACCATTATGAAATTCGTGTAGACAATTTCTTTTATGAGTTTGCTTCTTACACAGATTTAAAGGGCGTGGACCTGCAAACTGGTAAATTTAGCTTCAGGCAACTCAAAGATGCCACAAACAACTTTGACAAAGCCAATAAGATTGGCGAAGGTGGTTTTGGTCCTGTTTACAAGGTATTCTGTGGAACCAATATTTCTTATTTATTGCATTTGGGCTTACTTGATTAATTGTATGCATTGTTATTAAAGTTGCTCTGCTTTTTAGAGAAGGGATTTTCACTTTGTTTCTCAAATGCAGGGCCTTCTATCAGATGGCACCGTAATTGCTGTCAAGCAGCTTTCTTCCAAATCAAAGCAAGGGAATCGTGAATTTGTGAATGAGATAGGCATGATTTCTGCTCTGCAACACCCTCATCTTGTCAAGCTTCACGGATGCTGTATTGAAGGAAATCAACTATTGCTTGTCTATGAGTACATGGAAAATAATAGCCTTGCTCGTGCTTTGTTTGGTAAATATTACTCGTATGCCTAAACTTCATTTGGTTCATGCAGATGGGTATAAAAGATCATATACATAAAAAATATGTCCCTTATAACTAACTTCGGGTAATTTGACAAATTGAAGGGCCAGAAGAAAGTCGGTTGAAGTTGGATTGGCGAACAAGGCACAAGATCTGTGTTGGTATAGCTAGAGGTTTGGCTTACCTCCACGAGGAATCAAGATTGAAGGTCGTTCATAGAGACATCAAGGCTACTAATGTGCTGCTTGATAAAAATCTTACCCCAAAGATATCTGACTTTGGATTGGCCAAGCTTGATGAAGAGGATAATACACACATTAGCACCCGTATTGCTGGAACTTAGTGAGTCCCTGTGCTATTTTTTTTTTCTTCTTATGCTTTTATTTTCATTTCTTCCACCCCGATGATGGGTCCATAGAAATAGGAAACAGATGGAGGTTTCTCTAGTTTTTATAAGTTTCAAACTTGACTAGATCTGTACTGTTAAAGAAACTTTGTAGTATTTTTAGTATTTCGCTAAGCTAAATATGGGGAAATGATGAGCGATTTTTTGCAGTGGATATATGGCACCTGAATATGCAATGCGGGGTTATCTGACTGACAAAGCAGATGTTTATAGCTTTGGAATTCTTGTATTGGAAATTGCTAGTGGGAGGAACAACACCAGTTACAGGTCAAAGGAAGAAAGCTTTTATCTTCTTGATTGGGTAACATGATTGCTTCCTCATTTAAAGTTAAATTTAGTCTGATACTGTTTATCTCTATTCTGTGTCTCTGGCTGAGGGGAAGTGATTGATACTGCAATAGTTTTACTGATGATCCAAAATCAAGTCTGGCTTCATTTGGCATTGATTCTCTTTTATTGAATGCCTGAGCACTTTATCTTTCTCTGACAATATTAACCCTGAATGACTAGTAGTATCACTGTATTTACCTTATATACGTAAGATCAGTGAAATTATTTGTAAAGATAGACAAATTATGTTGCTTTTTTGTACTTTGCTGTTTCTAGGCACATCTACTAAAAGAGCAAGGGAATTTAATGGACCTAGTGGTGGATCCAAGGTTGAGCTCAGACTTCAACAAAGAAGAGATGATGCTTACAATCAATGTGGCTCTCCTCTGCTGCAATGTCACTTCAACAGTTAGGCTTACCATGTCTTCAGTTGTGAGCATGCTTGAAGGCAGGGCTGCTGTTCAGGAATTGGTCTCAGATCCAAATGCCTCAACTAATGAGATTGAAGCAATGAGGAAACATTTTGAATCCAGTTTCGGAAGGAAAACCGGTGAGAGCCAGACACAAACCGCGTCAACTGAAGGGCCTTGGACTGGTTCATCTACATCTGCTCATGATCTCTATCCAGTCAATCCTGATTCAACTTACTGGGACAACAGAAATGAGAGAAACTGAGCAAACTGTCTTGACTCTCAAACATTTATGTTCATATATCATCTCTACTCCCTCTCTATACACACACGCATATATCTTTTTTGTTTGGCAAGATAGCTGAAAGAATAATATAGATGTTTCTACAGCATGGTAAATTGGTAAATGTAAATTATGAATCCCTTGGATCAACTTTGCTACAGCACAGAAGCTGGTATATTATATCTTTTGAGAAGATTGCATTACGATGACATAATTTGCAATACAGGGCAGAGGTTTAAAGTCAGGAAAACTGAATAAATTACTTGGAAGCTAAGCTGTGTTACTGTTTCAATTTGAAAGAGAATGGTCGAAATCAGCATTCTGCTACAAAACAATGTGGTTTTGAACTTGTCATGCAATATCAGTCAAATTTTCTAGGTTAACGGGCCGAGAGCCCACTCCAACAACACCGATATTGTCCCCACTTTACCACCTGCACAATCCTCAAGTGTGGGGTTTTATCACAAAAGGCCTCGGTGTTAGTTAGAGAGGGGTATTTCTATTTAAACTAAATTCTCTTTGGCCCTCTGGCCGATGTGGGACAACAATGAGTTCCAACACTCCCCCGCACGTGAGACCCCATTTTTATGGGTCACACGTGGAGATCCACACATCGGCAACCACGTGGAGCCATTGGGGACTCACCCATCGCACGGGGCCAAACGGGGACCCACCCATCACATGGCACCTTTGGCCTACGTGGAGCCAAACGGGGACTCACCCATCGCGCGGGGCCAAACGGGGACCCACCCATTACATGGCAGTACGGGCCCGCAACCTGGCTCTGATACCAAGTCAAATTTTCCAGGTTAACGGGCCGAGGGCCCACTCCAACAACACCGATACTGTCCCCACTTTACCACCTGTCCGTTGATCCTGAATTACACAATGAGTGTCATAAAAGGTGACAAAGCAATTTAGAGATTTAGTAAGCTGACTTATTGACAATAAATGGTTAGACAATCCAGGAACATGGAGAACATTAGAGAGGGACAAAGAATTCGAAAGAAAAACAGAGCCTTCACCAACCACAGGAGTGGGTGAACCATCGGCAGTGGTAACACAAGTCTTACTAGGGGATGAATAACGAGAGAAGAAATCAAGTTTAGAAGTCATGTGATCAGTTGCCCCTGTATCTATAATCCAAGAGTCTGAGAAAGACTTACCAGATGCACTAAGACAACAACCAAAGTTACCTGAGGAGGTGGCTAAGGAACTGGAAGCCCCTTTAGATCCTTTATCAGAGAGCAAACGAGCACACTCTTGAACGATTTGTTCCATCTGAGCAGAAGAAAGCTGAGAGGTAGGTTGGTCATTCTGATCACTAGAAGATGTGTGATAGGCTTTGGAGCTGGAACGGCCCCCTTTTCCGCCTCCTCCCTTGCTGCCTTCAGTTTTTTTCACCCTTCTTGCCAGGCCACCAAGGTGGATAACCATTGAGCTTGAAACACTGCTCTCTCACATGCCTAGTCTGATGACAATAATCACATTTCAAAGCATCCTTATCATCAGAATTCGAACTCTTAGCAACATTACCAGATGAGACAGCAGCTGAAGAACGAGATTGATGTACTGGTGGTGGCCGAGCCAAATGGTTTGCTGTAGAAATCAAGGCAGACCCTTCTAAAGAGGGTGGCATAACCATAGCAGATCGGCGGAGAGCTTGGGCACGCACATATGCATAGGCTTCACGCAAAGAGGGAAAAGGATCCTTTCCAAGCACCTGTGTTCTTACTTGATCCAAATCCGGATTAAGCCCAGCTAAGAACTCAAAGGTACGTTCCTTCTCGATCCGTTTTTGCAACGCAGCGGTATCGTTAGAACACTTCATGTCGCACGGCTGATAATAATCAAGTTCCTGCCATAAAGCTTGGAGTGAATTAAAATATGTCTCCAATGTCTTACCCTGCTGAGTAGTGGCTTGGATCCGACGTTTCAATTCATAAATCTGGGCATCACAACCTCCCTCAGAATAGGTTTGAGAAACCGCATCCCATATAGCATGTGCGGAGTCGAGACGCATATAGCCCAGACTAATATCCGGGGTCATAGCCTGGAGAAGCCATGATCTAAGCATAGCATCTTCTTCAACCCATGTTATGAACTTTGGGTCAGTATCATCTGGTTGCTTCTTCTCTCCAGTCAAATATCCAATCCGACCTTTACCGGTAATATATAAACTCACAAAATGAGACCAAGCCAGATAATTGGTGCCATCAAGCTTAGTTGGCAACAACTGGACATTCATCAAATCGTGATGATTGGAATTGGCTGGAAGAGATATAAGAGGCCGAGAATTAGAAGAATCTGTTGTATCTCCCATTAGACCAGGAAAATCAGAAAATAGGAGTCAGTAGAGTCTGTAGCGGTGGGCAGGTTTTGGGTATTTAGGGATTTTGTTCTGGGTATTAGGGATTTCTGGCTAATTTGGAGTAAACCTGTAAAAGGTTTTAAAATTCCTCTCTAGAGAGCTCTGATACCAAGTCAAATTTTCTAGGTTAACGGGCCGAGAGCCCACTCCAACAACACCGATATTGTCCCCACTTTACCACCTGCACAATCCTCAGGTGTGGGGTTTTATCACAAAAGGCCTCGGTGTTAGTTAGAGAGGGGTATTTCTATTTAAACTAAATTCTCTTTGGCCCTCTGGCCGATGTGGGACAACAATGAGTTCCAACAATATCAATATGAGTGTTGGAAGGCATGAACAAGTCATCTTCCAATGCTCCAATCCAACGACCCCAAGTGGACGGTAGCCCTTTTTTCTGTAACTTAAGAAATTTAAATTCCAAGAGAAAATGTGCATTCAACAACTCAAAACAGATTTTAAAGATCAAAGTAGATTTTAAAAACCAATTGTCAAAATCTCACAATGCAAAATGCAGGCCTCTCATAAGAAGAAAATGCAGAGGAAGAAGCTGTCACATTTTCTCTCAATGTTGTAGCCTCCCATTTTATCCAAAAAGAAGTCTGCCCTAAATTTCCCCAGCTGGTAGCCAAACATTGGCTTCACAATGAGACAAAGAACGTTAGAAAAGAAAGTTTACAGCTGGCAAAGGCTGGACTCACGTGAGAATAAAATGTATGATTTTTACCTTCAAGGATGTTGATTATATTTGAGCCATGAAAAAATTATCTTGATTTCTGTAATCATTTTGAATGCATACTTAAACTAGTCTAAATTCCTTAATCTTGATTAATTACATACGAGATTACAAGTTTGTCAAAGAAAGCTAAAAACATTAGAAGAACAAAAACTAACAATCCGAATATAGCAATTGAGGAAATAACATATAGCTCCCAAAAGACATCACAAAAATTGTAAAACAGTTGTATGATCCGTGCTACTTCCACAATAAGGTAGTAGATAGACTGTACTTAATGATTTCTGATAGATGCAGTAAACAAGTAGTCTCCAGGCACATTAAAATCACGATATGCTTTGTAAGTGCCTGCTTGACCAACCAGGAAAATTCATTCATGTTATATAACACTTTTGATAAGTTCTGATTTGGTGGGTTGGGTGAGTCACATAGTCACACATGGCTGGCTCTTGACACAAGTGGCTCTTTTTTCTTTATTTTTTCTTTGACAGATATGAATTAAATTAAGAACATACAGCTTCAGTGCATTGACTGGTTGATTGGGAAGTTGGAGTGTCCATCCAAAAGATGTAAATAATGGACACCTGAAAAAGGGATTGCTGTGGAACTTTTACGTGTAGATTATTATATTCGGGTGATTACGTGTTTTAGTCAAAACAGCCTTTTGATGTGCATGTTTGCATGCAGATTTTGGAATTTAAAAAAGTAATTGGAAATTTGGCTTACATCCTTCAAATTCAATTTGCCGTATCTACAATCCTTCAGTTTTTGTTCCTATAAATAATACCCAATTTGTATAAGTAAAAATCCATGACTAGGATTAGGGATGGCAAAAATCCCCGCGGGGGCGGGTTCCTGTCGGGTCCCCGACCCTAACGGGGGAAGATTTCGGGGCCAAACGGGTATCGGGTACGGGGATCCCCGAACTTGAAAAATCCCCGACGGGTATGGGGAGGGGATGGTATTGGCGTCCCCATCCCCGAACCCGGCCCGAAAATATATATGTTTATATTTAAATAAATAAATATATAATTATTATATTTATGTTTAACCCTAAGTTAACCTCCCTCTCCTAATTCTTCCTAATCTTATCTGAATTTTCATATTGATGTGATTTTGAATAGTTGAGTTGAACTTTATAGTTAATTTGAATGTGTTGAATGATAATTTAATATGAAACTTAATGTTAAAATGTATGATAAATATTTTTTATGCAAAAAAAATCGGGGATTTGGGGCGGGTATGGGGGATAGTCCCCCGACGGGGACGGGGACGGGGATTCCCCGAAACCTATTAAACGGGGATTGGTTAGGGGATGGGGGAGGGGATAGAGAGCGGGGACGGGGATGATATTGTCATACCCGGCCCCTACCCGGCCCGTTGCCATCCCTAACTAGGATCTAACTCAGCAAGTTACGTAATTAAGCATAAAATCTAATTTATTGTACTTTTCAGATTCCAAAAATACCCCCAACTAAGCTATTATTGAATTTTGTATATTAATATAGGAATCAATATGGAAACAGTTTTTAATTGGATTGTATATAATGATAGACGTTGAAATTGGAAAGATCTCCAAATGGTTGTAATGGATATAGAAATTAATTTGGAAACATTTTTTTAAATTTAACAATAAATACAGATTTAGGTAATCGGTTTGTTTAATAAAAATGTTTATGTTATTTTCTTTTTATGAATTATACATGACTAATAATCTACTTTATAATTGTTTATGAATAATACTGTACATACTAATTATGTTGAAAAAATAATGTACCTATTACTTGTTCTATGAAAAATAACTAATAATCTTTTTATTGTTTGTTTTATGAAAAATATAATTTACCTAGTATGAATAGTGTACCTGTTTTTAATTTATAAAAAATGTACATAATTATCTATTTCAATATACCTACATTATACGACATCCAATATACCTACATTAATTTTAATGTACTTACAATTAGGATTTAGGTATTATATGTCATCCAATACACCGAGACATGAGAATTAAAAAAACAACTTGTATATTAAAAAAATAAAATAAAATATTGATGTTCATACTCCAATTTCACAATACTATATAGTGAAATTCAAGCCTTCCAAATCTTTTCAAATGTAGTTTATTAATTTTATATGAATTATAAATGAATTAACACATTAGTTGACCCATAGTATGAGTTGACCGTGTTATGAGAGTGTCTTAACCATGGACACGTCGTTGATCGTTGGACACATGTGTCCGACACTCTGACACTTGGGCTTAGTGGAGTATCCATGCAAAATATATAATATATATATTTTATGCCTCCTTTGCTTATTTATTTGTTAATTTGAGATTTGTGAAGGAATTATGAAATATGAGAAATTGAGGTAAAAAGGGGCAAGAATATGAAAATTGGAGATTAATTAAAAAAAAGCCAAGTCATTCCTTTTGTCGCAAGGAGTGTTGTCAAATTTCCTAGTTCAAGATGGTTCAAGTCTTACTAAGTCAAACAACGAGAAATAAAGAAGACCTTATACTAGAAGGAATCCTATTTTTATAACAATTGTAATTATACCTTAGATTGGTAGGATTTCTATGAGTATTATAAATAAGGAGTTTTCGGTCATTGATCAAAGCATCCTCCATCCTCCATCCTCTACCATCAAATTCCTACATATTCATACTCATAGCTGAAACACCCACAGGAGAATACGAAGAGCTTGCGCAACCTTGGCGTTCTACTTGGAGAATTCGGTGCATTCCATGTCTTCATCAACCATCATGATTCTCAATAAGTCATTCATGAACTAATATCTTTTACTAGGGCTACGATGTAGCCTAGCTATGAATACTTAATATTGTTAATTTTATTTATCTATACATGTTGAGTGCTTGTTACCTTTCTTAATGCTTTCAATTAATTGGCCACTAATTGCATGATTGGAAGAATTAGGTTGAGACCGGAAGGAGATTCCTAGTAAATAGCTTCTTGTAACAAGTACCATAAATTACATAGCCAACTCGGAAGATTAGGTTATGGTTTGTGTAATTTTCAATGTTTCCATAAATCTTAATGGGTTCTTAGCTATCTAAATCCATAACTGGGAATAGAGTGGGTTGATGGTAAGGAATACAACTAATATAACTCGAAAGAGAGTATTGGTGAGGTAAGGGAAAACGATTATCAACATGTTAGGTAATTATGATTAACAAGCTAAGAGGATTTGGGTGGAATTAGCTAGGTGAAATCGGTGTCCTAGTGCTTTATTATCTTTGTTTTCATCTTTTACATTATTTACTTAATCTCAATTTATTTTACTTGCTTAATTAGATTTTAATCATCATAGTTCTCTTATTGTTTAATTCAAATATAATTAGAAATAAATCACTCTAGTATTTAATAGAATAACTTGATCCTTGTTGGAACGATACCCTATTTACTACTATACTAATTTGAGCGATATTGTCCACTTACAATTATTCATCATATATATAAAAGAAAAATAAGGATGAAAATTCCCCGAGAAATATTCCGTTGGATGACTTGGATTTTTCCACATCTACGTTGGAGAAAATTTAAAACAATATTGAGTTATTTTCTACATGCACTGCATTCATACAGATATAAAGAGTTTTTGAAGCTATCAAATTTTCTCTCAATGTTGTAGCCTCCCTTTTTATCCAAAAACAAGTCTGCCCTAAATGAACATTAGAAAAGAAAGTTTACAGCTGGCAAAGGCTGGACTCACGTGAGAATAAAATGAATGATTTTTACCTTCAAGGATCTTGAGTATATTTGAGCCATGACAAAATTGATCTCGATTTCTGTAATCATTTGGAATGCATACTTAAACTAGTCTTAATTCCTTAAGCTTTATTGATTACATATAAGATTACAAGTTTGTCAAAGAAAGCTAAAAACATTAGAAGAACAAAAACTAACAATCCGAATGTAGCAATTGAGGAAATAAAATATAGCTCCCAAAAGACATCACAAAAACTGTAAAACAATTTATGCTACTTCCACAATTACATAGTAGATAGACTGTACTTAATAATTTTTGATAGATGCAGTAAACAAGTAGTCACTACACCAGAATACATCTATTACGGCGCACAAAGCACGTCGTGAATTATCATTCACGACGCGAAACACGCAAGCAGTAAAAGCCCCCGTCGTAAATAGTGTTCCTCAATCACGGCGTGCATGAACGTCGTAATAAAATCTTAAGACGACATTCCCCGTGAGTTGTAATTCAATTAAAGCAATTACGACACGCTTTGTGCGCCGTAAAAGAGTAATTAATTCTCATTTACGACATTTAGTGCACGCCGTGTTTAACTTTAATTTTTTTTAAAAAAAATAATTCCCTGCCTGCTCTTGTTTCATATTTGCCAATCATAATCAATTCCAACCAAAACGAAAAGTAGTATTGCAACCAAACTTGAAAGAAATAACCATTTCATTGAAAACTATACCAATCATAATCAATTCCAAATACAAACTCTATAGAGTATTAAAGAAACACATAATAGTGCTGCCAAATCTACAATTAACTTGTACACAGCCTCCAACTCATTCACTCATAATAGTGCTGACAAACCTACAACGTAACCTATGCAAAAACCTCATGATAGCACTGGCAGTAGACATCATCTAACAAGAATCAAACTCACACTTGACCTGCGGCAATAGACACCTGCATTTTGTTTGAAAACTCATTTTAGCAACTTAACCATTGTAATTTGCCAAAGGAAAACCTCATGATAGAAGGGCAAAACTAAGCCTGAATGTTATGATGGAAGTGTGCATTATTAAGGAAAGAATTTGCCAAAGGAAAGAATAAAAACAAAAACAAAATAAGAATATTAGAAGACATATATTATGATTGAAGTACGCATTATTAAGGAAAATCAGTTATTAACGACACGCTTTATCACCTTTTTAAGGCGTGCTTTTACATGTCGTAAATATCAGTTATTAATGACACGCTTTATCACCTTTTTAAGGCGTGCTTTGCCATATGCCGTAAATATTAGATATTAACGACACGCACAAAAAACGTGTCGTAAATCTCAAGTCGTAAAAGCTCCAATTTGGTGTAGTGAGTCTACGAGCATATTAAAATCATCATATGCTTTGTAAGTGCCTGCTTGACCAACTAGGAAAATTCATTCATGTTATATAAAACTTTTGATAACTTCTGATTTGCTCTAATTTACAATTTACAAACTTTTGATAAGTCCATTTCCTCATTTAAAATATAATTAAAATTATCAGATATTCCACCTCAATATTTTTCGTTTAAAGGTTTCTTAGACGAGGAAACAAACAAAGGACAAGTCATCCAATATTGATATTGATTGAATAGAATTTGAATATTAACTTTAATGTCGCTCTAAAGACTCAGTCAGCACTCAGCAACAGCCTTTCATCTTTTTTGGACTGAAGCTTATTCTTCTTCGACCTGGGACCTGAAGCTAACCCTTTAGGGCATGTTTGGTTGGGCTCACTAGATTGGACTGTGCTATATTGTACCTGAAACCCATGTTTGGTTAGAAAGGGGACTAATTTAAATGGGATTGTAGAGCCCAACAGTACAAAAAACCCCTCACTCGTTCTCCTTATTCAGAGAAGCTGAAAATGGGTTCGCAAAATAAGCCTTCGCTATATTGAACACGCCTCTCTCTGCGACGCACGACTTCGCCTCTGCGACTCCACCTCTGCGACTCCACCTCTCCTTTGTTCAACATCGACTCATCTTCTTCGAATCTAAACCCAGGCAAGTTGTTCTGGTCTTTCCCTTTGGATACCTCTTATTCCTTCTTCCATCTCCTTGATTTTTGCAATTGTCCTCAACAATTTTGACTGTGTGCTCTGAGAATCTGTCCTTCCTTTTCTCTGTAATTTTCTTCTTTTCTTCTCTAATTTTCGTAGAATCCATATCTATTGTAGTGACATATATATACTTGATGTTAATTTGCAATTGGGTATTTAAGAAAACCTAGAAATTCAGAAGTAGAGTAGACTTTTGACATGAATCTTGAGTTTATTGAAATTATTGGTTCATGTGGGATGATGCATCCTTGTGGTTTCAGTTACTTGATGTTAATTTGCAATTGGGAATTTAAGAAAACCTAGAAATTTAGAAGTAGAGTAGACTTTTGACATGAATCCTGAGTTTATTGAAATTATTGGTTCATGTGGGATGATGCATCCTTGTGGTTTCAGTTTTTATGGATTTCATTACTCTCTAATGTATTTAATTGGTCTACACATGTGAAACTCTGAGATCTGCAGATTAACTAACATAAGAATGTCTCTACGTTTTTTTTATAAATCTTTTACCATATTTCCCTATTGTCATTATTTGCAGGCCTTTGTCTTAAATCTGGCACTACCTAGAATTTTTTTTTTTTGGGTTGGTGATTTAGTGCTAAAAGATTACACAGAGGAAGATTTGTAGTTTTGGAGTTTGCCAATTTTCCTTTTTCTTGGTTGGTGATTTGGTGATTCAATTTTCTTTTTTTCTTTTTCTTTGGCCATGTCAAAGCAAAGTCATGCTCAGTTTTTTCTTTTTGTTTGGAGAAAGATTTGTAGTTTGGAGTTTGCAATTGCCCGTAATTGATTGTATCTGTCATTTGACAGAGCAATTTGCGTCTTGCATGAATATCACTCGGTTTTGGTCTCTCAAATAAGAAAATGCAATAAATAACATGGTGTTAATCAGCCGCAGCAACATCTTTTGGCCAAAAGTGAAATAATCCTACAACTTTTTTCTTCATATTTGTTGTGGTATTAGGCACACATTGGTTGATAATTTTTGGTCCATTTGGGGTGAATTTTTCATACTTTGCAAATGGTATTAATTATGGCTTTGCATTAATTGTTATGTTTCTATTTGCATATGAAACTTTTTGCTTTCAATTTGGGTTTATTTCACTTTTAGTAGGATTGGTTAAGTGCAATAATTCTTTTCTTTTTTGATTAATAGATATGGATCAAAGACGAATGTTGTTGATATTATTGTCTGCCGCGCAAATCTCACGGCCTGGGGTTCCGGGCCGAGGGGATCTGCGTTAACACGCGGTTTCCTGCTTTTGGACGGGGTGCGTTTGTGCGCGGGCGTGCCAGCACGGTCTACCGTGCGTCGAGATGTTTGAGGTGTTGATAGTGTTTGGATGGTGCGCCTGTCTGAACTCGTCTTCTAATCAAACGATTGTAGCCGAGAGAGGAACTAGTCTCGGCTGTGAGGTTCACGGCCTGAACTACAAGGCCGTTGAATGGTGGTGTTTGGTGGATTTTGGGGCGGTGCTCCGGCGCGCCACTCGGTGAGCGGCGGTCGTATGATATATGGGGTGAGTGAACGAACAACTAGGGTGGTGCTCCGGCGCCTTGAAAATCAAGGGTCGTTTGATATATTGATGAATGGATTTTCCTTACAAACTAACACTACTCCTAGAAAAGCAAGTAAAGATATTGAAAGTGCATTACAGGAAAATATAAGTTGCTCCGTGGGAGGCTTTTGTTTGGTGTTTGAACCCTTTGAAAGTGGTCTTGAGTCTTGTATTTATAGGTAGAGCTCCTGGAGGGGTAATCGAGGCTGAAAATCTGCATGGTGGAGCCTGGTTACGCCAAGTGGGTAGTCTAATCGACATTTGGGATCGTGAAGTATGGTGGTGTGACTCCATGAATCCTGGTGAATCTCGGCCGCCACCCTAATCGTGGGTTCTACGCTTCTGGCCGTGGAGACGCATTTATTGCACTGATAGCCAATTACCTAATCTCTCAAGCTGCAAAGAGCTTTGTGAGAATGTTGGCGTCTAATCATTCTGATCTCTGTCACCAAATCCTGACTCCAATCACTTCCCACCTTCCCTCGCGCATTGAATGCTCATTCTTGGCCAGTGGGTTTGCTGCAACAAACAGAGACCTTGCTTCATTAAATGGAGCGTGGGACCCTGCTGTCACGTGACGATCTGACTTTAATGCCTTTGGCCGTGACCTTGCTCCATCTCGGCCTCGGCCTATAACCTTGGCCGAGATAACCATGCCTTGGTGATTTTCCTCATGTTCCTCTGGAAAGCCAAACACCCTTGACAAAACGCTGCGTTTCAGCTTGAGGCCGAGAAGAGTTATTCCCTCGGCCGATTCACGGCCGTGATTTATTAGGTACAAACATTGCCCCCACATCCCTGGATTCTTCGGTCTCGGTATGAGTAGGGGCCGAATGGATTCCAAGGGATGGACCTTTAGCCTTCTGAGGTGACTGACAACTGGGGCATTAAATGCGCAATCCAGTCGGCGCATTTAATGCCTCAAGCACGTCGTGTAGGCCATCATTGCCCAAAGCGTCGCTTCGTTTTGTCAGAGGAAACGACGGCCTCTGAGCTTTCGACACGTCATCGCGCCTGTTTAGTGCTGACAAAACGTTACGTCTCTCGAGAGAGACATACCCTTTCGTTTCGAATTCAAGCGCCAATATAAAAACCCAAACTTTCTTGCTTCCTTCCTACGCTTTCAGAATTCTCAGACGCCCAAGCTTTGCCAAAACCTTCCTCTCCAAACCTTCAGTTTTAACAGAAAATTGTGTTTCTCGCTCGTGAGTTTTCCAGTCCTTCAGAACCCTGCGAACCCTCACCCCCTTCTGGATTTCCTTTCAGTGTCTCTCACGTTCACCACCTTCCTCTGCATCCTTCTTCTTTGAAAACGCCCAACTCAGTCACATCTGCCTCAATGGCCTCCAGTCCTTCCATATCTGTCGAAGTCCGGTCCCAAACCTTTCAGACTGAGTTCGAGACCATTTGCCGAGACATCCAGGGCTCAATCCTTCCAAACATCCTTACACCCTGGGCTGATGATGATGGTGAACTTACTGATGCCTGTGTCCTCGGCCCCTCCATTGAGGGTGGAATGCCAGAAAGGCTCGTGGCCCTTCTGAAGAACAACCTAGTAGATCACTCGGCCTTCGACGGGGGGGACTTCCAAGATTGGAATGTCATCAGGCCGCAGCAACAATGGCCCACCGTGACTTCAGATTGGGAGAAGTGGCTGCCGAGGATGGAGCACTTCTTCGGCCAACAATGGAAGGATCAAGGCATCTACCACTTGATCAAACTGTTTGAGCAGCCGTTGGTCATGGATCGGTCGCTCTTGGCCGCGGCCTTGTGCTTTTGGTCGTCGGCCACTAATACCATGAATTTTCGGTTCGGCATGATGACGCCGACCGTGCTAGACATGGCCGCCCTGTTCGGCCTTTCTCCTCTCGGCGTGGAAGTAAACGCCGCCCTGGTTGCCCCCGAGGCGGCGGGGAGTTTTAAAGCCCTGTGGCCGACTCTCACGAGAGTCAGTGGAAACAAGGCGAAGAATATGCTTAATTACTCCAGTTTCTACAGCAACTTCGGCGTGGAAGACAGCCCCGAAGATGACGCCGTCACCCCCCCTGGTGAAGTTGAGCACGCCGCTTTTCTGCTGTACTGGCTGTGCAAGTTCGTCTTCTGTACTCAGGCGAACAAGGTCACCGTGGAGTTTGCTCATGTGGCCGATTACCTTGCACAGGGTGGCAGGCTGGCGCTCGGCCCCTATCTCCTCGGCCAACTCTACCGCACGCTTCATGACATCGTTACTGATGGCATGAAGCCGAAGCACGGCGGTCCACTGTGGGCTTTCCAATTCTGGCTGCAAGCCTACTTCCCCGAGCTGAGGACGACAACCAACATCAGCGACGCCGAGCCGCTGGCCAATGCATTTGCCCGCGCCCCCAAAAAGCACAATACCTCGGCCTTTTGTTACAAATTCTTCTATGGTTTGGCCGAGAGAACTGGCACGCAGTTCCGAGTCTGCCTGGCTCGGCCGTTCCCACTATTCCTGTCGCATGACCTCTCGGTCGTCCCCGATGTTGAGACCGAGAATGATTTGAAGGAGATCTGGGGCTCCTTCCTGGTTTCGCGCGACCTTCACTGCGGCATGTCCAAGGCCGGGGCCGAGGTTTACCTGCCAAACTTCGTGGCGCGACAGTTTGGTTTGATCCAAACGGCCCCACTTCCTCCTCTGTCAATCAACCGTCTCTCGTCCTGGAGGGCCGATGTCTCTCAACTGCACGGGGTGGCTAAAATCACCTTCCAGCTTCAACAGGGGATGACCTTCCTGAACCTGATGCCGTGGAGGCGCCGCAATGCATATGACGAGGATGGAAGGGTCTGGTACGAGGAGTGCATCTCGGCCAGGTTTATCCGGCTAGATGGGGAGGCCGCGAGAGCGGCCCTGAAGAATGCGAATTGGGACCCTCTTACCCCCAAAGGCACCAAAGTGAAGAAGGTATCAGCCGGACCCCCTCGGCCAAGTACCGCAGCCGTGGTCGCTCCTGGAGCAACGGTCCCTCCGTCGGCCGGAGCAGCGGTCGCGGCCTTGAGCACGGTCCCTCCGTCGGCCGGAGCAGCGGTCGCGGCCTTGAGCACGGCTCCAGACTTGACTGCGGCCCCGGCTCCCAAGGCGGCGCCTGCGGTGGGGCCGCGAAAGACGCTGGCCCATAGGACCGTGCCGCCTTCCCCGTCGGCTCGATCGGCCGCCGCCGCTGGTAAGTTTTGCATGATTTATTTTTATATATTTATATATTTGCCGGTCTCTCAAAGCCACCTGGTCCTTGATTATCTCATCTCCCTTTCTTTCTTCATACGCAGCCCCGGGCCGTAAGAGGAGCCGAGAAGCGTCAAGTGCTGGGGCCGCACCGGTGGAGGCTGCGCCGGCCAGAGTCGCCGCGGTAGAGATGGCGGCGGTGGAGCGACCGAGGAAGAGGACCCTCTTCACTTCTTCGGAGGGCGGAGATGAGGAGGGAGTCCCTTCGGTGATTGTAAGGGAAGTTCCTCCTGCGGCCGTAAGCATTTCTCCCTTGTCTCCTTTTCCTTTTTGTTTTATCGAGGTCGCCCTCCTTCCCCTTTTTCGTACGTTGATAGTCTGGCTGTTTCCCAGGACGTGGTAATAGTCGAGGAGTTGAGAGCCGCAGAGGTAGCGGTTGAAGAGGAAGCTACGGCCGAGGGGCCGGTCGAGGAAGCGGCAACCACCGAGATCATGGTCGAAGAGGCGGACGCGGCTGAAACTGTGATTGAAGAGATGGCCGCTGATGAGGTGGTTGCCGAGGAGTTCGAAGAGGAGGCCGTGGACGAGGGGGCTACCGAGGAGGTCGCCGAGGAGGTTGCCGAGGAGGCCACCGAAGAAGCCGCCGAAGAGTTTACCACAGACGTGCCTGCTGAGCCGTCGCGGCCCGCTCCTCCTCGTCCGAGCGGTATTTCCTTCCGCCTGGTAAGAGTTCGCTTTTCATACTTTAACTTTGTCGTTTTCCTCATGGAATTTCGCATGATGTTTTTGACTGAATTTTTTGGTTCCAGCCTCCCCAGCCGTCGTCGCCATCTTCGATGGTTGCTACGACCACGCCTCCTGCGCCGTTGTCTCAAGGTTCGATCGTTGTGGCCGAGCCATTAGTAACTGGGGCCGTGGTCGTGAGTGTACCGAGCCTCCTGCGGACTACTTCGGCGGCTAGAAATGATCTCTCGCTTGCCGTAAGTATTCAATCCCTCCTTCTTATTCCTTTATGTCCTAGCTCATCATTTCTCACCTAGACTCTTCCTTATACACAGGAGGCCACTTCCTCTGACGATCTTGACGATTTGTACGCCAAGCTTCATGAGGAAGGAGGTAGTTCGGCCTCAGCTCCCCTGGACGAGGATTCCACGACCATAATTGAACGGCTATGGGAGTTCCTTCTTCTCGGAGTTCGAGAGATGACCGCTACCGGGATGCTCATGGAGTTCAGGTCCTGCCTGGATACGGCTATGGCGATCGGTCTGCTGGACTCGGCCCAGCTGGATGAATTGCAAGCCCGTCTGGCCGAAGGCGAGGAGATGATTGGCCGGTACGCTGAAGCCGTGACAAGGATGGCCGAGGGAAGCTCGCTCGAACAAGACTTGGTGGGGATCAAAGAAAAGGTCGAACCTGCAATGGCCCGGTTGAAAGAAAATGACCTCGTTGTCCAACGAGAAAATGAAGAGCTTGCGCAGGTTGAGGCCCAGATTGCCGAGCTCCAGGCCCGTCGAGCTCTTATTCTTCAACGCCGAGATGGTGCGGTCGCGACCGGACGTGAACTGAAATCCTCGGCCAAGCAGATCCTTAAAGCCGCGACCGAGACGAAGAAGGCCCTGGCCGAACGTAAGCTGATCCGGGCGAGGTGGCAAACGGATATTGACGGCGGTGACATCGCTTGGAGGAGGATCACTTGCCTGGTCTGGGGAATGTTCAGCGAGGGGGCCTAGGCAGGCAAATAGCAGCCGTTTAACTTTCTCTTTTTTTTTTCTTTTGGTGTGTAATAAATGACTATAAACTTTTAAATTTATCTACACATATTTCCCTTTTCTTCTTTTTGACTTTCTTATCGTAGGGCCTTGGCGCCATTTTCTTTTCAACTTGAGCCGAGTTGTGAACGTGGAGCTTCGAGGGTTTTGAATTTCCTAAGACTCCGCGCCTAATCTGCGAATAGTTTTTCTTTAGGCCCCGCCGTCTGATACCCCGAAGGAGTTGGACTCTCAGCTTGGGTAGTTTATTAGTGCCCCGGTTGTTGGCCAAACTATGAAGAGGAGTGCCCACGACCAAACTTCCAGGAGCCCGGTGAGCCCGCGATTCCTTAGGGAAGCCCTGGGGCAAGACCCTGTGCTCCCTTGGTAGGCACGGCCTCTCGCAACCTAGTGCCCCCAACTCTCTTTGCGTCAAACCGTCCTTCAAGATAAGCCGGATGTCTTTAGATTGATACTCCCGGCACGGCCTGCTTAGCCGCGCATTGTTTTACGGCCATTCCTGCTGAGTTGTTTGAGCCGCGGGCTCGGTCTCTGCGACCGAACGGCTCCGTTTCAGGCCCTCGTGGTCTGACACTTCGGTGCGGCCATAAACGCCGAGGCTACTCTCTCCGCCGCATGTTTCGCTTTCCCGGTCTTCCTGTCCGGCTTTGGGAGACGCCGCGGGTGAGGTTGTCGGCATCTCTTCTTGGAAAAAAGTCCGCCATTCGGAGGAGAATCTGTCCACTGCGGCCATGAAGGATGTCTCCATCCTGCAGGCCTGCTTGGACATCTGCTCTTCCATCGCTGCCTGTTTTTGTATGGACTCGGCCAGGCGGTCCGTCGTTGTAGGAACGTTGGTTTCCATCACAAGTTTTGACAAGGTGTCCCACTGGGCGTGCCAAAGTGTCTGCCGCGCAAATCTCACGGCCTGGGGTTCCGGGCCGAGGGGATCTGCGTTAACACGCGGTTTCCTGCTTTTGGACGGGGTGCGTTTGTGCGCGGGCGTGCCAGCACGGTTTACCGTGCGTTGAGATGTTTAAGGTGTTGATAGTGTTTGGATGGTGCGCCTGTCTGAACTCGTCTTCTAATCAAACGATTGTAGCCGAGAGAGGAACTAGTCTCGGCTGTGCGGTTCACGGCCTGAACTACAAGGCCGTTGAATGGTGGTGTTTGGTGGATTTTGGGGCGGTGCTCCGGCGCGCCACTCGGTGAGCGGCGGTCGTATGATATATGGGGTGAGTGAGCGAACAACAAGGGTGGTGCTCCGGCGCCTTGAAAATCAAGGGTCGTTTGATATATTGATGAATGGATTTTCCTTACAAACTAACACTACTCCTAGAAAAGCAAGTAAAGATATTGAAAGTGCATTACAGGAAAATATAAGTTGCTCCGTGGGAGGCTTTTGTTTGGTGTTTGAACCCTTTGAAAGTGGTCTTGAGTCTTGTATTTATAGGTAGAGCTCCTGGAGGGGTAATCGAGGCTGAAAATCTGCATGGTGGAGCCTGGTTACGCCAAGTGGGTAGTCTAATCGACATTTGGGATCGTGAAGTATGGTGGTGTGACTCCATGAATCCCGGTGAATCTCGGCCGCCGCCCTGATCGTGGGTTCTGCGCTTCTGGCCGTGGAGACGCATTTATTGCACTGATAGCCAATTACCTAATCTCTCAAGCTGCAAAGAGCTTTGTGAGAATGTTGGCGTCTAATCATTCTGATCTCTGTCACCAAATCCTGACTCCAATCACTTCCCACCTTCCCTCGCGCATTGAATGCTCATTCTTGGCCAGTGGGTTTGCTGCAATAAACAGAGACCTTGCTTCATTAAATGGAGCGTGGGACCCTGCTGTCACGTGACGATCTGACTTTAATGCCTTTGGCCGTGACCTTGCTCCATCTCGGCCTCGGCCTATAACCTTGGTGTTTGTGCCTAATAAATCACGGCCGTGAATTGGCCGGGGGAATAACTCTTCTCGGCCTCGAGCTGAAACGCAGCGTTTTGTCAAGGTGATTGACTTTCCAGAGAAACACGAGGAAAATCACCAAGGCATGGTTATCTCGGCCAAGGTTATAGGCCGAGGCCGAGAACGAGCGAGGTCACGGCCAAAAGCATTAAAATCAAATCGTCACGTGACAGCAGGGTCCCACGCTCCATTTAATAAAGCAAGGTCTCTGTTTATTGCAGCAAACCCACTGGCCAAGAATGAGCATTCAATGCGCGAGGAAAGGTGGGAAGTGATTGGAGTCAGGATTTGGTGACAGAGATCAGAGTGATTAGACGCCAACATTCTCACAAAAGCTCTTTGCAGCTTGAGAGATTAGGTAATTGGCTATCAGTGCAATAAATGCGTCTCCACGGCCAGAAGCGCAGAACCCACGATCAGGGCGGCGGCCGAGATTCACCGGGATTCATGGAGTCACACCACCATACTTCACGATCCCAAATGTCGATTAGACTACCCACTTGGCGTAATCAGGCTCCACCATGCAGATTTTCAGCCTCGATTACCCCTCCAGGAGCTCTACCTATAAATACAAGACTCAGGACCACTTTCAAAGGGTTCAAACACCAAACAAAAGCCTCCCACGGAGCAACTTATATTTTCCTGTAATGCACTTTCAATATCTTTACATGCTTTTCTAGGAGTAGTGTTAGTTTGTAAGGAAAATCCATTCATCAATATATCAAACGACCCTTGTTTTTCAAGGCGCCGGAGCACCACCCTTGTTGTTCGCTCACTCACCCCATATATCATACGACCGCCGCTCACCGAGTGGCGCGCCGGAGCACCGCCCCAAAATCCACCAAACACCACCATTCAACGGCCTTGTAGTTCAGGCCGTGAACCCCAACAGCCGAGACTAGTTCCTCTCTCGGCTACAATCGTTTGATTAGAAGACGAGTTCAGACAGGCGCACCATCCAAACACTATCAACACTTCAAACATCTCGACGCACGGTAGACCGTGCTGGCACGCCCGCGCACAAACGCACCCCGTCCAAAAGCAGGAAACCGCGTGTTTCACGCAGATCCCCTCGGCCCGGAAACCCAGGCCGTGAGATTTGCGCGGCAGACACTTGGCCGAGATAACCATGCCTTGGTGATTTTCCTCATGTTCCTCTAGAAAGCCAAACACCCTTGACAAAACGCTGCGTTTCAGCTTGAGGCCGAGAAGAGTTATTCCCTCGGCCGATTCACGGCCGTGATTTATTAGGTACAAACAATTATTGTTGGAGATGTGGCATTTAGAGACCATGTGTGCTTGCACGATTCTTGTGCTTATGATGCTAAAAAATAGGAGAAGAAATCGAAGACTTTTAGAAAGACATTCCCTCAATAATTGTTCGTTTGTTAGACATGAGAATCGATTACGTTATTTGAACAGCATATTAGGAAATGACAGAGAATGTGTGAGTGAACTAAGAATGGATTTAAAGACGTTTGGTTTATTATGTGATTTGCTTCGCACGGATGGAAGGTTAAAGAATGACGGTTTGGTGACTGTGGAGGAGCAAGTATGTATGTTTTTGCATATGCTTGCTCATCATGTTAAGAATCGTACTATTAGAAATAGATTTGTTCGTTCAGGAGAGACTATTAGTAGGTACTTCAATTCCGTGTTACAAGGCATTTTAAGATTACAAGGTAGCCTATTGAGAGTACCGGAACCTGTAGGTGATAACTGCACAGATCATAGATGGAAATGGTTTAAGGTATGTTTATTATGCTTTGGCTTTCTTTTCTATGATCTGTGCAGCATATAAACTTAATGAAAGTTTACCTTTTTTTTTTCTTTTTTTTTTTTTATAAATAGAATTGCTTGGGAGCACTAGATGGAACATACATTAAAGTGCGAGTAGCTGAAATCGAAAAACCGAGATATCGAACTAGAAAGGGAGAAATTGCAACAAATGTATTGGCCGTTTGCTCACGTGACATGCAATTTATATTTGTGTTGCTGGGTTGGGAGGGATCCGCATCCGACTCTAGAGTCCTTCGAGATGCCATAACTAGGCCTAATGGATTAAAAGTTCCTACCGGTAAGGCCATTAGCTAGTGTCCACTTTATAAATAATTGTAAGTTTATATAATTACCACATAATAATAGGAATTGACTTCTTTTATTTTTATTTTTGGTTATTAGGTTATTATTACCTTGTAGATGGTGGGTACACAAATGGTGAGGGATTTCTTGCACCATATAGAGGAACAAGGTATCATCTATCGGAATGGAGGGAAGGAAATACACCTGAAAATCATCAAGAATATTTTAATATGAAGCATGCTAAAGCAAGAAACGTAATAGAACGTTGTTTTGGGTTGCTAAAAGCTAGATGGGGCATACTAAGGAGTCCATCTTATTATCCAATAAAGACACAATGTCGAATAATTACGGCTTGTTGTCTTTTACATAATCTCATTAGGAGGGAGATGTCTAGAGATCCACTAGAGCATGAAATAAATGAAATTGAAGATACGGAAAATGTGATAGAAGGTGAGATGGTTGGCACCATTGGAGCATCGGATGAATGGACTACTTGGAGGAATGACTTGGCCTTCCAAATGTATAATGAGTGGCAAGGAAATGCAAATAACTAGCCAACTCTTGTTATTTATGTTTGAGTTCTTAAGTTGTTTTCTTTTTTATGTGATTGTAAGTTGTATTTGAGGCATGATAATTCAGCCTTAACAATGTATTGATTGTGGTACTGTATCAATTTATCAATTTATTTGCAGATTTTATTTTTCATTTTGTAGTCAATTTATCAATTCATGCTTTGAAACAAAGTTATGTGTTTTTTTTTTTTTTTTTTCAGATTCCAATTATTGATTGTGGTATTATGTTATATGTGCTGATTATTCTTAGGGATGGAAAGTGAAGGTAACAGTCAAAACTTTGAACAAGGAAAGAAAGGAACTAGGCGGTCATGGTCCAAGTTTGAAGAAGATGCATTTTTGACCGTGCTAGATGATTTTGTGGCTACAGGGCAACGCTGTGAGACTGGTAGTTTCAAAGCTGGTACTATGGTCCAAATGGAGAAGGCTTTGAATATTAAATGTCCTGATTCGGGGCTAAAGGCATGCCCTCATATTGAATCCAAATTGAAGAAGTGGAAGAAGCAATATAGTATAGTCTATGACATGATAAACACAAGTGGATTTGCTTGGAATGATATAAAAAAGTGTGTTGAGGTTGACAGTAATGATGCATGGGAAACTTATGTGCAGGTACATGATTATTGCTATTTTTCTTACATAAATATGTCAAGTGGGTTTGATGAGTGTAGATTTTGTTACTCTTTTTTTATTTATTTATACATATTGAAAATGAGCTAAGTGGTGCCTTGTTTTATCATAGCACCACAAGGAAGCAGCTGAATGGAGGAGCAAACCATTTCCTTTGTTTGATACACTTTCTAATATATTTGGAAAGGATCGTGCTAACGGACAAAGAGCTGAAGCCCCCGCTGACATGATGGAAGAGCAAAGCAATAATGAAGTCAATGCTAGTGATAATTATGTCCATGAAGATGCATCTCCTATGTCTTTAAACAGAGACGGAAGCCAATCCATGAACAGTCAAAATAAGAGGAAAAGAGCTGCAAGCTCAAGTGATGAAGAGAAGATTGTGACTGTATTGGAGAAATTGTTTGAAGCATCTGGGAAAAGGATGCAAATGGTGACTGAGGCTATAATAAAAGGTAATGAAGATCGATCTGATATTGCCAAAGAACTCAAGAAAATGGGATTTTCTCCTTTAGATCAAATTGCAGCACTAAAACTCATTTTGGAGAAGCCACAAAATATATCTATATTCATGTCCTTGGATGATGATATCAAGAAAGTGTTTGTTGAGCAGTTGCTTACTGACAATGCTTGAGGACATGGCCTAGCTAAGTTTGATGCATCTATCTTTTTGGAAACACCACAAATGATGCATTGATAAGATTGGCTTCATTTTGGAAACACCACAAATTGTATAATATTTTGCTAGCATAAAGCCAAATGGTTCATGGTTGTGGGGCTTATTAGTTTCATTTTGAAATTGTGGATGTTTATCTGTATGTATTAATGGTAGAATTGTATGTAGTGAACTGAATCTCTAATTTCTGAGTCATGTAGATGACTTTGGCATGTATAAAGAATTTCTAACTTTTGCACATATGAAATGTACATGTGAATTTGGTTTGGAGGAAAATGTACATGTGAATTTGGTTTGGAGGAAAAGAAATATATATGTCAATTTGGTAATTCTAATAACAAAAAAACTTACATTTAATTATTTAAAAATTATTATTTTTAAATATAAAATAATTATTTTTAAATATAAAATAATTATTTTTAAATATAAAATAATTATTTTTTAGTCCGACACAGCACCAAACATAGGTCTTCACTATTTTTAAAATCCAGCTTCTTAGTCCGACGCAGCACCAAACGTAGGTCAGGACTTAATCCAGCTTAGTCCAATCCGAGCTAATCCGAGACAGTCCCAGGATTTAGTCCAGTCCATGACAGTCCGGCGTACCAAACATGCCCTTAATTCTTATCCCTGTCATTATTTTGAAAGTAATTTTGGTTTAAAGGTTTCTTCGACCTGGGAGAACACTCTCAACCCCCTTATTGCACATATTGCATATTGCTTAAAATTAACATTTCTGTGATATAATATGCTTGTCTTGTGCCTGGGAGTTTGGTTGCTGTTTTGCAGGTACTTCATATCATCATCTCCTTAGGTTTGGTTTTGGGTTGAGTGTATTTAGAGAGTGTGTTGTCAAGGAAAGCCAAAAAGGGGGAGATTGTTAATGTATGCATTTTGAGTATTTCTTTTGGCTTCCCTTGACAATTTTGTAATAAGACAATCATTGTATTTTCTCAAGCTCAAGTTTAGAATAAGAATAGCTTCTCTAGGTGTTCTTAACTATCAACTATCCTATGGAGGTTCAAGCAAATCGACAAAGGTAAATTTGCATTGCATTACATTGCATTTTCCAACTTCTGAAGATTATGACTAGTCAACCTCTGCCTCAGTAGGAATTCCAGCTCACTGTTCCAGCTGGATCCTACCCATATGTTTTTGTCTTATTCTGCAAAATTCCCAGCTGTCATTGTACGATTCTAACCTATGAATTTTGGTGTAAAAGCAAACCAATTATTCATTTGGTAGCCGTCACTTTTGTAGGCAAGTTTTGGAAAGTTTCTTTGGAAACTTTTGCTTCTTCCTCAAGAGCCATCTTCATATTTTTCATCTTTGAGTTTTCCAAATTGTTTCTTTTTGAAAACTGCATTTGAAAAATGAAAATCTGCATCTAGCTAATTAAAACACTCTCTCATTTATATCTAGGTCAGATTCAAGATTGATTTCTTCAAGAGTATGATTTCTTGAAGAAATTGGTCATTCTCCTTTGAATCCAAATTTGGTTTCGATTTGAGTTGGAGCTTGCAAGCTAGTGCCATGGGATGAACGAGCTGAAGAAGGAGCTGCCATTGCCATGAAGAACTGAGCTTCAAGCTTTGCTAAGTTGGAGAAGAAGATTGCACAAAGGAGGTATAGCTCATCTTCCTAAATAGATCTAGGTTTTGCTTGAGCTTGCTTGTATTTCTTTGTAAGAATCTTTTTCTACTTAGTGGATGCCTGGTCGGTTGATGACCTCCAGTTTTTCCCAATGGTGGGTTTCTGGGTGAACAAAATCTGGTTTGCATATCTGTAATTTTTCTGGGTTTCTGTTCTTGGTAGTTGACTAGTCATCATTATCTGCTGTTTGATATTTACTTGATTATAATGTTTTTCACACACTTCCACCATAGTTGTTGCTAGCACATGGGATGCCTAGATTGATGGGTCCTTCTGAGTGCCTAGGTTGTCACTAGTACTTTTCTAGGGTTGCAGGTACATTGTAGCATGCCTTGTGTGCATTCTTGTTTGTGGTTGTGTTTGTGGGACCTGAAGCTAACCCTTTAATTCCTATCCTTGTCATTATTTAAATTATTTTGAAAATAATTTTGGTTTTATGGATGAATTTAAAATGGGAAACATTAATTGTTTGGTCGATTAGGTGGGTCACATAGTCACATGGCTCTTTACACAAAGTTCATCATCATTTTGTAAATTACAACTTGACACGTTCTGCTCTTTATAGTCACACATAGTCAAAAGGCTCTTTATAAAATAATTCAATAAAAATATAAAGGAAAAATTTATACGTAAAACTGTAATTGAAATGAAAGTAAAAGTTTCTGGAGTCATGTTCTGCTCTCTTTTTTCTTTATTTTTTCTTTGACAGATATGAATTAAATTAAGAACCTGCGGCTTCAATTAAAGTCAATAACGTACAGCTTCAATGCATTAACTGGTTGATTGGGAAGTTGGAGTGTCCATCGAAAAAATATAAATAATGGAAAACTGAGGAAGGGAATGTTGTGGAACTTTTCTGTATAGATTATTATATTTTTGGAAACCTTTATTAGGGTGATTACGTACTTTAGTCAAAACAGCTTTTCGATGTACATAAACGCATGCAGATTTTGGAATTAAAATAACTAATTACTAGTGTGAAAGTCTATGTTAATATAGCGACATGAATACGCGATATGGGAACATGGGAAATGGTAAATTTCAAAAAACTAGGACACGGAGACATGGGAATTTAAAAAAAAAAACTTGATGTTCATACTCCAATTTCACAATACTATATAGTGAAATTCAAGCCTTCCAAACCTTTCAAATGTAGTTTATTAATTTTATATGAATTATAATTGAAGTAACACATTAGTTGATCCAGAGTATGAGTTGACCGTGTTATTGGAGTGTCTTGACTATGGACACGGCGTTGATCGTTGGACACAGGTGTCCGACACTCTGAGACTTGGACTTAGTGGAGTATCCATGCAAGTTGAAGTTTTCCTTTCTTATATATATATATATATAGAGAGAGAGAGAGAGAGAGAGAGAGAGTTATTTTCTACAGGCACTGCATTCAGACAAATATAAAGAGTTTTGAACTTTATTTTTCTAATTAAATTGTCATTGACGACATTTAATTTTTAAACTCAAGATCTTTTCAAAATGATCACTAATTAAATAATAATCAATCTTAATTTTACGTGCAAAAATATTTCCAAACAAAAGATGTAAATAATGGAAAACTGAGAAAGAGGATGCTGTGGAACTTTTATGTATTGATTATTATTTGGGTGCATGACACTACTATAAAAAACACTTTGCGAGAGGAAATAAGTTTGTTGCGCAAAGTACAATTTCGTCGCACAAACTTTGCACAACGAAATATTGGTCGCGCAAAGCTCGTGAAGAAATGGTTTGCGAGACGAAAAATATTCTTCGTCGCGCAGAGATACTTTGCGCGACGAATCTTAACTACTTTGCACGACGAATCCTAACGTCGCTCAAAGCTACTTTGCGCAACGAATCGTAACTACTTTGCGCGACGAACCTTAACTACTTTGCGTGACGAATCTTAACTTCTTTGCGCGACGAACCTTAACTACTTTGCGCGACGAAAATTAACTACTTTGCGCGACGAACCTTCACTACTTTGTGGGACGAACCTTAACTACTTTGCGTGACGAAACTTAACTACTTTGCGTGACGAACGTTAACGTCGCGCGCGCAAATATTTGCACGACAAAATATTCAATTTTTTAAAATTTTTGTTTTTAAAATGTTTTTAATTAAAATTAACTAATTTAATCGTTTGCGCGACAAAATATTTTGTCGCGCAAGGTTATATTAATTTTTTCGATTTTTTACTTTTTAAATTTAATTTAATTGTATGATTTTTTTTTAATTACTTTAATTTAAATTGACATATTCAAAATAAAATTACATATGAAAAATAGTGGTCAAATTATCCAATATCTATAATATTCAAAATGTACACATAAATTAACAAAGTACAATAATAAAATCCTAATACAAGCCTATTGTGGTGGTAGTAGCGGAGGATATGTTTCGATAGAGTCCTAATCCTCAACTTTAGCTGTCAAAGTCTCGACGATTCCCTACAAAAAAAAAACAAATATGGTCAAATAACAAAAAATAATAACATAAAATAATAACAAAAAATTGGCATAATCTCCCCTAAAATTGTTATACCCCAAATCCAACCCAAACTCCAATCCTCACCCTATACTCAACCCCAAACCCAGCACAAACTCAAAACTAACTCCAAAAACATATATTAATGAAAAAAATTTAAAATTTGGAGAGAATATACCTTTTGGCAAGATTTTGAGTGAGTGAGAATGAGAGGGAGAAGTGAGTGTGAGAGAATTAGAGAAGATAGTGAGAGAGAGATGAGAGTGAGAGATGGAGAAAAGAGAGATGAGAGAGTGAGTGAGAGTGAGAGATTAAGTGAGATGAGTGAGTGTGAGAGAAATGGTCGGATTTGGGGAGAGGGAAAGAGAGAGGAGGTGTAAGAGTAGAAGACATTGAGAAAATGGTGGAGGAGTTTTTTTGGTTTTAAAAACCGTATCACTTTGCGCTACGAAATATTATATTGGTCGTGCAAAGTCTTAAATTTTTTTTTTTTAAATTCCCATTTTTGGTGCCCTCCCAAATTTTTAGGGTTTTGCGCGATGAAACCATATATTTTGGTCGCGCAAAGTCTGAATTTTTTTTTTTAAAAAAATTTCCCATTTTTGGTACCCGCCCAAATTTTTAGAGTATACTTTGCGCAACGAAACATTATATTGGTCGCGCAAAGTATTAAAAAAATTTATAAAAAAAATTCCCATTTTTTGTGCCCGCCCAAATTTTTAGAGTTTTGCGCGACGAATTATTGGTCTTGCAAAGTTTTGCGCGACCAAACAAATCCTGCATCCCATTTTTGGTACCCGCCCAAATTTTTAGAGTACACTTTGCGCGACGAATTATTATATTGGTCGCGCAAAGTCTTAAATTTTGTTTTTGTTTTTAAATTCCCATTTTTGGTGCCCGCCCAAATTTTTAGAGTTTTGCGTGACGAATTATTGGTCTTTCCAAGTTTTGCGCAACCAAAAAAATCCTACATCCCATTTTTGGTACCTGCCCAAATTTTTAGAGTTTTGCGCAACGAATTGTTGGTCGCGCAAAGTTTTGAGAAACGAAAAATTAGTTCGTAGCGCAATATTTATAAAAATAATTGTTATGAATAATAAAAAGTAAAATAATTTTATTTTACGATTGAAAACATTAAAAATTAAAGAAATAATTTAGTTGAACAATATAAAATATAAAAATAAGTAAATAAGGGTTAGGCGACGAAATATTGATATTCGTTGAGCAAAGTTTTCAAAAAATAATAAAAACTTATGAAAACAACTATATGTTAAAATTTATAATATATAATTAAATAAAAAAATAATTGGTTTGCCCGATGCATGTTTACATTATGACGTCGTGCTATTGGTTTTTGCACAACGACCCCATTGTTTTATAAAAAAATTATTATTATTATTATAAAGTTTACTGAAAATATGACTTTACTCCCTTCAAATTCAAATTATTTTTTTTTTACATAAAACCCACAATAATATATTTTTCTAACAAAAACCCAATCCTAACTACAATAATAAATTTAAAGCTACTAATATATATATATATATATATACTATTCAATTTCTTAAGTGTTATATGTACAAAATAAATAAATTTAAAGCTACATAATAAATATATATATATATATACACACACCCACACACCATTCAACGATCCAACCGTCAAACTTGTTTGTATATACTTCGAGATCATATACGCCAAAAATCGGAAAAAATAAACATTTAGAGATCAAGTAACGGGACAAAACATTTCGACGGTTATAAACGAAAAATCACGATTTAACGGTTATTTCAACTCTGATTTTGATGATTTTTTACAACTACACTCCTTAACCCTATATGAATACAATGACTAAATTTGATCTTAAATTTAAAATATTTACACTAGTGGATACCACAAAATCTTATGTTATATTTAAGAAAAGTATAAATAAACTCTTAATTGTTAGTGAATATGTTGTTTTGATGGCAACGCATTCTACGAAACTAGTTTCAACGATCCAACCGTCAAACTTGTATGTTTATACTTCGAGATCATATACGCCCAAAATGGGAAAAAATAAACATTCAGAGATCAAGTAATGGGACAAAACATTTCAACGGTTATAAATGAAAAATCACGATTTAACAGTTATTTCAATTTTGATTTTGATTATTTTTTATAGCTACACTCCTTGACCCCATATGAATACGATGAACTTTGTGCAACGAAGTTTAGTAATTGGTCGCGCAAAGTTGTGCAAAGATTTTTCAAAATAATTTTTTTATTTTCTTTATTTTTGTAAGCAACTTTGAGCGACAATGTTTTGTCATCGCACAAAGTCACTTTGTGCTACGATGTTTGTTTCATTGCATAAAATTTAGGCGCGTAAGACTTTTAGCGACGAAGTTTTGTCTTTCGTCGCGCAAAGTGACTTTAAACGACGAATTTTGTTTCGTCGCGCAAAAGTTGGTCGCAGAAGGGTTTTTTTTTACTAGTTACGTGTTTTAGTCAAAACAGCTTTATGTATAGTACGTGTGTGTTTGCATGCAGATTTTGGAATTTAAATAAGTAATTGCTGGTGTAATTTGGATTTTTCCGTTGGATGACTTCGATTTTTCCAAAAAAATTTAATTCAAACCAAAAAAATTTAAATTTAAACCAAAAAATAGGTATACAATCAATTCTGACAAAGAAAAAAAATGCACTTAATTAATTTCATGTACGGCTTTTATTGCTTGAGAAAGGTCTTCAATGGCGATTCCTATTTGTAATTTAAAGTAATTTTATGCAAACGTAAATTTTTTATACAAAGCAGATTAGACTATAAAGTGAGTGGTGGAGAATAATAATTTTTTTTAAAGTAGTAGTTGACCTCAGTTTCAGTCCTTCAAGGTCTACTCTATCTTTCTCTGTCTATAAAGGGCTGCTGTAAGCACCAATACTCTCCTCACAAATCCATCTTTCATACACACACAATCGTACGGTACCTCTTCATTCAAAAGCTCTCATTTTGGGCACTGTTTTCCTCTTCAAATGCGGAAAGGTTTCCAATAGAAAATTAATTGATGAATATGTTCTTCCCTCGACTTTTTCTTCATTCTCTCTTGGTGGTTTGCTTTGCAAATTTTGCTTTTGGAGCTGCTCGATTGCCACCAGATGAAGGTATACGTATGTGTGTTTATATATATAATCTTAATATATCTATGTCAAATTTCTTCCTTAATCTCCTTTCTTCATCTTATAATTATGTAAACGTAGGTACAAGCTTTCAGTAATATGATGCTTGGATTCATGACTTTGTAGTTCTTGTTTATTTAGACATTAATTTTTCATTTCTACACACACACACACATATATATATATATATATATATGGTACTAATTGTATGAATTTGTAGATATTGAGTATTGAGCATATATATGGTGTTAAATTATTGTTGCACTTTGTTTTATATATGTAGTAAAAACTTTAGCTGACATAGCAAAGACACTGGGGAAGCCGAACTGGAATTTCAATGAAGATGCAGATCCATGCAACAATAATACAAAACCATGGAGTAATGATACAACTCCGGCCAAAGGATATGTGTATGACACTGCCTGTAATTGTTCCTTTGCCAATTCCACTGTCTGCCATATTACCAACATGTAAACCTCTCTCTCTCTCTCTCTCTCTCTCTCTCTCTCTCTCTCTCTCTCTCTCTCTCTCTCTCTCTCTCTCTCTCTCTCTCTCTCCACCTAACACCAAATGATCTTATTATCGGGTTTATGTGGTTTACATGGAATGCATTTATATATATGATGATGGTGTGTCACCCCAGGGACGGATCCATAATTTGAAAATAGGGTGGGCTAAATTTTCCTTACATACAAACCTAGAAAGCTTGACGATACAAGTGAATTTTATTGAAGTATGAATTTTAAGGTCAATTAGCAATTACATGATAAACTACTCCATGAAAGAAAAAGAATTAAAAGCATTTATTATCCATTATAAAAGAAGAAAAAAAAACTAAACCATTTTAATCCATCTAGCCAAGCCAAATTGGAAAATAAAATGAACAGGAGGTAGCCAAAATTTATAAGATAAAAAAAGAAGAATTGTGTACACTAGAAAAGATAATTTTTTTTTTTTTGATAGAAAAAAGTAAAGGATGTTCTCTTGGAATGCATGTTTTTTGAAAAGGGCTGAGTATTAAATATTAATGTGAGGTTAGTTTTTATGCCACACTTGTGGGATTAGTTAACTAAAGAAAAAAAAAAAAGATTTTCTTTGGTTGGGATCACTGGTATGGAGTGTGTGGAGGTGTGCTTTGGTAGGCTAAGTACTAATATTGGACTAATAAAATATCAAGTCGCTCGGGCTATAGCCCATGTTAGCATGGACATAGAGTCGTCCCTGGAAACCCCTAAACAAAACTTTTTTTTTGGGGGAATATTAGATCATTGGATATATATATTATATTATATTTTTCCTTTCAGAATCTACTCAAGTAAAATGGTATTTATGGTAACTTCTTAGGTTTAAAGGTTTTTTTTTCTCGCAATCTATTTGGCACATAATATACACACGAGATTGTTGCTTTGGAAAATCGTGTTAAAATAATACTCGTTGTGAGAATGTCACATAAGTTGGAAAATAAAGATTGAGTTGTATGTCACTGTTAAATTTAGTTTTGAAGTCCTTAAATTTAGAGGTGGACATTGGAATCGAAGAGTCGGCTAACTGAACCAAATTGGGCCCAAAAAAATAGAGAAAAAATCGTGTAGACTAAAAAGTCAAATTCGATCCAAAAAATTGAACCAGACTAGTTTTGGCCAGTTCCAATTTCAATTCTACACCCAAAAAATTGGACCGAGCTGAATCGGACCGGCGAAATTAAAATATATATAATTTTATTATTTATTTATATATTGTTAGACCTTTACACCAAGGCCAATTCCAAAAGTCTAATAAGTAAATATATAGGCCCAACTCCATTTCTTAACCATCTCACCAGGTCCAACTTGTTTATTTATTTTTATTTTACTTGGAAACAGACCCAATCTTTATATTCATTTGTAACACTCCCTCAACCATTTCTCATAACCCTAGCCGACCACTCAAAAGGTAGGAGAGCCTCTAATGTTAGGCAAGTTTTAAATGAGGAGAAATTCTTAAGTCCGCATGCCGGATCTAGTGGATTGTCCATCAACCCTCACAAAAGTAAGGATATCCTCCGTATTTTAGTTCCACCTAACTCCACACTAATTCTATCCCAATGAGTATACTATTGTATATATATGGTAGCCGCACTCCTCTTAAATTAAGTGACATGAGTAGTGTTAGGATAGGTTATTTACATGTATGCTTAAGTTAATTTTGATGTTGATACTCTTAGGATTATTAGATTAGTTAGTGATATCATCTCAGAATTTGTTGGGATGCTTAATGCCTAAGACATCTAGTTAATTAATACTACTAGCTAACATAATTAGTTAGGTTGGTTATGTATCAATGTATTTGATATAAAAGATACGCATTATTCTATACAGTCCTATTCCCAATTGCGTTCTCTTGAAAATCTCTCTTGTTCTTCGACTATCTTAAGATGATTTCAAGAATCAATGTTATTCACGTGGTTGGTCTAACGATTTTACATGCTCTTAAGAAGAAGATATATGTGAAGAACCATATTGAGAACATTTCACGTTAGATGTGAAAGAAGTAAAAAGTTCATAAGGATAAGATGGAAGTCTTGTCTTGTCTTTGTCTTGTTTTGCATACAAACTAATCTGTTTGACCAAAGAAAAAAAAAACTAATCTAAAAAATCACACCAATTATTACATCAAACGAAAAGGTTTATGAGGAGAGAGAGACTTTCATACAATGAAAATAACACTTTTTGCTACCCCGTTACAAGAAAGTTTCGGTCAACATGAATAATAAATGCATGTCTATTTTTGAAACTGAAAGTGAAAGAAGAATCAGTGCATGAACCTTCCTTCATTGATAGACCCATGACCATGAGCTCAGCTGTATGGCGGATCAAGAAATTTTCTTTTTTCCCTGGCAAAAAACACTACTGCAAAGCCCCTAATAATGAAGATCAGTCAACTCTTAAATATAAGTTAAAAAACACAATAATATAAACATATACATGCACAAATTAGTAACACAACACATTCTACCTACAATGTGTTTTATGGGCTGTGAGTGATCAATTTGCTCACTTACTACAACGTGTTTTTGAGCTGGCTCTTAGTAGCATTGATGTTCAGTTCTATGGTGAGTTGGTGGTTGGCATTGTTTTGAAACTTGTTGACAAAGCTGGCTTGCTTATTATCACTACAGAACAAATGCACATTAACTGTTTGTGTAATTGCAAGTTTTATTCTTCTTGACCAAAAAATTGCAAGTTTTATTCTTTTTAAGGACATTGCCATGAGTTGAATTCCAGTCCTTGTCCACTAAATAATTTGTGTTTTTTTTAACCGTTTTGGTCTCATTTGTGTAGAAGCATTTCCTTTTAGTCACAGTATAGCTGCGAGACAGGTCTTTGTTAAATTGCAATTAAGATTTGAAACCTCGTTTTGTGATGAACCACAGAATTATGAAAGCTCTGGATTTGCCAGGAACACTCCCAGTAGAGATGGCCAGGCTCACCTATCTCAAAGAAATGTAAGCACGTTGTTACCTTACACGTATGCCTGTTGTCAATGAGAAAATGACTCATTTTTCACTCTCTTTCAGTGACCTCACCCGCAACTACCTGAATGGTACGTACCATCCCTCCAGAATGGGGCTCCCTTCAACTTAATAGCATGTACTGTCTTTTTTTTCACTCTGCATACATGTGTGTGTGTGTGTGTGGATGTTCATGTCATGTTCTTATTGATGGCCATATAATGTTATTGAGCCATTTATTTGACAAAAGTGATCATAAACATATGAGTTTTGTTGCAGTTCCCTTGTTGCAAACCGTTTGACCGGTCCTATCCCCAAAGAGATTGGAAACATCACAACCCTGACGAGTTTGTGAGTGTTGATTACGCATTTGTTTCTTCTTTCCCACACTTGATTTTTTGGAGATCCTTAATGATGATCTTTTTTAAATCAATAGAATTGAATTTTCTTTGTGTAGGGACATCACTATGAATAATTTCTCTGGACTGCTCCCTCCGCAGCTTGGGAATTTGCCCCTCATAGAAAGAATGTAAGATTGTCCTATTCCGAATTTTGTCGTGATAAAAGAATATTTGGTTTATTATATGGAATCGCTTTGCTGTAGACAGATGCTGGATATTTTCATCAGCAATCATCGACTTCTGTATCTTTAATATAATTGTTATGTCTCCTTCATGGTTAGGCTTCTTACCTCAAATAATTTTACTGAGGAGTTGCCAGATACATTTGGAAATCTTACAACACTAAAAGACTTGTAAGCTTCTGTTCCTTTTTCTTAAAGGTTTCCTAAGCACCCAAATACCGCATTATAGGATTAATTGGTACTGTTTTCCTTTTGCCAATCATTATGCAGCCGGGTGGGTGACAGTCACTTTTCTGGGCAGATACCTGATTTTATAAAGAACTGGACAAATCTTGAGAAACTGTGAGTGTTTTTGTTGTTGTTGTTATCTTTGCTGCTATTGATTCGGAATATTATCACTAATTCAAATGTTATGACTTGTTAAAACAGACTGATTCAGGCTAGTGGTTTGACGGGCCCAATTCCTTCCGGCATTTCTCATTTGACAAATTTAACTGACTTGTATGGATTTTGATTTTGTATCTATTTATAAATACAAACAGATTAGCAATATTCTGTATGATCATTGCTCGATTTTAACACGCAGGAGAATTACTGACTTGAGTGGGCCTGAAGCATCCTTTCCTCCACTTGAGAATATGAAAAGCATGAAGACACTGTGAGTTAATGGTTCCATGACACACAATTTCTGTCTGTAGCAGAAGTCTTTTGCAAACTCAAAATTTTAGTGCTTCTGTTACAGGATGTTGAGGAGTTGCAATATTGTTGGACAGCTACCTCCATATCTCGGGGACCTGACGAAGTTGAAAACTTTGTTAGTACAAATGTCTTTGTTGCTAAAATATGATATTTGGTTTTGAATATGTTAGGTTCTTCTTTTATTCTTCTCCATAAGGAGGTATATATAATAGTTTACATGAGTGCTTTACAAGGAATTAGATATAATAAAGGATTAGGAAAGTGTCTCCTAATTATACAATGATTTGACAACTATATAAAAATAGGAAAGTAAATTCCTTAATTAATCAAGGAAATAAATCTCCTTGATTAATTAGGAGACTCACTTCAACATTTGTCCCCGTTTCTTTTACTGTCTCCAGATAAATTATCTTCTTTCTAGATGCTATTCTAATAACTCAAGGATTGTTGATTGACTTCGAGGATGTTGGAGGGGGCCGAATTTTTAAGTAATCAGCGTACTCACACACAAGTATACACAAAAGAATATCCTGGCATAGATTTTACACTTACTTGATTCCTGGAGTGATTTTATTATTATTATTATTATTATTATTATTAATTTAAATAACGTTTCTCTCTGGGGGAGCATATCTGAAATGCATTTGTTATTGGTTCGTGCAGAGACCTCAGCTTTAACAAGCTAACCGGAAAAATTCCAAGCAACCTTGATGCTCTACCAAAAGTGGAGTATATGTAAGCAATTTGAATAACAAATCTTGACTTTCTTACAAGAAAACACACGTAGACATTCTTCAATGGTTTTGTCACACAAGCAATTTGAATAACAAATCTGGACGGTGTTAATCATGCTTACTATATAACTAATGACTCACAAGTTATACTCAAGCAAACAACTGAAAACCAACAAACTAAGTAAACTGCTAGACTAATACCAGTGTGTCTGAAACATATGCCAAGCTATATATATATATATGTATTTTTATTTAGAAGCACTGGGAGAATTTAAGTCTATGTGCAGGCCTTTTTTTAATTTATGTACCATTCTAGTAATTCATGCCCTTTTTTATGTATCAATTATGTTTAGATTCTTAACTGGAAACTTGCTGACTGGACTCGTGCCTACTTTGAAGAAAGGAAGCGTGTAAGCTTCTCTTCCAAATTCTAATATTTAGTTACTTAGTAAGGACATTTATGCTGTCTATTACTGGATAAAGCATAGTGCATGTGTTATGACATGACTTTTCATAATGGAGCTTGACATACAATTATACTCATGACTTTAAAAGTATCCTAAAATTTTTCCTAAGTTTATGACTCCTAAGCTTTTTTCAAGGTTTCCCTCATATTTTGCATATATTGGAAGACCAGCCACGCTATATGGGACGAAATTCTAGGCACTTAGAAAACAACATGTTCATAAAATGAGTGTGGTGGGAATGAGAATGTCAAGATGGATGTGTGGGAAGACAAAGGAAGGATAGGATTCGACATATTCAACAATGTTTAGTAGATGCATAAGTTGGAGAGATTGACCTAATCAACATAGAAGGTAGTTGCAATGGAAGAGAGCATCCCGAAATTAAATGATGGCTATGCCCTTGTCTTTGGGTGGACCTTTATCATCTTGGTATACTATATGTTATGAGATGCGGTAGCTTGACCAAATTCAGTACGAGGAAATTTTAAGGTGAACTTGGCTTAACGTGGACAGTTGTGAGAGCTTAGGCACCTATGACTATGAATAGTGAAGTAGCTAATATTTTTCTGCTCATGAAGTTTGGTTGATTGTTTTAATATTGGATTTTCAGAATTAAATCTTGCTAGAATTGATATAAACTATGATTTCAAAACTTCAGTCCAACCATGTTAATACCTACCTCTTGCTCCTCATTTTATTTTCTGTTCTCATACTGCATTTGAAAGGAATTTACGTAACAGCCCTTTTTGTGCAGTGATCTTTCATATAATAACTTCACCATAGGGGACAAAGGTTGTCAATCACAAGGCGGCTTGTAAGAATGTTTTCATTAGCTTGAGTTTACTTTGTTTGTGTCTTGTAGAGCAAACTTAAATTTTCAATTTGTGTTAATTTCTACAGGAACTTGTTTGCAAGCTTTTCAGAGGCCAATAGTCCGTAAGTTACAAATTAATCCTCTGAAAGCATGCGTAGATAAATTTGCCTGGCATTCCAACTGAGTATTCGTATTTTTATTTTACAACTTATTTTCATTTATGATGTTATCTTACTGACTTCTTCTGAATCCTGCTGCATTCTCGTACCAGAAAAACTGTTACATGTTTCAGAACCGCAAAATGTCAAAAACGTAAGTTGGGTTTCCACATATTGCTTCAAGATATATTTATTTATCTTTGAATTTTTTTTTGGGGGGAGCTGGAGGCTTGTATGATCCTACTGGTTATAAATATATCTATTTATTTCTCTATAAAAAAAGATATATTTATTGGTTTAGCAAATTTGTCCAAATTCACCGGCATGTGCAGTCATTCATCGTACCCCTGAATCTTCTAATGCCAAAATGGAATAACAGAAATAATTGCCTATCAGAAAAACTACACGTATGGAAATTCCAAAATGTCCACAGAGTAAGTTGGGTTTCCACATATTGCTTCAACATATGCCCATAGTCCTTTTGCTTAAAATGTCGACTAATCCTCTGACAGTTCCTCTGAAATGAAATAGAAGAGATAAAGAAGTAATCTCTCCGTATGGCCACTAATCCCCTTTTGCTTTCTGTTGTAGCTGCGTACGAACTCCGTATAAATTGTGGTGGAGAAGCAGTAATTGTTAATGGGTCCACGTTTGAAGGTGACACAGATCCAGTTGGAGCTTCATTATTTCGCCAGAGCCCAACAAATTGGGCTTTAAGCAGCACTGGTTACTTTCCTGATGATGACCATGAAGACACCCTTATCCAAAATAATGAATCTACACTCTCCATGGTCAATCCACAACTGTACATGAATGCACGCCTTTCTCCCATCTCTCTAACTTATTATGGGTTTTGTCTGTTAAATGGAAACTACACTGTAAACCTCCATTTTGCAGAGATAGGGTTTACAAATGGCAAAACATATAAAAGCCTGGGAAGGCGTATATTTGATGTTTACATTCAGGTAAAGGTCAATAGACACTGTTCAGTTCCTGGTTAATTCAAATGTTTATGAATTTCTAGTAATAACATGTAAAATAGGTTGCAGTCAAGGCTGAAAAAATAAACCACATTACGATCATGAAATGTTATGTAACAAAACTAGGATATTGCAGGGGAAACTAGTGCAGAAGGATTTCAATATTGTCGATAAAGCCGGTGGGATTAGTTCTCCATTCACAATGAAATTGAATACTTCGGTAACTAGTGGTACCTTGGAGATCCGTTTCTATTGGGCTGGGAAAGGGACGACCGGTATCCCTCTTAGAGGCGTTTATGGTCCTCTTATATCAGCTATTTCTGTAGATCCTGGTAAGTTTACACTGTTCTGAACTTCTTCTAATTACTATTTGTAGACCATTGCGAGTTTCTCATATGTAAATATCATGTTAGGCACTAATATTACAACACAATTAAGAGATCCGGCTTTAGGTAGCTGTTTGAATAATGCACTCTTTATCTTTTACATTCGCATTTACTCTAATAAACCTAATCTTCTTCCGGCAGACTTTGTACCCCCACCAGAACCTGTAATATCACCTGCATCTGGTGGAAGTGGCATACCTGTAGGTGCAGTAGTTGGAATTGTGGCTGGAGGAGTCTTCATTATATTACTGATTTTTGGTATTCTTTGGAGGAGAGGCCTCCTAGGACAACAAAATACTTTGGAGGATGGTACGTACAGTTTATGCTGTTATTTTGTATGTACTTTTCATGTATATTTAGGCTCACTCTGTAAGTTGATATTTATTTAGATATTGAACTTTCTGACGCCTTGATGCTGCTAGAATATATTATCCTGTTGAAACCTTTGATGCGAAGTCTGCCTACCTATAGATCCAGTTCCTTGTTAAATTCTAGGCCTTGAATCAGCCGCATGATATCAAGAAATAAAAATGCTACCATTATGAAATTCGTGTAGAGACACAATTTCTTATATGAATTTGCTTCTTACACAGATTTAAAGGGCGTGGACCTGCAAACCGGTAAATTTAGCTTCAGGCAACTTAAAGATGCCACAAACAACTTTGACAAAGCCAATAAGATTGGAGAAGGTGGTTTTGGTTCTGTTTACAAGGTATTCTGCGGAGCCAATATTTCTATTTATTTATTGCAGTTGGGCTAACTTGACTAGTTGTAAGCATTCTTATTAAAGTTGCTCTGCTTTTTATTGAAGGGATTTTGACTTTGTTTCTCAAATGCAGGGCCTTCTATCAGATGGCACCGTAATTGCTGTCAAGCAGCTTTCTTCCAAATCAAAGCAAGGGAATCGTGAATTCTTGAATGAGATAGGCATGATTTCTGCTCTGCAACACCCTCATCTTGTCAAGCTTCACGGATGCTGTATTGAAGGAAATCAACTATTGCTTGTCTATGAGTACATGGAAAATAATAACCTTGCTCGTGCTTTGTTTGGTAAATACTACACTTGTATGCCTAAACTTCATTTGGTTCATGCAGATGGGTATAAGTTATAACTAACTTTGAGTAATTTGACAAATTGAAGGGCCAGAAGAAAGTCAGTTGAAGTTGGATTGGCCAATAAGGCACAAGATCTGTGTTGGTATAGCGAGAGGTTTGGCTTACCTCCACGAGGAATCAAGATTGAAGGTCGTTCATAGAGACATCAAGGCTACTAATGTGCTTCTTGATAAAAATCTTACCCCAAAGATATCTGACTTTGGATTGGCCAAGCTTGATGAAGAGGACAACACACACATTAGCACCCGTATTGCTGGAACTTAGTGAGTCCCTGTGCTATTTTTTTTCTTCTTATACTTTTATTTTGATTTCTTCCACCCCGACGATGGGTCCATAGAAATAGGAAATAGATGGAGGTTTCTCTACCTTGTATAAGTTTCAAACTTAACTAGATCTGTACTGTTAAAGAAACTTTGTAGTATTTTTAGTATTTCGCTAAGCTAAATATGGGGAAATGATGAGCGATTTTTTGCAGTGGATATATGGCGCCTGAATATGCAATGCGGGGTTATCTGACTGATAAAGCAGACGTTTATAGCTATGGAATTCTTGTATTGGAAATTGTTAGTGGGAGGAACAACACCACTTACAGAGCAAAGGAAAAAAGCTTTTATCTTCTTGATTGGGTAACATGATTCTACTGTTTCCTTATTTAAAGTTAAATTTAATCTGATACTGCTGATCTCTATTCTATGTTTGTGGCTGAGAGAAAGTGACTGATACTGCAATAGTTTTAATGATGATCCAAAATCAAGTCTGGCTTCATTTGACATTATCTTTCTCTGACAATATATGTAAGATCAGTGAAATTATTTGTAAAGACAAATTATTTCTGACAATATATGTTTCTAGGCACAACTACTAAAAGGGCAAGGGAATTTGATGGCCCTAGTGGATCCAAGGTTGGGCTCAGACTTCAACAAAGAAGAGATGATGCTTACAATCAATGTGGCTCTCCTCTGCTGCAATGTCACTTCAACAGTTAGGCCCACCATGTCTTCAGTTGTGAGCATGCTTGAAGGCAGGGCTGCTGTTCAGGAATTGGTCTCAGATCCAAATGCCTCAACTAATGAGATCGAAGCAATGAGGAAACATTTTGAATCCAGTTCCGGAAGGAAAACCGGTGAGAGCCAGACACAAACCGCGTCAACTGAAGGGCCTTGGACTGGTTCATCTACTTCTGCTCATGATCTCTATCCAGTCAATCCTGATTCAACTTACTTGGACAACAGAAATGAGAGAAACTGAGCAAACTGTCTTGACTCTCAAACATTTATGTTCATATATCATCTCTACTCCCCCCCTTTATGTTCATATATCTTCTCTACTCCCTCTCTATATACACACGCATATATATTTTTTGTTTGGCTGAAAGAATAATATAGATGTTTCTACAGCATGGTAATTTTAAATTATGAATCCCTTGGATCAACTTGATACAGCACAGAAGCTGGTATATTATATCTTTTGAAAGAGAATGGTGGAAAATCAGCATTCTGCTAAAAACAATGTGGCTTTGAACTTGTCATGCAATATCAATATGAGTGTTGGAAGGCATGAACTAGCAGATTTGGCTTAGACAGCTAAAGGAGATACGATGAACTCATCTTTGGTAGCCCTTCCAATGAGCCAACGACCCCAAGTGGACAATAGGCCTTTTTCTGTAACATTTTGCGTCTCTTCAGAATTCTAAATTCTAAGTTGTACAGCCAATAGTAGGGGTGGGCATCAATCCGGCCGATCCGGCCAAACCGGCCGAACCGGCCGAACCAATCCGTATTTTCCAGTTTGGTTTGGTTTTGACTTTAAAAAAGTCAACAGTTTTAAAATCCGAACCGAACCGGAGTGGTTTGGTTCAACTGCAGTTTTAACATTTGAAAAACTGTGTTAATCCGAACCGAACCGTTTAAAAATTAATTAATTAATTAATTATATTCATATATATTACTTTACATGTGTCAATGGTTGAGTGGTTAATTAGAAGTGTAGTCTACACCCAGCCACACTGAATTGGACTCCAAACCACCTATTTTCGGACTCAAACCTCATCTCAGAGGCTCCTTTTATTTGAACAAGCAGCCTCACTCAACCCACTTCATGTTGGAAAAATGGCTCACATTAAGTATGCAAGTGAAGGAGGAAGCGACCGGTCGCTGGGTATTTGCGACCGGTCGTTTGAAGCAGAGTCGAAGTCTGGAGAATTCGCAGGAAGCGACCGGTTGCAAGGTATCTGCGACCGGTCGCATGGTATCCAAAAGGTATCAGCGACCGGTCGCAAGGTATCCGCAACCGGTCGCCCTCAGTGCTGTTTCGTTTTTTCCGGGCTGTTTCGAGGTGCTTTCACATGTGTCGTTTTCCTACCTATTTCCTCGAGCCTCCAAAGTGTTTTATGGGTTCTAGGAGTTTGGCAAAGTGCCTTAGAAGCTGGAACACCATTTAAATGTTGTTTGTTGTCTTGTACGAAAGGGTTTTCTAGGTGGGAGACAAGGGGACAAAGGGTGCATGCTTTATGGCTTGTTTTCTGGTTTGTCTTACCTTGTGTTTAGGTGGGTAGCTGAAAGCAAGAACGTGAAGGAGTAATTGCAGCCCTCTACTAAGTCCAAAGGTCTGCCTACAAAAGGAAAAGAAGATGCAAGACAATATAAGTGTGGTTTTACTTCTCAAGGTGTGAACAAGTAGCTAGGAGCTAGTGTGTTCAAGAGAGGTTTATCTCACCAAGGGAGGAAGAGAGAGAGGGCAATCAGTTCAAGAGGGAGCTGAGTTGGGTCTTGAGAGTTTAGACACCAAGGGTTGTGAGAGTGTTCACAAGTGCATCAAAGTGTTGAGCAAAGGGGTGAGAGAGAAAAGAGAGCTTGGGAGAGAATAGAGTTCTAAGGGGGTTTCTTTGTAAACCAAAGTTGTAACTTATTCTTTCATTAGTGAATTTCTCAAGGGGATCACCAAGAGGATGTAGGCAATTGCTGAACCTCTAAAATACTTGTGTCACTTTGTGCTTGGTTGGTTTCTCAAGTGTGTGTGTGTGATTCATCCATCATTGTGTGTGTCACAAAGTCCATCAACAACAAGATCATTAGGGGAGTGAGTGAAAGTGTTTGTCCATTTTCACAACACTTCAACCCTAGAGAAGCCACCATTGCTTTGAACCACCACAACCATCGTCATCATCACACAACCATCATCATCGTCGCACAGCCATCATCATCACCGCACAGCTGATTGATGTTCAAGAACCCGAAGAAGTGTATGTTCTAATATTTTATTTCTGCTTATCAACACATTTTTCTTTTGATAATGTTCTGATTTCAAATTCTTGGAATGAACTTTTAGTAGTGGGTTTATAATATATATATATATTGTTGAAAGTTAGCAGAAAAGAAATCAAGAATGAAAAGAGTTGTGGTCCAGTATGTGGGTTATGTAAAGCTGTTGGAATCATCATTTTAGAAGACATTCGTAATGTTTGGAATCTGACCCCTTTTTATATGAGTTGTGGTGGGTTTCTTTTTATATGAGTTGTGATCTTAATTTTTTTTAATATCAGATTTGTCCCACTGAATAATTCTTTTCTATTTGGTGTCGTGGGTTTCTTTGCCAAATATCAGATTTGCTTGCCAAATATCAGATTTTCTCTCTTTTAAATTCTCCAGCTTCAACCTCCGCTCCTATCAGTGCCAATGATGGATGAAGCTAACTCAATACCAACGAGGGATGAAGCTAACTCACACTCAATACCAATGATGGTGCGTTCTTCTAATTTATTTAATGTTCATGATGTGGTGCAATTTATTTAATATGATGATAGGGTTTAATTTGTCTGATTAATGTGCAATTTTTCTGATTAATGTGCAATTTATTTAATGTGCAATTTGTTTGATTATATAGATGGAGGTAAACCAGGGGGTGGAAGAAGGTTTTGCTTCTAATCAGCCACCACCTATGACTGAATCTACACCAGCGGTTGTGACCTCTCAAGAGCAGACTAGTGCAGCTGATCAACTTCCACCGTTACCTTCCCAAAAAAAGAGAAAACCGATTAGGAAACCAAGTGAGGTATGGAATCACTTTGAACAATATCAAACTGGTAATACTTCTGAACCTATTAGGGTTAGATGCAAGTATTGCAAAAATGCTAACTATAAATATGATCCAGCAACTTGTGGGACATCAAGTTTGAGAACTCATATTACCAATTTATGCAAAAAAATACCCATATAGGGTGCCTGGTTCAAACCAAAAGGTCCTAACTTTTGCCAAGGACCAATCTGGAAGTATTACTGCTCTTGGGGCAGCGGGATTTAATAAGGAAGAATCTAGGAAAGCATGTCTTAGGATGGTTATTATTGATGAGTTGCCATTTAGTTTCGTAGATGGAGAAGGGTTTCGTCACTTTTGTAGCGTTGCATGCCCTAGGTTTATACCGCCATCTCGTAGAACACTTGCTAGAGATTTGCTTGCACTTTACTATGATGAAAAGCAACTTTTGAAAGCAAAGTTAGCTGCACATAGAGTCTATCTTACTACTGACACATGGACTTCTGTCCAAAATGTAAACTATATGGTTCTCACTGCACATTTCCTAGATGTTGATTGGATGTTGCATAAGCGTGTGTTGAATTTCTGTGTAATTCAAAATCACAAGGGTAGGACAATTGGCAGACTTATTGAGAAGTGTTTGATTGATTGGGGTATAGAGAGGGTACTTACAATTACCTTAGATAATGCATCTGCAAATGATAAAGCTGTATCTTATTTGCAAAGTAAGATGAAAGATTGGCCGAATGGAGGTTTGTTGTTAGATGGTGTCCATTTACATATGAGATGTTGTGCTCATATTGTAAATCTCATTGTAACCGATGGTTTGAAAGAGTTACATTTCTCTGTTAAGAGTATTCGTGATGCTGTCATGTATGTAAGATCTTCCCCCCAAAGATTAGAAACTTTTAAATCTTGCATTGAAAAAGATAAGATTGATTGTAAAGGCTTGGTTGTCTTGGATGTGCCAACTAGGTGGAATTCCACCTACATGATGTTAGAGGCTGCTTTGAAATTTAAAAAGGCTTTTAAAAGGTTGGAAGATGAGGATGGACATTTTAAAAGCTACTTTGGTAGAGGGAATATTCCACCAGTTGAGGAGGATTGGGCAAATGCTGTTGTCTTTGTCAAGTTTTTAAAAAGTTTTTATGACTTTACTTTGAGATGTAGTGCCACTTTGCATGCCACAGCCCATACTACTTTTCATGACTTATTTGCCATTGATTGTGAATTGGCTGAATTGAGTGTAGTAGGCAATCCTCTTCTATCTGACATGGCTCAAAATATGAAACTGAAATATGACAAGTATTGGGGATCACTTGATAGTGTGAACCAATTCTTGTTGATAGCTGTTGTGATTGATCCTAGGTATAAATTGGACAATTTATCAATGCATATTGCTGATTTGTATGTGGAAAATGATGCTTATGTGGCCGAGAAGACAGCTGGTGTGAGAGATCTTTTGTTTAAACTTTATGGGTTGTACGAAGCAGGTTTCGTTAGTAAACCGAATCAAAGTTTTAGTAGTTCTACTACATCCTCAAGTATTGGCAGTGTCATAGTGACTGATAGTTCTAGCTCCTCAAGCTTTGGAGGTGATAGGAAAAAGGCTATGAAGGAAAAGTGGAAAAAGAGACAAGAAGATAAAGAGGCAGTGGTTTTATCTCATGAGATAGATAGATATTTGTCGGATGCTGCAGAACAAGATATTGAACAGTTTGATATTTTAAATTGGTGGAGGGTAAATGCTTCTAAATATCCAGTTTTAGCGGCCATTGCAAGAGATGTGCTTGCAATTCCAGTCTCTACGGTTGCTTCATAATCTACTTTTAGCACGGGAGGGAGAACAATTAACTCATTTCGTAGTTCCTTGAGTCCTACTATGGTTGAGGCTTTAATTTGTACACAAAATTGGTTGAAGTCCACTTCAATTTATTTAAAAGTTGAGCCCACCATTGAGGAGATGGAGTTTTATGAAACCATTGAGTCAGGTATATCTATTTGTCTCAATTCATTGCTTATAATGTGTGAGTTTTATTGTGTTGAAGCTAAATATATCATTATGTATATTTCTTATATAGAAATGCGGAGATCAAATGCTAATGCGCCTGTGCACATTTTCACTGATTGATTCTCTATTGATGCACAACCTTGCAGTTATGGTAATTTTCTTATTCATTTCTTATTTGGTTAATCTTGTATCCTAAAATTTGTGTTGATTGAAACTCTTTTATGTGCAGTATGGGGGACATGCTGGAAACTGGAAACTGGAAACTAGAAATTGATGCTGAAAACTTGAAACTGGGCAGCCTTTCATTATGAACTAATTTTGGGCAGCTTTTCATTTCTTAGTTTTATCATGTATTCATTTCTTATGAACTTTAGAATGTTTGTTTTGATGGAAATTGTGAACTTAGATGCATGCTAGAAATTGGACAGCTTTTGATTAATGGAATATTGTTGTGTTAGTCTTTGATGGAATGGAATGATATAATGGCAAAATGTTAGCATTATAATGTAAGAGCAGGTTGAAAAATGCATGGTTTTGTGTTAGGCACAAACCGGCCGAACCAATCCGAACCAAACCGATTACAAGTGGTTTGGATTGGTTCGGTTTTCATTATGGTTTTAGGCTAATCCGAACCAAACTGGACCGTTATTTTCTTATTGGTTCAGCTGTGATTTGAGAGTAAAACCGAACCAATCCGGACCGTGCCCACGCCTAACCAATAGTAGGGCAATAATGCTAAAAGGAGCATTTGTTAACTAATTTAGAATTGAACCCTTTTGGCAAAGGCCTGACAAGGATAAATTGAACTAATTCTTTTAGCCAAATCAAGTTCCAACCCATTTGTGATCTTAATTTTTTTTGTTTTGAAACGTCATTTGTGATCCCAATTAATGCAGATGGTGCAACCTATATGTGCATGCAGAATCATTTACATACGTAACCATAGTGATGGATCCATGAACTTTTTTTTCGTGAGGGAAAAAATACAATCAACTGCTAGATACTCTATCAAACACCTTATTTCCATGTTACGAAAAATATCAATGGATAGAATTTTTTGGCTAGATTAATACTCACCCTAACATGAATCTTTCGGTATCTAACCTTCTTAAAATCACATTGTCTTTGGTCCATGTTTTGGTGATGAAGCTATTATTTATTCTCACCAAATTCATATGAATTCTTTTTTTGAGTTATTTACACTAACACCCCTGAGGTTTTCGGTGTTTTCACAAAAACCCATGAGGAGGTTTCATATTGTTTTTTTTTTTGTAAATACCACGAGGTGTCCCCACACTCAAAGAGTGGGATTAATCCTCGCTCGGAGTTCGGCTTGCCCCTGGCCACAAAGTGCTTCCAACAGGTTTCGAACCCCTGCCATTGAGGCACTAGGTAGCTTGTTTATAATATCTTATGGAATTCTTGGATATTATTTTGATAATTGAAATTATGAAATAGATGAGTATGGGATACTTGATTTGGGGGGTTGTGAAAGCGAGCCTTGGGCTCGACTATGATTATTAAGGAGTGGGTGGACATTGTTGTTAAGTATATTTCGTTTTTTCCAATTATAGAATTTTGAGCATTTTGAGTTTTGATTGAAAATATATTTAATATGGGTTATTGAGGATATGGGATCTCTAAAGGCTACTATTATCATTTATTCGTATTATTACGATTATTATTAAAGTATATGGAGTGGGTGACATCGGGTTATTTAAGAAAGTCTATCGTTGTAATCGTGAAATATAGTAACCTATGTTAATTTAGTGTAAACAAGTTCTGATTTCTATTTGATTTGTTGTTGGGTCTTTATGGAATATATGCTTGAGAGTTTATTTCCTATAATGTGGATGAATTTTTGGGAAGATCGAATTAAGGAAGGGAATATTATCTTATAATATTTATATAAGAGTTACGAACTCCACCATCATATGTACCTCCCCTTGGATACCGATACTTAGAAATAGTGGATATGGATACTTGGATACATTGAAATGGATACGTGGATATGTTGGAACCCGAGGCATCCTTAACGGGGTGTTGCTGTAGACCCTTGATTGGGTAGTCTGTGCGCATAGGACTTGTCACAGGCGTACGAGTATTGAGGATTCGATCGTACGTGCTGGCTGAGAGTTAGTCCCCCGGTTGGACGGCTCATTCCCTGGCCACTTGGGTGTTGAGGATTCCTCCATGTGGTTTAGTTAAACAATCCCCGGATTGGATTGTTGTCCCCTGGTACATGATGACGGTGAGAGGTGGGTGTTTATATATATATATATATATATATTCATTTATAGGCATACATATTACGTATATGTATATGTGGATTCGATTCTGGGTTGAGATTCGTGAGATTGTGCTTTGTAAGTACCCTGTACATGTATGAATGTTTAAGTCGTGGTTTGGAAAGTGTTGTTTGGCAACATACGCCTTGGAAAGGGTATGGTTGCGGGATTGAACTGACAGAAGGGAAGAAATTAATAATGTGTTCAGTATGTGTTTTGTTGGATTTGAAGTTGTGATGAATATGAAATTTATCGTTGGTTCTGCTTTAAATAACCGCATATCATCTGAAACCATGATTTGTCAAGATAAAAACTATGTGTGGCTTGATCCCTTACCCAAGGGTACGTAGGTAGCCTGGAATCTCACCAAAATGCAGCCACGAAATAAACTAGATTTAAAAAGTTTGACCGATTCTAAGTATGAGTATTGATTTTGAGGTGGTTATTGGATTTGAATCCTGTTTAATGATGTCGGTGGTATTCGTAAAGTTGTTTGAGATCATTAATTGCATTGTTTATGTATTATTTGACTTAAGAATACTGCTGGTTCTGTTTCGAATTACTTGAAGGCTAGAGGCCTATTATGCAATTGCATGTTATTAACTCGTGTGTGCTGACAGTTGGGATATAAACTGTGATTTTAACAGGTTGAGAATTTGGGAAAATTCAAATTTATAGGAGAGACTACCGAAATTTCGGCAGAAAGTCTCGGTTCTTAGTAAGTGGGCCCGGCATCGGTGTGATGTCGGAATTTTCCACAGAACTCGTCTCGGGTTTCGAGGAATTCGGGACGCGTCCTGTCACAATTCCTGATAAAATAAAAACAAACCAATCCTATGTTTCTATATAGGTGTAAGAGAATCATGAATTGAAACAAATAATCTACAGGGGCAACTTTAGAACAAGGAAATCAGATCCATATGTTACATTTTATAGCAAGCCATATCAAGGGAGGTCCACTTAATGCTCTTGCAATACTTCAAATTTTGCTCAAGCATCTCATGAAGATGCCTATTTTCAACTTTCCCATGTTCCAATACTTCAAATATTAACACCAAAAGATGTGTATTTCAATGGCTGATTAGCATCACACTCACATAAAATCTAATAGCATAAGAAACAAGCGCATTCCCATTCATTTCAATTAATAACTCCATTTCCTAATATCAGCAAGTGGGTCCATTGAATAGTAAGCTAATCTTACATTTCAGAACAACCATGTCAACCAAGAGCGTAGGTACTGGTAATTTAGTAACACAACTTCCATTAATACTAGAAGAATTTAATAACCTGTCTACACAAAATGGCAAGCTGCCCAGCCACTAAAATTGTAAGGCTAAAATCTGAAATATGCAAAGATCAATTAAAAACTACAATAATACCATTATCAATGATCAATTAAAAACAAGTAGTCCACTTGATAATTCATAAAGCCACAGCTCATAAATTAGGCATGGAATTAATCCCTAAATTAGAATTTCGAAAATTAACCCCTAAGTTCTAAATGCCAAACTGAATCCCTAAAGTAGAATTTAGAAAGAAAAAAAAAACTGAAATTGAATGACATGAAGAAGAAGAGAACCAGAGTAGTAGGTGGTTCAGGTCAGTGGTACGGAGTACTTAAATTTGAAGACGGAGAAGAAGAGGACTTACAGTTAAAGAGCAAAGGAGAGGAGGCTGGAGCGGCGCCTGGAACAGAAATTTAGAACACAATTAAGCAATTAAAGCATAACACTCCATACGCATGTATACATATATATATATATATATATATAGATATATATATATATATATATATATATATATATATATAGAGAGAGAGAGAGAGAGAGAGAGAGAGAGAGAGAGAGAGAGGACCGTAGCCAAAAATGGAGCCCATGAATGCCCCGCCAGCGGAGTCTCCGGCAAACTTGAGAAGGCAGACATCAGGGCCATTGGAGGAGGCGGGGACTAACGAGTTTGAAGAATTAGGGTTATGGTGAAGGTTTGGATTGGTATCGAGCTCAGTGTCAGTGTCTGAGTCAGGCTTTGGAGAATCCACCGACGTCGTCGCCATGGCCGTTACTCTCTCTGTTTTCTATGAAGTCATGGCTGGGCAAGATTTGGGAGAGTGCGAGAGAGGAGAGGAGTTGGGAGAAATTGGGTTTCAGAAATTGAATTTTTGAGGGGATAAAGAGTCAATACATATGTATTTATATGAAGGGCAATTGGGTACTTGCCCTTTCATACCACCAAATTATAGAAATTGGACATCTTCTTAGAATGGATGAAAATGACGATCATGCTGATCGGTATCACCTATGGGTATACTCTGGATTTGTACCAACGCTGCCTGGTCAATATAATTTTGTATGTCAATTACCTTCCAAGAGTGATTGACCTTGTCCATGATCACATGCACAAACTGGGGAGCAGAAGATGAAACAGCGGTCAAGGGCTTAATGGTCCCAGTATGAGGAGGTTGGAGCCAGCGAGCGTCCCATATTCTTGTATTCCTCTAAGGAAGCCCACGAAGGGCGAGACCCTAAGGAAGCCTGCATAAACTCAGAGTCAGGGAAGTATCTAGCTTTTAGAGTCCGAGCCCATAGAGCATTTGGGTCTTGAACCAGCCTCCAACATAGATTTTGTAGGCAATAACATTAATTTGGTTTGTTTTACTATCTACAGGTTTCATATTGCCAAGGAAGGTACAAACTTAGGTTTCATATTGCTGCCGACAATTGTTGTATTGTAACACTATTTACCTTTTTTTGTTTATTTCTACATAATCATAAGATTTGAAACTAGAGCCTACCACTTTCTCATCCTACTTCTACTTCTGCTTGAGCTAGTGATGACCAAGACTACAAATGGTACCACACTATTTTCTTCACATGTGGGAGCCGGGAAACATAAATTTATTTCTACAAACATAAAGCAGGAAGCCTTTTCTTAGGAGGATGATAATATACATAAAAATCGTTGGAAAATGATGATGATAATATAACATTATGTGGCAGCTAATGTATGCATGCCACCTCAATTAATAGGGTCACATATAATTTAAGGATTTAATATTTATTTTTAAATAAAAAAAAATAAGAAACCTAATTAGCTTGTATGTGGCCTAGGGCTGCAAGTTAAATTAGAAATTCCGATTTCAATCAATTCTGATATGAAAATTTCCAATTTTGGTGAGTCCAAATCAATTTCGGCATCTGAAAATTCAAAATGAAAAAAAAAAAAGGATTGGAATTGGAATATATCTCAAGATTTCGAAACTTCCTGTTAATGTATGAATTTTGAGTATTTCTTTTGGCTTCCCTTGACATTTTGCAATAGGATTTTTATTGTTTTTATCAAGCTCAAGTTTAGATTAAGAATAGCTTCTCTAGGTGTTCTTAACTATCAACTATCCTATGGAGGTTCAAGCAAATTGACAAAGGTAAATTTGCATTGCATTACATTGCATTTTCCAACTTCTGAAGATTATGACTAGTCAACCTCTGCCTCAGTAGGAATTCCAGCTCACTGTTCCAGCTGGATCCTACCCATATGTTTTTGTCTTATTCTGCAAAATTCCCAGCTGTCATTGGACGTTTCTGACCTAAGGAATTTGGTGTAAATACCTTTGTATTCCTTTTTGGGGGCCGTCACTTTTGTAGGCAAGTTTTGGAAAGTTTCTTTGGAAACTTTTGCTTCTTCCTCAAGAGCCATCTTCATATTTTTCATCTTTGAGTTTTCCAAATTGTTTCTTTTTGAAAACTGCATTTGAAAAATGAAAATCTGCATCTAGCTAATTAAAACACTCTCTCATTTATATCTAGGTCAGATTCAAGATTGATTTCTTCAAGAGTATGGTTTCTTGAAGAAATTGGTCATTCTCCTTTGAATCCAAATTTGGTTTCGATTTGAGTTGGAGCTTGCAAGCTAGTGTCATGGGATGAACGAGCTGAAGAAGGAGCTGCCATTGCCATGAAGAACTAAAATTCAAGCTTTGCTAAGTTGGAGAAGAAGATTGCACAAAGGAGGTATAGCTCATCTTCCTAAATAGATCTAGGTTTTGCTTGAGCTTGCTTGTATTCCTTTGTAAGAATCTTTTTCTACTTAGTGGATGCCTGGTCGGTTGATGACCTCCAGTTTTTCCCAATGGTGGGTTTCTGGGTGAACAAAATCTGGTTTGCATATCTGTAATTTTTCTGGGTTTCTGTTCTTGGTAGTTGACTAGTCATCATTATCTGCTGTTTGATATTTACTTGATTATAATGTTTTTCACACACTTCCACCATAGTTGTTGCTAGCACAGGAGATGCCTAGATTGATGGGTCCTTCTGAGTGCCTAGGTTGTCACTAGTACTTTTCTAGGGTTGCAGGTACATTGTAGCATGCCTTGTGTGAATTCTTGTTTGTGGTTGTGTTTGTGTGATTTAAATTTACCCCTCATCACCTAAGTGCCAATTTCACTTCCGAATTCCGAAATATATTCTGGTTTCAAGTTTAGACTACATGTAATAACTAATTCCATGTTGAACTAAATATGACATAAAGTGAAATTGGTATTTAAGTGAAGAGGTAAATTAAAACCTCAATAGATAGATCTAAAACAACAATGATTAAATGTTCCTACTAACAAGCAACAAACACACAGATTCACAACAAATCAATTATTAAAACCTGCAATCCTATGAAAAAGCTAAGTGACACCCTAGGCACTCAGTCAATCTAGGCATCCCTATTGTTAGCAATAACTAGAGTGGAGAGTGTGTGAACATTCATCATAGATCGCAAGAGTATCAAACATAGTATGACTAGTCAAACAAATAAGAACACACACCAGAAATTGTTCACTCATAAATTCAGTATTCATCAAGCATCAACACATAAAATATGGTGACCTAGAAACCTACCAATGAAAAAAACTGGAGATCATCAAATAACACTATTTGAGAATTCCCTCAATTAAAAGGACTATATATATATATACACACTTATGAATGTAATATATAAATAAGAAGCCATATGCTAAACTCAACGCTTATCAACCATATCCCTACTGGTTATAAATATATCTATTTATTTCTCTATAAAAAAAAAAGAGATATTTATTGGTTTAGCAAATTTGTTCAAATTCCCCTTAAGTACATATGGTACAGATCAATCCTTTGAATTTCATTCACTACCTACCAATTCATCATTAAAACTTTCTCCTTATACATAGGGCTTGATTCACGTGCGAAGGATGTTTGGAACTTTTGGAAAATTTCGGAAAATCATTGAAAATTTAAACATGTCTAACGATCTGAAAGGTTAAATTCGGCTCAAAATTAAAAAAAAATATATACTGAAAATCTCGAAAAACTATTATATATTATCACTTAGATGTTGTTATTTTTATAATTCGTCGATGTCTACTAAAAGGGCACAACTACTTAGATGATGCTTACAATCAATGTGGCTCTCCTCTGCTGCAATGTCACTTCAACAGTTAGGCCTACCATGTCTTTAGTTGTGAGCATGCTTGAAGGCAGGGCTGCTGTTCAGGAATTGGTCTCAGATCCAAATGCCTCAACTAATGAGATCGAAGCAACGAGGAAACATTTTGAATCCAGTTTCGGAAGGAAAACCGGTGAGAGCCAGACACAAACCGCGTCAACTGAAGGGCCTTGGACTGGTTCATCGACATCTGCTCATGATCTCTATCCAGTCAATCCTGATTCAACTTACTGGGACAACAGAAATGAGAGAAACTGAGCAAACTGTCTTGACTCTCAAACATTTATGTTCATATATCATCTCTACTCCCTCTCTATATATACACACGCATATATATTTTTTGTTTGGCAAGATAGCTGGAAGAATAATATAGATGTTTCTACAGCATGGTAAATTGGTAAATGTAAATTATGAATCCCTTGGATCAACTTTGCTACAGCACAGAAGCTGGTATATTATATCTTTTGAGAAGATTGCATTACGATGACATAATTTGCAATACAGGGCAGAGGTTTAGAATCAGGAAAACTGAATAAATTACTTGGAAGCTAAGCTTTGTTACTGTTTCTATCTGAAAGAGAACGGTGGAAATCAGCATTTTGCTCAATGTGGTTTTGAACTTGTCATGCAATATCAATATGAGTGTTGGAAGGCATGAACTGGCAGATTCGGCTTAGACAGATACAGGAGATAAGAATAAGTCATCTTCCAATGCTCCAATCCAACGACCCCAAGTGGACAGTAGCCCTTTTTTCTGTAACTTCAGAAATCTAAATTCCAAGAGAGAATGCGCATTCAACAACTCAAAACAGATTTTAAAGATCAAAGTAGATTTTAAAAACCAATTGTCAAAATCTCACAATGCAAAATGCAGACCTCTCATAAGAAGCAAATGCAGAGGAAGAAGCTGTCACATTTTCTATCAATGTTGTAGCCTCCCTTTTTATCCAAAAAGAAGTCTGCCCTAAATTGGCTTCACAATGAGACAAAGAACATTAGAAAAGAAAGTTTACAGCTGGCAAAGGCTGGACTCACGTGAGAATAAATTATATGATTTTTACCTTCAAGGATCTTGATTATATTTGAGCCATGACAAAATTGATCTCGATTTCTCATTTGGAATGCATACTTAAACTAGTCTAAATTCCTTAAGCTTGATTGATTACATATGAGATTACAAGTTTGTCAAAGAAAGCTAAAAACATACAATCCGAATGTAGCAATTGAGGAAATAAAATATAGCTCCCAAAAGACATCACAAAAACTGTAAAACAATTGTATGATCGGTGCTACTTCAACAATTACATAGTAGATAGAATGTACTTAATGATTTCTGATAGATGCAGTAAACAAGTAGTCTCCGGGCACAATAAAATCCCGATATGCTTTGTAAGTGCTTGCTTGACCAACCAGGAAAATTCATTCATGTTATATAACACTTTTGATAAGTTCTGATTGGCTCTAATTTACAATTTACAAACTTTAGATAAGTTCGTTTCCTCATTTAAAATATAATTAAAATTATCAGATATTCCACCTCAATTTTTTTCGTTTAAAGGTTTCTTAGACGAAGAAACAAAGAAAGGACAAGTCATCCAATATTGATATTGATAAAACAGAATTGGAATATTAATTTAATGTCGCTGTAAAGACTCAGTCAGCAGCAGCCTTTCATCTTTTTTGGACTGAAGCTTATTTTTCTTCGACCTGGGACCTGAAGCTAACCCTTTAATTCCTATCCCTGTCATTATTTTGAAAGTAATTTTGGTTTTATGGATGAATTTAAAATGGGAAACATTAATTGTTTGGTCGGTTAGGTGAGTCACGTAGTCACACATGGCTGGCTCTTGACACAAGTGGCTCTTTTTCCTTTATTTTTTCTTTGACAGATATGAATTAAATTAAGAACATACAGCTTCAATGCATTGACAGGCTGATTGGGAAGTTGGAGTGTCCATCCAAAAGATGTAAATAATGGACTGCATTCATTCAGACATATATAAAGAAAGAAAAAAAATAAAAGGATGAAAATTCCACGAGAAATATTCCGATGGATGACTTGGATTTTTCCACACCTACTTGGATTTAAACTCAAGATCTTTTCAAAATGATCACTAATTAAATAATAATCAATCTTAATTTTACGTGCAAAAATATTTCCAAAACAAAAGATGTAAATAATGGAAAACTGAGAAAGGGGATGCTGTGGAACTTTTATGTATTGATGATTATTCGGGTGATTACGTGGTTTAGTCAAAACAGCTTTATGTACAATACGTGTGTGTTTGCATGCAGATTTTGGAATTAAAATAATTAATTGCTGGTGTAATTTGGATTATTCCGTTGGATGACTTGGATTTTTACTTACCTACGTTGGAAAAAATTTAATTCAAACCAGGAAAATAGGTATACAATCAATTCTGACAAATAAAAAAAATGCACTTAATGAACTTCATGTACCGCTTTTATTGCTTGGGAAAAGTCTTGAATGGCGATTCCTAGTTCATTCTCTATACTTGTAATTTAAAGTAATTTTATGCAAACGTAAATTTTTTTATATAAAAGGAGATTAGACTATAAAGTGAGTGGTGGAGAATAATAATTTTTTTTAAAGTAGTTGACCTCAGTTTCAGTCCTTCAAGGCCTACTCTATCTTTCTCTGTTCATACACACACATTCGTACGGTACCTCTTCATTCAAAAGCTCTCATTTTGGGCACTGTTTTCCTCTTCAAATGTGGAAAGGTTTCCAATAGAAAATTAATTGATGAATATGTTATTCCCTCGACTTTTTCTTCATCCTCTCTTGGTGGTTTGCTTTGCAAATTTTGCTTTTGGAGCTACTCGATTGCCACCAGATGAAGGTATAAGTATGTGTGTGTATATATATAATCTTAATATATCTATGTCAAATTTCTTCCTTAATCTCCTTTGTTCATCTTATAATTATGTAAACGTAGGTACAAGCTTTCAGTAATATGATGCTTGGATTCATGACTTTGTAGTTCTTGTTTATTTAGACATTAATGGTAGTAATTGTATGAATTTGTAGATATTGAGTATTGAGCATATGGTGTTAAATTATTGTTGCACTTTGTTTTATATATATATATATATATATGTAGTACAAACTTTAGCTGACATAGCAAAGACACTGGGGAAGCCGAGCTGGAATTTCGGTGGAGATGCAGATCCATGCAACAATAATACAAAACCATGGAGTACTGATACAACTCCGGCCGAAGGATTTGAGTATGGCGTCACCTGTGATTGTTCCTTTGCCAATTCCACTGTCTGCCATATTACCAGCATGTAAACCTCTCTCTCTCTCTCTCTCTCTCTTAACACCACCAAAAGAAAAGAAAAGAAAAATTCTGTGGTTGGGATCACTAGGATGGAGTGTGTGGAGGTATGCTTTGGTGGGCTAAGTATTAATATTGGACTAGTAAAATATCAAGTCACTCGGGCTATAGCTCATGTTAGCATGGACATAGGATCATCCCTGGAAATCCCTAAACAAAACTTTTTTTGGGGAATATTAGATCATTGGCTAAATATATATAGCGGATCCGTGGCACTATGTTTTTGACACAAGTTTTGACACAATTTTATAACCTTTGGATGCAAGCACTTTCAATGGTTAAGATTACATGTGATTTCACTATTTAATTTACAAATTAATGAATAATAAAATATTAAACTACCCACTTTTCTATTTTTTTTCGTCAAACTCCCCACTTTTCTAGGTAACTTTAATGTGCCAATAAAAATCACTCTCTCTCAATAAAATTCGCAATAAACAATAATTAATCTCATTCTTCTCAGAAACAATCCAACTTAATTCAATAAAAAAACCAAGAACAAAAAAGAAAACTCAGATCTATCTATCACATGGAAAGTCTTGGACCACCGACGGCGGGTTTATAAGCTTTGTCATGTTTCTATTCTCAGTTACTTGAGAACAAGCAATATAAAGTCTAAAGACATATGCTTTGTATTGGCGGCCCTTTTTCTTCAGTTTTTTCCTTCGATTTCTTTGGCTGGGGCTCTAATATTTTATTCAATTATCCTCAGTTTGGACTGGTATAAAAATAATAATAATCATCTTTTGTTTTGTTTTTGCTATGATTTCCTCTTTATGTTGTATCTATTCGCCCAAATCTCATCCCCAATCGCAGTGATCTCTAATGGGAAACCTATAATCTAAGATGTACAGATTAAAAAGATTCACATAGCATTTTAGTTTTGTAAAAGTGGGCTTCTCTTAATCATTTCTCTGAGAAAAATGATATGAACCATAAAAACCTTCACGAACACTCTTCCTTATCAAAACTTTGTCCTACTTTCCTTATGTTTCAAGTTTGGGTTGCAGATGAAAGAGGAGGATAAGGAGAATGTGGAAAGGAAAAAATTTCCCCGTAAAGGCACAGTGGCAAAAAAACCGAGAAAAAATCGTGTTGACTAAAAAGTCAAACTCGATTCAAAAAATCAAACCGGACTGGTTTTGGCCAGTTCTTTTTTTTTTGGTCCAGGTAATTCATTCCATAAATATGAAAGGGATTACACAGTCAGAAAAAGCAAAAATAAAAACCAGCCCAACACTGATAGGTACAAGGCCTCAGCCCAACAGAAATAAAAACCACATAAAAAAAAACCCTAAAACAAACATCTAGCCCAATATAAACACAAAGGAAGAAAACTTAGGTAGTTTATTTATACATTGAGAAAACTTAGGGGAACTTGTTTATTTATGTTTTGGTTTGTATATGGAGAAAACTTAGGTAGTTTTTCTCCTATATAAGGGATTTGATATAAAGTATTTAACACATTGGGTTGAAGTTACATTTGGTGGGTCGGCTTGGATTGAAAATTTTCAATTAATTTAAATGAACACTTCAGATGTTGTTTGGTGAACTTATAAATGCTCGGAATAAAAGAGCCTAATTCTGATACAAGCTCTCAACCATCAAAGATGGAGAAGACCCAAATTCTACAGAAAGAGTTTAGCAATTAAAATTGTGGATCCCCTAATCTACTAGTAATTTAAAAAAAAAATTATTTTATCAGCCCAATACATTAGTGGGGTCCACAAGAGTACACGAACCCAAATCTTCCTCGGCTGAGCAAACTGTCTTGACTCTACTCAAACATTTATGTTCATATATCATCTCTACTCCCTCTCTATATACACACGCATATATATTTTTTGTTTGGCAAGATAGCTGAAAGAATAATATAGATGTTTCTACAGCATGGTAAATTGGTAAATGTAAATTATGAATCCCTTGGATCAACTTTGCTACAGCACAGAAGCTGGTATATTATATCTTTTGAGAAGATTGCATTACGATGACATAATTTGCAATACAGGGCAGAGGTTTAGAGTCAGGAAAACTGAATAAATTACTTGGAAGCTAAGCGTTGTTACTGTTTCTATTTGAAAGAGAATGGTCGAAATCAGCATTCTGCTACAAAACCATGTCGTTTTGAACTTGTCATGCAATATCAATATGAGTGTTGGAAGGCATGAACTGGCAGATTCGGCTTAGACAGATACAGGGATAAGAATAAGTCATCTTCCAATGCTCCAATCCAACGACCCCAAGTGGACAGTAGCCCTTTTTTCTGTAACTTCAGAAATCTAAATTCCAAGAGAAAATGCGCATTCAACAACTCAAAGCAGATTTTAAAGATCAAAGTAGATTTTAAAAACCAATTGTCAAAATCTCACAATGCAAAATGCAGACCTCTCATAAGAAGAAAATGCAGAGGAAGAAGCTGTCACATTTTCTATCAATGTTGTAGCCTCCCTTTTTACCCAAAAAGAAGTCTGCCCTGAATTTCCCCAGCTGGCAGCCAAACATTGGCTTCACAATGAGACAAAGAACATTAGAATAGAAAGTTTACAGCTGGCAAAGGCTGGACGCACGTGAGAATAAAATGTATGATTTTTACCTTCAAGGATCTTGATTCTATTTTAGCCATGACAAGGTTGATCTCGATTTCTGTAATCATTTTGAATGCATACTTCAACTAGCCAAAATTCCTTGAGCTTGATTGATTACATACGAGATTACAAGTTTGTTAAAGAAAGCTAAAAACATTAGAAGAACAAAAACTAACAATTCGAACGTAGCAATAGAGGAAATAAAATATAGCTCCCAAAAGACATCACAAAAACTGTAAAACAATTGTATGATCGGTGCTACTTCCACAATTACATAGTAGATAGACTGTACTTAATGATTTCTAATAGATGCAGTAAACAAGTAGTCTCCAGACACATTAAAATCCCGATATGCTTTGTAAGTGCCTGTTTGACCAACCAGGAAAATTCATTCATGTTATATAACACTTTTGATAAGTTCTGATTTGCTCTAATTTACAATTTTAGATAAGTCCGTTTCCTCATTTAAAATATAATTAAAATTATCTGATATTCCACCTCAATTTTTTTCGTTTAAAGGTTTCTTAGATGAAGAAACAAAGAAAGGACAAGTCATCCAATATTGATATTGATAGAACAGAATTGGAATATTAATTTAATGTCGCTGTAAAGACTCAGTCAGCAGCAGCTTTTCATCTTTTGTGGACTGAAGCTTATTTTTCTTCGACCTGGGACCTGAAGCTAACCCTTTAATTCCTATCCCTGTCATTATTTAAAATGGGAAACATTAATTGTTAGGTGAGTCACATAGTCACACATGCATTGACTACTTGACAGATATGAATTAAATTAAGAACATACAGCTTCCATGCATTGACTGGTCGATTGGGAAGTTGGAGTGTCCATCCAAAAGATGTAAATAATGGACACTTGAAAAAGGGATTGCTGTGGATTGCTGTGGAAGTTTTACGTATAGATTATTATATTCGGGTGATTACGTGTTTTAGTCAAAACAGCCTTTCGATGTGCATGTTTGCATGCAAATTTTGGAATTAAAAATAATAATAGTAAATTTGGCTTACATCCTTCAAATTCAATTTGTCGTACCTACAACCTTTCACTTTTTGTTCCTAAAAATAATACCCAATTTGTATAAGTAAAAACCCATGATTAGGATCCAACTCAGCAAGTTACCTAATTAAGCATAAAATTTGATTTATTGTACTTTTTAGATTCCAAAAATACCCCCAACTAAGCCATTATTGCATTTTGTATATTAATATAGGAATCAATATGGAAACATTTTTTAATTGGATTGTATATAATGATAGACGTGTGTTTTAGTCAAAACAGCTTTATGCACAGTACGTGTGTGTTTGCATGCAGTGTCTAATCTCCTTTAGAAAAAAAGAAAAAGAAAAAAAGGAGATTAGACTATAAAGTGAGTGGTGGAGAATAATAATTTTTTTAAAAGTATTTGACTTCAGTTTCAGTCCTTGAAGGTCTACTCGATGTTTCTCTGTCTATAAAAGGCTGCTGTAAGCACCAATACTCTCCTCACAAATCCATCTTTCATACACACACAATCGTACGGTACCTCTTCATTCAAAAGCTCTCATTTTGGGCACTGTTTTCCTCTTCAAATGTGGAAAGGTTTCCAATAGAAAATTAATTGATGAATATGTTTTTCCCTCGACTTTTTCTTCATTCTCTCTTGGTGGTTTGCTTTGCAAATTTTGCTTTTGGAGCTACTCGATTGCCACCAGATGAAGGTATACGTATGTCTGTATATATATATAATCTTAATATATCTATGTCAAATTTCTTCCTTAATCTCCTTTCTTCATCTTATAATTATGCAAAAGTAGGTACAAGCTTTCAGTAATATGATGCTTGGATTCATGACTTTGTAGTTCTTGTTTATTTAGACATTAATTTTTTCATTTCTACATACAAGCTTTCACTAATTGTATGAATTTGTAGATATTGAGTATTAAGCATATGGTGTTAAATTATTGTTGCACTTTGTTTTTTATATATATATGTAGTACAAACTTTAGCTGACATAGCAAAGACACTGGGGAAGCCGAACTACTGGAATTTCAGTGCAGATCCATGCATTTATAATAGTAACCCATGGAGTAATGATACAAACGAAGTACAGAATGGCGTCTACTGTGATTGTCCCTTTGCCAATTCCATTGTCTGCCATATTACCAGCATGTAAACCCCCCTCTCTCTCTCTCTCTCTCTCTCTCTCTCTCTCTCTCTCTCTCTCTCTCTCTCTCTCTCTCTCTCTCTCTCTCTCTCTCTCCTAACACCACCTAACACCAAATGATCTTATCGGGTTTATGTGGTTTACATGGAATGCATTTATATATATGATGATGGTGTGTCACCCAGGTACGGATCTAGGATTTGAAAATAGGGTAGGCTAAATTTACCTTACATACAAACCTAGAAAGCTTGATGGTACAAGTGAATTTTATTGAAGTATGAATTTTAAGGTCAATTAGCAATTACATGATGAACTGCTCCATAAAAGGAAAAGAATTAAAAGCATTTATTATCCATTATAAAAGAAGAAAAAAAAAACTAAACCATTTTAATCCATCTAGTCAAGCCAATTTGGAAAATAAAATGAACAGAAGGTAGCCAAAATTTATAAGAAAAAAAAAAGAATTGTCGTTTTATGTACACTAGAAAAGGTAAAGTTTTTTTTTGGATAGAAAAAAGTAAAGGATGTTCTCTAGGAATGTGTGGGATCAGTTAACTAAAGAAGAAAATAAAAAGATTTTCTGTGGTTGGGATCATTGGGATGGAGTGAGTGGAGGTGTGCTTTGGTGGGCTAAGTATTAATATTGGACTAGTAAAATATCAAGTCGCTCGGACTATAGACCATGTTAGCATGGACATAGGATCGTCCCTGAAAACCCCTAAACAAAACTTCTTTTGGGGAATATTAGATCATTGGCTATATATATTATTTTTCCTTTCAGAATTTACTCAAGTAAAATGGTACTTATTGTAACTTCTTAGGTTTAAAGGTATTTTTTTCTCGCAATCTATTTGGCACATAATATACACACGAGATTGTTGCTTTGGAAAAATCGAGTTAAAATAATACTCGTTGTGAGAATGTCACGTAAGTTGGAAAATAAGGATTGAGTTGTATGGCACTGTTAAATTTAGTTATGAAAGTCCTTAAATTTAGAGGTGGACATTGGAGCCGAAGAGTCGGCCAACTGAACCAAATTGGGCCAAAAAAACGGAGAAAAAATCGTGTTGATTAAAAAGTCAAACATGATTCAAAAAATCGAACTGTATCGATTTTGGCCAGTTTCAATTTCAATTCTACACCCAAAAAATCAGACCAAGCCGAACTGGACCGGCCAAATTAAAAAATATATAATTTTATTATTTATTTATATATTGTATGACCTCTACACCAAGCCCAATTTCAAAAGTCTAATAAGTAAATAGGCCCAAATCCATTTCTTAACCATCTCACCAGGCCCAACTCGTTTATTTATTTTTATTTTACTTGGAAACAGACCCAATCTTTATATTAACACTCCCTCAACGATTTCTCGTAACCCTAGCCGACCACTCACAAGGTAGGAGAGCCTCTAATGTCAGGCAAGTTCTAAATTAGGAGAAATTCTTAAGTCTGCGTGCCGGATCTAGTGGATATCCTCCATATTTTAGTTCCACCTAACTCCACACTAATTCTATCCCTATGAGTATACTATTGTATATATATGGTAGCCACACTCCTCTTAAATTAAGTGACATGAGTAGTGTTAGGATAGGTTATTTACATATGCTTAAGTTAATTTTGATGTTGATACTCTTAGGAGTATTAGATTAGTCAGTGATATCATCTCAGAATTTGTTGGGATGCTTAATGCCTAAGACATCTAGTTAATTACTACTACTAGCTAATATAATTGGTTAGGTACGTTGGTTATGTTTCTATGTATTTGATATAAAAGATACGCATTATTCTATACAGTCCTATTCCCAATTGCTTTCTTTTGAAAATCTCTCTTGTTCTTCGACTATCTTAAGATGATTTCAAGAATCAACGTTATTCATGTGGTTGGTCCAACAATTTTACATGCTCTTACATCACCTAATAAGAGGATATATATACGTGAAGGACCATATTGAGAGCATTTCACATTAGATGTGAAAGAAGTAAAAAGTTTAGAAGGATAAGATTGAAGTCTTGTCCTGTCTTTGTCTTGTTTTGCATACAAACTAATCTGTTCGACAAAAAATATATATAAAAAAAAAAATTCAAAAAATCACGCCAATTATTACATCAAACGCAAAGGTTTATAGGGGAAAGAGACTTTCATTTCATGCAATGAAAATAACACTTTTTGCTATCCTCGTTACAAGAAAGTTTCAGTCGACATCAATAATAAATGTATATCTATTTCTGAAACTGAAAGTGAAATAAGAATCAGTGCATGAACCTTCCTTCATTGGTTGACCCATGACCATGAGCTCAGCTGTATGGCGGATCCAGAAATTTTCTTTTTTTTGGGGCAAGAAAACACTACTGCAAAGCCCCTAATAATGAAGATCAGTCAACTCTTAAATATAAGTTAAAAAAAACACAATAATAGAAACATATACATGCACAAATTAGTAACACAACACATTCTACCTACAATGTGTTTTATGGGCTGTGAGTGATCAATTTGCTCACTTTTACTACAATGTGTTTTTGAGCTGGCTCTTAGTTAGCATTGATGTTCAGTTCTATGGTGAGTTGGTGGTTGGCATTGTTTTGAAACTTGTTGACAAAGCTGGCTTGCTTATTATCACTACAGAACAAATGCACATTAACTGTTTGTGTAATTGCAAGTTTTATTCTTCTTGACCAAAAAAGTGCAAGCTTTATTCTTTTTAAGGACATTGCCTGAGTTGAATTCCAGTCCTTGTCCACTAAATAATTTGTGTTTTTTAACTGTTTTGGTCTCATTTGTGTGGAAGCATTTCCTTTAGTCACTGTATAGCTGCGAGACAGGTCTTTGTTAAATTGCAATTAAGATTTGAAACCTCGTTTTGTGATGAAGCACAGAATTATGAAAACTCTGGATTTGCCAGGAACACTCCCAGTAGAGATGGCCAGGCTCACCTATCTCAAAGAAATGTAAGCACGTTGTTACCTTACATGTATGCCTGTTGTCAATGAGAAAATGACTCATTTTTCACTCTCTTTTAGTGACCTCACCCGCAACTACCTGAATGGTACCATCCCTCCAGAATGGGGCTCCCTTCGACTTGTCAACATGTACGGTCTTTTTTTTCACTCTGCATACATGTGTGTGTGTGTGTGTGATGTTCTTGTTGTTTTAGTGCTTACTTCAGTGTTCTTCAGCCATTTCATATTCATGGCCTTTTAGTGGTCATGAGCCATTTGAATCATAAATGTTGCATTTATTTGATAAAATAAAAGTGATCTTAAAGATATGAGTTTTGTTGCAGGTTCCTTGTTGCAAACCGTTTGACCGGTTCTATCCCCAAAGAGATTGGAAACATCAAAACCCTGAAGATATTGTGAGTGTTGATTACGCATTTGTTTCTTCTTTCCCCCACTTGATTTTTTGGAGATCCTTAATGATGATCTGTTTTTAATCAATGGAATTGAATTTGCTTTGTGTAGGGACATCAATATGAATAATTTCTCTGGAGTGCTCCCTCCGCAGCTTGGGAATTTGCCCCTCATAGAAAGAATGTAAGATTGTCCTATTCCGAATGTTATCGTGACAAAAGAATATTTGGTTCATTATATGGAATCGCTTTGCTGTAGACAGATGCTGGATATTTTCATCAGAAATCATCGACTTCTTTATCTTTAATATAATTGTTGTGTCTCCTTCATGGTTAGGCTTCTTACCTCAAATAATTTTACTGGGGAGTTGCCAGATACATTTGGAAATCTTACCACACTAAAAGACTTGTAAGCTTCTGTTGTTCTTTTTTCTTAAAGGTTTCCTAAGCACCCAAATACCGCATTATAGGATTAATTGGTACTGTTTTCCTTTTGCCAATCATTATGCAGCCGGGTGGGTGACAGTCACTTTTCTGGGCAGATACCTGATTTTATAAAGAACTGGACAAATCTTGAGAAACTGTGAGTTTTTGTTGTTGTTGCTGTTGTTGTTGTTGTTATCTTTGCTGCTACTTGATTCTGAATATTATCACTAATTCAAATGTTATGACTTGTTAAAACAGACTGATTCAGGCTAGTGGTTTGACGGGGCCAATTCCTCTCAACATTTCTCTTTTGACAAAATTAATTGACTTGTTAGTATGGATTTTGATTTTGTATCTATTTATAAATACAAACAGATTAGCAATATTCTGTATGTTCATTGTTCGATTTTAACATGCAGGAGAATTACTGACTTGAGTGGGCCTGAAGCACCCTTTCCTCCACTTGAGAATATGGAAAGCATGAAGATACTGTGAGTTAATGGTTCACGACACACAATTTCTGTCTGTAGCAGAAGTCTTTTGCAAACTCATAATTTTTGTGCTTCTGTTACAGGATGTTGAGGAGTTGCAATATTGTTGGACAGCTACCTACATATCTCGGGAACCTGACGAAGTTGAAAACTTTGTTAGTACAAATGTCTTTGTCCCTGTTTCTTTTACTGTCTCCAGATAAATTATCTTCTTTCCAGATGCTATTCTTGTTGTACGAAAACACTTCCAAGACCTTGTCGTTGATGGACTACGCAACAATCACAAGACAAGCTACGCAAAGATAAATTGCACACGAAACCACAAGAGTAAACACACACAAGAATTTATAGAGGTTCGGCGTCATGCCTACGTCCTTTCCGGTGATCCCCGAGAAAATTCACTAGTATGAGAAAAATCCCTTTGGTTACAATAAAGAACTCCCTTTGATCTCTCTCTCTCTCTCTCTCTCTCTCTCTCTCTCTCTCTCTCTCTCTCTCTCTCTCTCTCTCTCTCTCTCTCTCTAGATCTCTTTTTCTCTCACCCTAGGTTTGTATATCTTGAATCTCTACTAAACCCTAGTCTAAAGTACCTATTTATATGTATAGGCCTTTAGCACAATCATACAAGGAATAGGAAACTAAAAAACCTCCAAAAAATAGGCCAAAAACCGACATGTTTTAAAACAGGAAATCGCGACCCGCTCGAGCGCCTGTGCCAAAATGCCTCTGCCGCTCGAGCGCCTACAGGTTCCGCTCGAGCGCCTGCATGCTGGGCTGCTTCCTTCTTTCCTTCGTTTAGTCTAGCCAACTCCAACAATCTCCACCTTGGCGAGCCTAAACACCTTTGTGAAAACCATTGATTCCTAGAACATCTTCAAACCTCTTGGAAATCATTCTAGTAACTCCCAAGAGCTCCACCTCAATCTTCAGCATGTAACAAGATTGAGCAAGCTCAAACAATGTCTGAACTTCTCAGCTGTAACTGGCTTGGTCAAGCAATCTGAAGCGTTCTGATCTGTATGAACCTTTTCTATCGCAATGTCCCCATCGTTCACCCAATCCCTTATCCGGTGGTACCGTACATGAATATGTTTGGATCTTCCATGATACACTTGGTTCTTGGCCAAACATATAGCACTCTGACTGTCACACTTAATCACCACCAGGTCTTGAGCTATCCCGAACTCTTGTGCCAATCTTTGCAACCATAATGCTTCCTTAGAAGCCTTCGTGAGCGCCATATACTCTGCTTCAGTAGTAGACAATGCAGTGACTGATTGTAGCACCGCTCTCCAGCTAATCGATCCTCCACCACAAACGAAAACATATCCTATGGTGGACCTTCTCTTGTCTAAATCTTCTGCATAATTTGAATCCATATATCCCAACACACATGCCTTTCTTTGTTGTCTTTCAAACAAAATCCCAAACCTCTTGGTGCCCTTCAAATACCTGAAAATCCACTTCACCGCTTTCCAGTGTTGTTTGCTCGGATTTGCCATGTATCTTGAAACTACACTCACAGCTTGAGCCAAGTCGGGGCGTGTGCAAACCGTTGTGTACATGAGACACCCTACTGCACTTGCATACGGAACCTTACTCATCTCATCCTTCTCTTTGCCACTAGAAGGACTATCTTGGGCACTTAGCCTAAAGTGCTCCACCAAAGGAGTAGACACAGGCTTGCAATCCAACATATTGAATCTTTCAAGTATCTTAGCTATGTACTTGCTTTGTGACAGCCACAACTTGCCCTCATCTCGGTCTCTCCTTATTTCCATTCTTAGGATCTTTTGTGTGGGTCCAAGATCCTTCATGTCAAACTCCTTCCCAAGTTGGATCTTCAACTCTTGAACCTTTAACACATATTGACACGCAATCAGCATATCACCCACATAAAGTAGTAACAGAATGATCTTCCCATCCTTGAACACATGAGAATACACACAGCAATCTGATTCACATCTTCTATACCCAATCCGCAGCATATAAGTGTCAAAGCGCTTGTACCACTGTCTTGGAGATTGCTTGAGCCCATACAAAGACTTCTTCAACCTGCAAACCATATTTCCCTTACTTGCTTCAACGAACCCTTGAGGTTGACTCATGTAGATATCTTCCTCTAAGTCTCCATGGAGAAAAGTCGTCTTCACATCCATTTGCTCCACCTCCATGTCCCACTATGCTGCTATGGAGAGCAATAACCGTATAGAAGTATGCTTTACAACCTGGGAAAAAATCTCATCATAATCAATTCCTTCCTTTTGTAAGTATCCCTTAGCCACTAGACGAGCTTTGAATCTAGTTGGCTCCTTCTCACATATTCCTTCCTTCTTCCTAAACACCCACTTGCAGCCAATCACCTTTCTGTCTTTGGGTTTAGGGACCAACTCCCAAACGGAGTTCCGGTGTAGAGATTCCATCTCATCCATCATAGCACTTATCCAACTTTCCCGCTCCGCACTCTCAATTGCTTCTTGGAATGTAGTTGGGTCTCCTTCACTTATGTTTAGAGCATAGTGAACCTCGTCCGTCTCCCATCCAAACCGTTGAGGAGGTTTGATGGTTCTCTTGGGCCTGGACCTTGCTATGGATGGCGGCTCCACTTGATCTTGAGCCTCTTCTTCTTCTTCATCTTGAGTCTGTTGTTGTTGCCCAAATTCCTCCACCTTAGTGTCGGACTCCACTGCTTCATGGACGTCTCCAATTGGCTGCAAAATCGGAGTACCCCCGAACACTCTACTAGATGATTCTGTAACGATTGTTTCTATCCCAACAACATTCTCCTTCACCTTTGGTTTCTTGACTTTAATCATAGGCATAGTCTTCTCGTCAAAGACAACGTCTCTATTGAGTATCTTCTTTCGGTTCACTGGATCCCATAACTTGAAACCCTTCACACCACTCTCAAACTCGAGGAATATGCATTCAAGAGACTTTGGCTTCAACTTGGTTCTCTCATCACTAGGTATAAGAGCATAGGCACTACATCCAAATACTTTCAAAATAGAATACTCTATAGACTTGTTAGACCATACCTCTTCCGCACACTTGAAATCAAGATACTTTGATGGTGACCGGTTAACCAAATAGGAAGCGTGGTTAACTGCCTCCGCCCAAAATGCCTTGGGCAAGCCTGCATGAATCCTCATGCACCTCTCACGCTTTATGAGAGTTCTGTTCATCCTCTCTGCGGCTCCATTCTGTTGGGGCATCTTCTTCATGGTAAAATGCCTATTGATACCTTCGCTCTTGCAAAACTCCAGAAATTTGCTATCTTTGTATTCCCCCCCATTGTCACTCCTAAGGACCTTGATCTTCCTTCCTGTCAGGTTCTCTACTTCTACCTTCCACACCTTGAATTTTGTGAAGACCTCAGATTTCTCCTTCATGAAATAGACCCAAACCTTCCTAGAAAAATCATCCAAGAAAGTAACATAGTAACGAGCTCCACCCAATGACTTAACTGGCACGAGCCCCCACACATGCGAGTGAAGATAGTCAAGCACTCCCGTACTCCTTTTTTCCTTGTCTTGCAGCTTGAATGTCACTTTCGACTGCTTCCCCATGGTACAATACTTGCAGAACTCAAGTTTGCAATTGTGCACGCCCTTTAGAAGCTTCCGTTTGTGCAACTCTTGCATGGCTCGCTCACTCATGTGCCCTAGCCTCAAATGCCAAAGCTGAGTATCATCTTCTGAGTTCTTCTTGGTAGATATAGCTACTCCACCGGTCACTGTTGTACCACATAGTCGATACAGGCAATTAGGTTGAATCTTCTCTTTCATAATCACGAGTGAACCCTTAAAAACTATGAGTTTTCCTCCCATACACTTGTACGAATAACCATTCTTGTCAAAAGTACCCAGGGAAATGAGATTCTTCTTCAGCTTAGGTATGTACCTAACCATACCCAATGTTCTAACCACGCCGTCATGCATCTTCACCTTGATTGTACCTGTTCCTTCGACTTTACAAACTGAGCCGTCCTCCATCTTCGCCATTGTCCGTCTCATATATGTCAAACCAAGACTTGTTTGAACACATGTGATACGAGCACCCGGAATCCAAAATCCAATCAGAAGCAGAAACCCTGGAAGTAATAGCAAGTGCATCAGTATTAACAATGCTATTAGTAAGTAAAAGCTCACCGTCGCTCTCTTCCGCGACCCCGGCTTCATCTGGCTTCTTCCCTTTGTTTCTCTTCTCTCGCCATGTAGGGCAATTCTTCTTCTAATGATCCTTTGACCCACACTCGAAACAACCATCTTTCGCCTTGGATTTTGACCTTCCCTTATTGTTCTTCTTGCCTTCACGCTTGCTCGATCTACCTCTCTCTCCGGACTTGACCACAAGACCTTCACCTTAAGAGACTCCACCGGAACGTTGAACCATTCTGTCATGCGTCAAGATGTCTTGCATGACCTCTTCATACTTCAAGGTTCCCTTCTCGAACATAAGCGTCGTGCGAAAGTGTTTATAAGACGGTGGCAGGGATGTCAACAACATCACGGCCTTGTCTTCCGACTTATAAACCTTATCCATTCTCTGCAAGTTAGCAATACACCTATTAAAGGCGCTCACGTGCTCCATCATGCTTGCGCCCTCCTCCATCTTAAGAGAGTGAAGCTCTTCCTTCAAGAAAAGCTTGTTGGACAATGATTTTGACGCAAATATCTCTTCTAGCTTTTCCCATGTTTGCTTTGCGGTGTCTTCCATCGCATTACACAACACCTCATCGGTTAGATGTTGTTCGATGGATCCTCTAGCAAGCTCGTCTAGGTCATCCCACTCTGCATCTGTCATGGTTACCGGCTTCTTTTCCTTGCCTTCCAAAACTTTGTTGAGACCCTGCTACTTAAGAACATGCTTCATTCTTCTTTGCCAAAGCGTGAAGTTCTCCTTGTCGGTGAACAGCTTTAACTCCACCTTTGTGCTTGATACTCATTGTGACTTAATACCGGAACATTCTTTGTCCTTGTCGCCTGCCATCTTCAACACACCGCTGCTCTTTAAAGTTATAAGAGCACTTGGGCATAAACCAACGCCCGCCGCAACCGCGGCTCTGATACCACTTGTTGTGCAAAAACACTTCCAAGACCTTGTCGTTGACGGACTATGCAACAATACGCAAAGATAAATTGCACATGAAACCACAAGAGTAAACACACACAAGAACACACAAGAATTTATAGAGGTTCGGCGTCATGCCTACGTCCTCTCCGGTGATCCCCGAGAAAATTCACTAGTATGAGAAAAATCCCTTTGGTTACAATAAAGAACTCCCTTTGATCTCTCTCTCTCTCTCTCTCTCTCTAGATCTCTTTTTCTCTCGCCCTAGGCTTGTATATCTTGAATCTCTACTAAACCCTAGTCTAAAGTACCTATTTATATAGGCCTTTAGCACAATCATACAAGGAATAGGAAACTAAAAAACCTCCAAAAAATAGGCAAAAAACCGACCTATTTTAAAACAGGAAATCGCAACCCGCTCGAGCGCTTGCATGCTGGGCTGCTTCCTTCTTTCCTTCGTTTAGTCAAGCCAACTCCAACAATTCTAATAACTCAAGGATTGTTGAATGACATTGAGGATGTTGGAGGGGCCGTATGTTTCTGTATGTACAACAAGCATGCCGAATTTTTAAGTAATCAGCGTACTCACACACAAGTATACACAAAAGAATATCCTGGCATAGATTTTACACTTACCTGATTCCTGGAGTGATTTTATTATTATTATTATTATTAATTTAAATAACATTTCTCTCTAGAGAAGCATATCTGAAATGCATTTGTTATTGGTTTGTGCAGAGACCTCAGCTTTAACAAGCTAACCGGAAAAATTCCAAGCCTTGATGCTCTATCAAAAGTGGAGTATATGTAAGCAATTTGAATAACAAATCTTGACTTTCTTACAAGAAAACACAAGCAGACATTCTTCAATGGTTTTGTCACACCCCTGCCCTACAAGCTGGACGTGTTAATCATGCTTTACTATTAACTAATGACTCACAAGTTATACTCAAGCAAACAACTGAAAACCAACAAACTAAGTAAACTGCTTGACTAATACCAGTGTGTTGAAGTTGTATAGTCACTAAGAATATGGCACATGTCTGAAACAAGCTCAAACATATATGTATTTTTATTTAGAAGCACTGGGAGAATTTAAGTCTATGTGCAGGCCTTTTTTTAATTTATGTACCATTCTAGTAATTCATGCCCTTTTTTATGTATCAATTATGTTTAGATTCTTAACTGGAAACTTGCTGACTGGACCCGTGCCTACTTTTAAGAAAGGAAACGTGTAAGCTTCTCTTCCAAATTCTAATATTTAGTTACTTAGTAAGGAAATTTATGCTGTCTATTACTGGATAAAGCATAGTGCATGCGTTATGGCATGACTTTTCATACTCATGAAATAGGCATAAATGAACATTTTCTCATGATCATTGATATTAAAATTATTGATAGCATTCTTAGAATAGTAGTTGTTCTTTTTTATGTAAGATTTTGAAGTTTTAAAAGTATCCTAAAATGTGTAAGCTTCTCTTCCAAAGTTTAATCTTTAGTTCTTTAGTAAGGAGATTTATACTGTCTATTACTGGATAAAGCATAGTGCATTAGTTTTGACATGACTTTTCATAATGGAGCTTGACATACAATTATACTCATGAAGTAGGCATTAAAAGTATCCTAAATTTTTTCCTAAGTTTAAGAATCCTAAGCTTTTTCAAGGTTTCCCTCATATCTCCAAAACATTTTTTGCATATATTGGTAGACCAGCCACGCTATATGGGACGAAATTCTAGGCACTTAGAAAACAACATGTTCATAAAATGAGTGTGGTGGGAATGAGAATGTCAAGATGGATGTGTGGGAAGACAAGGAAGGATAGGATTCGACATATTCAACAGTGTTTAGTAGATGCATAAGTTGGAGAGATTGACCTAATCAACATAGAAGGTAGTTCCAAGGGAAGAGAGCATCCTGAAATTAAATGATGGCTATGCCCTTGTCTTGGGGTGGACCTTTATCGTCTTGGTATACTATATGTTATTTTTTTTTTGAATAGAAACTTATATATTCAAAATAGTAACAAGAATACAGATCAGGAACGAGTGGATAAGGAATCCACAGAGAAAAGCAAAAGCAGGGAGCAACAGCACCCACTAGAGAACACGCCTAAAAGGAAAAAAACAGCCGAGAAAAAACAAACAACCAGAACTAGAGCAAAAGAGAACTAGGAGGCCATCATTTCACTGCCGCACACAAGTCACGACAAATAGCGGAAGCAGACAAATCCTTAAAAACATTGGTGACAGAAGCCCATAAAGCCGCCCAAAACTTCACTCTATCCCAAAGCTCATCCACCCCCACCCCCTTGTAGTCCTCGAAAATCCTTCTATTCCGTTCAATCCATAAATTCCAAAAAAGAGCCTGAACTAAGCACCCCCAAAGGACGTTAGCCTTTTTCCCTTTACCCAGAGCAACAAAATTGGAGGAAAATAACTCAAAACAACCTTTAGGGGTGACCCAGACAGCTCCAACTTCCTTCAGCAGTGACCACCAAATCTGAGTAGAATACGGGCAATGAATGAACAGGTGATCCACACACTCCCCAGCAGAATTACAAAGCACACACCAATGGGGGGATAAACACGTAAAGGGACGATGTCGCTGCATCAGATCGCACGTATTAACTCTTCCAATGGCAGCTTGCCAAACGAAAACCTTGACCTTAGGAGGGGTTTTACTTTTCCAAATCAGATTGTACGGAGGAAAACTCTCCGCAGGCTCGTTAACATGAATGAAAGAATAGAAGGAGTGGCAGGAGAACAGCCCCGTCTGGTCTAGCTTCCATCTTCTGTAATCCAACCTGGAAGGGATAAGTCTAACATCATCAAGGATAACCAACAGCCTAGTCACCTCATCTAGTTCCCCCACCGTGAGGTTCCTACTAAACCCAAGGTCCCAACTGTGAGGAAACACACCGTGACTCACAATAGTAGAGATGTTGGCATTCTGCTTGCTGGACAAATTGAAAAGTCTGGGAAAAACCTCTTTGAGAACTCCCCCCTTGCACCAATCATCCTCCCAAAATCTCACCTTTTCCCCGCTTCCCACCACAAGGTCGCAGCCAAGAAGAAACACCGGATAGCCACGCGAAATGTTATTCCACGGTTTACGACAAGAACTACGCAACGGAATACTCGCGTTCCAACCGTTAGCACTCTCCCCGTAAATGCTACTAATCACCTTGTGCCAAAGAGAGTCAGGTTCATTGGGAAACCGCCACAGCCATTTGGCGCACAACACCTTGTTTCTAGACTATAAAGACCCCACCCCTAAGCCACCGTTGCTTTTTGATTTCCCAACTATCTCCCACTTAACCAAATGAGAAGTCTTCCCATCGTCCATGCCCTCCCACAAGAAGTCTCTCATCAGCTTCTCAACATTCTTCGCAATACTAATAGGCATTTTGAAAAGAGACATGTAATAAATGGGAATACTGCTTAAGACGGCCTGAATCAAAGTTAGCCTGCCACCTTTGGAAAGGCAAGCCTTCTTCCAATTTTGCAGCCTTTTTTCCACCCTCTCCACAACTGGGTCCCAAAAACGAAGAGCTCTGGGATTCCCACCAAGGGGGTGACCCAGGTACAAAGTAGGCCAGACTCCCAACTCGCAGCCCCAATCCCCAGCCAACCCAGAAACTACCTCTTCAATATGATTAATGCCAACTAAAGAACATTTCTCCTTATTAATTCTCATACCTGAAATGAAACAGAACAGGTCTAATATCTCAAGAAGATTGTGCCAATAATCCAACTTATCCCCGATAAAAAACATCGTGTCGTCGGCAAACTGGAGGTGAGAAACCTCCACCATATCATGGCCCACAACAAGACCGTGAAACACATCCAAGTCCTGAGCTTTCTCAAGAATGCGGCTGAGAACGTCAATCACCAAAATGAAAAGAAAAGGAGAAAGAGGGTCTCCTTGTCTCAATCCTCTAGAAGCCTTGAACTTATCTCTAGGTCTGCCGTTGATCATAACAGAAAAATTTGCCGATTCAAGACAACCTCTAATCCAACTTCTCCACCTTTCCCCAAACCCTTTTCTAAGCATTACATCATCAACAAAGTGCCACTCCACATGATCATAGGCCTTTTCAAAGTCGATTTTGAAAGCCAAGCCAACTTTCTTATGACTCTTGCACTCCTCCACTACCTCATTAGCAATCAAGGCCGCGTCTAAAATCTGCCTATCTCTCACAAAAGCTCCCTGGGAGGAGGAGATGGTGCTCCCCATCACCTCCCTCAATCTCGAGGCTAAAACTTTAGAAATCACCTTATACAAGCTTGTCACAAGACTAATAGGACGAAAATCACACACTTTAACGGACTCTTTTTTCTTGGGGATAAGGCAAATGAACGTTTCGTTTGTGACCGCGTTGATAATGCCATTGTGGTAGAATTCCTCCAGAGTCTTTAGGAGCTCCACTTTCACAGTATCCCAGCAAGATTGGAAGAGAAGCATGGAGAAACCATCAGGCCCTGGAGATTTATCTCTCCCACAATCGAAAACAGCCCTTTTGACCTCCTCTTCTTCAAAAGGTCTCTCAAGCCTTGCAGCCTCGTCAGAACTAATACGATTCCAGTTCAGGCCCTCCAAACCCCAACCTGCCTCTTCATTACTCCTATAAAGAGTTTTGAAGAAAGTAATTATTTCAGCCTCAATCTCGTCTTCATTAACAAACGTCCCTAATCCCTCCACCTCCAGCCTCTCGATGAGATTCCTCTTTCGCCTACCATTGGCTAAGCGGTGAAAAAATTTTGTGTTCCCGTCGCCATCTCTAGCCCACTCCACTTTACCCCTTTGTCTCCATTTTATCTCTTCTTTAAGGACCAAATCACCAATCAAGAGAATAAGATCAGCCCTTTCCTTTATTTTGCCACTGTCCAGCCCGTGCATACCTTCAAGTCTGTCAATTTCAGCAATTCGCGCTACTGCCAACTTCTTGGCAGCAGCCACATCTCCAAACACCTCTTTACTCCAGACTCTCAATTTCCCCTTTAAGGCTTTCAACCTCCTCATGAAATTATATCCCGGCCACCCATGCAGATGCTCTTCAGCCCACCATTCCTTAAAGTTCCTGTTAAAGTCCGGATGTTCCAACCACATGTTTTCAAAGCGGAAAGGGCCCGGACCCCAAGTCAACTTAGAGGTATCCAGTTCAATTGGACAATGATCAGAAGTGACCCGGACCAAAGCCTTCTGTCTAAAATGAGGAAAACAGTCTTCCCATCCTCCGGTGAACAGAAAACGATCTAGTCTTCTACACACCACGTTTTCTCTAAAGTTAGACCAGGTAAACGATGCATTTAAGAGGCGGGGATCTCGCAGGTTAGTATCATTAATGAAGTTATTGAAAGTTCTCATACTGCTAGTCACCCCAACCCCACTAGACTTATCAGAGACAAATCTGACAACATTAAAGTCACCTCCAATACACCAGTTTTCACCACACAACCCATAGAGGGCAGCAAGCTCTACCCAAAAACGTCCTCTGTCCCTTTGGCGGCAAGGACCATAGATACCAGAAAGCCACCAATCCGCCCCCGAGATACCTCTAATTTTGATGGACACCGAAAACTCTGCGATTTCAGAATCAATAACCGAGATGAACTGCGTATTCCAGATAATCACGATACCCCCAGACCTGCCAGTCGAAGGAACATAAACCCAATCCCTGAATCTAGAACACCACACACTGGCCACCAATCTCCTGTCGATTTCTTGTTTCTTAGTTTCTTGCAAGATAACGATATCCGGCCTAAGACGAGTCAATTGCTCCTTCAAGCAGAGCTTGGCCAAATTGCTCACCTTTATCATCTTGGTATACTATATGTTATGAGATGTGGGTAGCTTGACCAAATTCAGTATGGGGAAATTTTAAGGTGAACTTGGCTTAACGTGGACAGTTGTGATGACAATTTAGAGTCTTTCTGAAAAAGTCTGCCTTTCTTCATTGACAATCGCCCATTATATAAGTAGATTACAAGCTATTTAGGGAAGGAAATACAAGCTGATCTTCAGCCCCTACCATATATACATCTATCTAAATATACCGTACAGCTAATATATCCTAATTAAGGAAGGAATAAATCTGTACAATCATAACTGCCATATCAGTCAAAGCTGTAAATCTGCTGCCATTAAATGCGTATATATTAGCTGTAAATCTGCTGTGTAGATTGATATTTTCCTTTGACATCCCCCCTCAAATTGATGCTGGTAAATCGACAAGCATCAATTTGCTAACGAGGAAATGATGGCGCTGGCGTGGCATGGATTTTGTGAAGATATCGGCGATCTGCAAAGTTGTGGAGATATGTGGAAGCGTGATGACGTGATGATCATAGGCTTCCCTGATTGAGTGACAGTCAACCTCGATGTGCTTGGTGCGTTCGTGATAGACTGGGTTGGCGGCAATTTGGATAGCACTAGTGTTGTCAGCATGGAGTGGAGTAGGATGGACAGGAGAGAAACTGAGCTCAGTGAGGAGACCACGCAGCCAAATGATCTCGGAGCATGCTGCAGACATGGCTCGGTACTCGGCCTCAGTAGATGATTTGGAGATGTTGTCCTGCTTCTTGCATTTCCAAGAGATAAGGGCACCACCAAGAAACATACACCAGCCGGTAGTAGATTTCCTGGTGTCTGGGCAACCAGCCCAGTCAGCGTCACTATAGGCTTGTAACTGAAGTGAAGAACCTGAAGGGAAGAATAAGCCACGAGTAGGTGTCCCAAGAATGTAGCGAATTATGCGTCGGACTGCAGATAGATGGAGATGCCTCGGTGCTTGCATGAATTTGCTGACAGTATGAACAGCATAAGAGATGTCTGGTCGAGTAATGGTTAGATAGATAAGACTACCCACCAACTTCCGATAGGAAGTAGGATCCTCAAGAAGCTCCCCTTCGTCACGTCGATATTTCACATTAAGTTCCATAGGGGTTTCAATCGAAGTAGCGTTGGTGAGCCCGGCTAGCTGAACCAGATCCTGACCATACTTGTGCTGATGCAAGAAGAGACCTTGCGGCTGATGATGCACCTCTAAACCCAAGAAATAGGTGAGCTGGCCAAGGTCTTTCATGTGAAACGCAGAATTCAACAAAGTCTGAACCGCAGAGATTGCCTCCAAGTCAGAGCCAGTGATGACGATATCGTCCACATAAACAAGAAGGACGACGATACCTGTGGGTGTCCTTTGTAGAAAAAGAGAGGAGTCATACTGACTTTGAGTGAAAGAAAAACTAAGCAAAGTGGATCGAAACTTCTCAAACCATACTCTTGGTGCCTGCTTCAAACCATACAAAGAACGTTTCAGTTTGCAAACATCATTAGGTGAGGAAGTGGGCATACCAAAGGGAAGTTTCAAGTAAACGTCTTCCTTGAGATCACCGTGGAGAAATGCGTTCTTAACATCCATTTGACGTAAGGGCCAAGATTGGGATGCAGCAAGGGCGAGTATAGTCCGGACAGTGGTCATTTTGGCAACCGGTGCAAAGGTCTCATCATAGTCGAGACCGTATTCTTGTTTGTTGCCAAGTGCCACTAACCGAGCTTTGTAACGATCTATGGACCCATCGGAACGAAGCTTGATAGAAAACACGAACTTACTGCCAAGTGGTTTCACAGTGGAGGGACATGGAACAACATCCCAGGTTTGGTTTTCTTCAAGTGCGAGAAGTTCGGTTTCAATGGCTTTTCGCCAACACTCATGCTCCATGGCCTGTTTATAAGATGAAGGAAGAGAAAGAGACGACAAAGTGGCTGTGAAGGATGAGGGAGAAGAGAAACCAAACCTTTCTGGGGGTCTACGAACCCGAGTACTGAGTCGGAGAGAGGGAGGTGCAGGTGCTGGAACAGGAGCAGCAGTCGGGGAAGAAGCTTGAGGGGGCTCTTGAGGTGCTGAAGGTTGGTGGGAAGTGGCGGTGGAGCGTCGTTGATACACTAGGAGAGGCTTAGGAGGGACTGGATCTGCAGGAGAGTTAGGAAACATAGGCAAAACAGAAAATGAAGGAGAGACATGATCCTGATGAGTAGAAAAGAAATATTGATTCTCGAAAAAAATCACATTTCTAGAAACTCGAATGCGACACAGATTTGGATCATAACAAAGAAAACCTTTCTGCTGTACTGAATATCCTAGAAAAGCACATTTAATTGACTGAGCCGTGAGTTTTGTGCGTTCATGTGCAGGAAGATGAACATAACAGACACAACCAAAGGTACGAAGGTTAGAATAAGTTGGAGGGTGACCAAATAACCTGGTGAAAGGTGAGTCATGGTTCAATGTGGGAGAAGGCAATCGGTTAATGAGATGGACAGCAGTGGAAAGAGCTTCACACCAAAATCGTGAGGGCGTGGAAGATTCTAGCAGAAGAGTGCGAACCACATCAAGAAGGTGACGGTTCTTCCTTTCAGCCACCCCATTTTGTTGAGGTGTCGAAGGGCAAGACCGTTGAGAGATGATGCCATGATTCTGTAGGAAGTCCTGAAACAAATGAGACATATACTCACCCCCATTGTCAGAACGAAGGATTTTGATATGGGCCGAAAATTGTGTCTGAATATATGCATGAAAAATCTTAAAAACAGAAAACACTTCGTCTTTGGAATGAAGGAAATAAATCCATGTGAAACGACTGTAGTCGTCAATAAAAGTGACAAAGTATTTGTAATTAGCATGCGAAGTGACTGGTGCCATACCCCACACATCACTATGTATCAGATCGAAAGGTTTGACAACATGTGGTGTGTGAATAGGAAAGGGTAGAGTTTTACTTTTGCCAAGTTTGCAAGAATTGCAATCAAACTGAACAACACTAAGAGATGGTGTTTCATTATTCCCAAGAAAACCAGATTTCAATAAAGCATGAAGTACATTAGAGTTTGGATGTCCGAGACGTTTATGCCACGCTCGGTAATCAACATGAGCAGAATTACAAGCAACAAAAGGCAAAGAATAGGAAGACAAAGGAAATTGAAGAGGAAAAAGACGTCCCACTTTAGGCCCCCTCGCAATCATCCGCCCTGATTGTTGATCCTGCACAACACAACCAGATTTAGAAAACTCTACTTTACAATCATTATCAACCAACTGACCGACAGACACAAGATTGGTGGTAAGACCGGGAGATACAAAGACATCAGTGAGAGAGGAGGAAACATCACCAGTGGCCGTGATAGGTAAATGATTGCCATCAGCGGTATGAATTTTGAGATTTCCAAAATATTTGTTTACATTGGTAAGAGAAGCAGCATTGTTTGTCATATGATGGGAAGCCCCGGAATCAAAGTACCAAGGAGATGATGTAGAGAAGGGTTTACCTGAGAGTCCTAAAGCTGAAAATGCAGAAATGATCATTTGTTGAATCATGTCAGGGGTCACGGGTTGGACAGAAACAGGAGCAGGAGCAGGAGCACTTTGTGTTGTATTCACCAAACTTCCAGCACTAGAAGAGCCAACTGAGACAGTATATGCTGTCTCCGATTTCTTGGGGGGTCGAGTTGGGCATTCCTTGATGATATGACCATCCTTTTTGCAATAGTTGCAGAATTTTCGGGGACAGTTTGCAGCATAATGACCAAATCCTTTGCAACAGAAGCACTGAACAGTGCTCATATCCCTGCTTCGTGGCCTGCCTTGTGCTGCATAGGCTATAGGAACAGATGTAGATCGTCGTTGTTCCATGGTGGTCTGAGTGAGAAGGCGTTGTTCCTCGCGAAGAAGATCATTTAGGCATGTATCCAAGGAGGGGACAGATTCTCGGTTCATAAGATTGGATCTGGTGCCTTCAAATTCAGGTCTTAATTTCATTAGAAATTGATCCCTCTGAGTAGTTTCATGGACAGATTGAACAGAACTAAGACCTTCGGATGGTACGTCAGCATAAACTATATCAGTGTATTCAGCCCAAAGATTAGTGAATCTAGAGTAAAAATCAGAGATAGAAAGACTATCCTGTTGAAGAGTGGCCAATTCATGTTCAAGCTGGAAACGACGAGCAGTGTTTTGTTGACTGTAGACCTTCTTCAGGTAAGTCCACATCTGAGCTGCAGTCTGAGAAGATCGAAGGTTCAAGATGATGTTGGGTTCAACAGAGCCCAAAATCCACGCCATAACCTGTGCGTCCTTGACTTCCCACTTGGCGTGTCGGTCTTTGTCTTTGTCTTTGTCAGGAGCTGAGTTACTGCCATCAACATGTCCCCATAGCTCCTTACCTTTGACGAAAATCCTGAAATGAAACGCCCAAGCAGAGTAGTTCTTGCCATTGAAACGAACCAAAGAAACATCAGACTTATCGGAAGACATGAGGTCAAGATAACTTGAACAAGAATAACCGAGACTAAGAAACTTGAGAGCACGAGACAAATGAAAATTTAGAGCTACAGCTCTGATACCATGACAATTTAGAGTCTTTCTGAAAAAGTCTGCCTTTCTTCATTGACAATCGCCCATTATATAAGTAGATTACAAGCTATTTAGGGAAGGAAATACAAGCTGATCTTCAGCCCCTACCATATATACATCTATCTAAATATACCGTACAGCTAATATATCCTAATTAAGGAAGGAATAAATCTGTACAATCATAACTGCCATATCAGTCAAAGCTGTAAATCTGCTGCCATTAAATGCGTATATATTAGCTGTAAATCTGCTGTGTAGATTGATATTTTCCTTTGACATGTGAGAGCTTAGGCACCTATGACTATGAATAGTGAAAGTAGCTAATATTTTTCATCTCATGAAGTTTGGTTGATTGTTTTAATATTGGATTTTCAGAATTAAATCTTGCTAGAATTGATATAAACTATGATTTCAAAACTTCAGTCCAACCATGTTAATACCTACCTCTTTCTCCTCATTTTATTTTCTGTTCTCATACTACATTTGGAAAGGAATTTACATAACAGCCCTTTTTGTGCAGTGATCTTTCATATAATAACTTCACCATAGGGGACACAGGTTGTCAATCACAAGGCTGCTCGTAAGAATGTTTTCATTAGCTTGAGTTTACTTTGTTTGTGTCTTGTAGAGCAAACTTAAATTTTCAATTTGTGTTAATTTCTACAGGAACTTGTTTGCAAGCTCTTCAAAGGACAATATTTCGTAAGTTACAAATTAATCCTCTGAAAGCATTCCAACTGAGTATTCTTATTTTTATTTTACAACTTATTTTCATTTATGATGTTATCTTGCTGACTTCTTCTGGATCCTGCTGCATTCTCCTATCAGAAAACCTGTTACATGTTTGGGAATTTCAAAATGTCCAAAAAGTAAGTTGGGTTTCCACATATTGCTTTCCAAGATATATTTTTGATCTTCTTTTGTTTGTGGGAGTGGGAGATGGCTACTAATCTCCTTTTTCTTTCCGTCATAGCTTGGTATAATAGAAATAATTGCCATAATTGCCTTTTTCTTCTTCTTCTGGGGTTGATGCTTTTTTGTTTTCCTCAGCAATGGCTACTAATCTCCTTTTTCTTTCCGTCATTAGCTTGGTACTTTCTCGGTATAAATTGTGGTGGAAAATCAGTAACTGTACATGAGGAAAAAGATAAAACATTTGATGAGGACACATATCCAGCTGGACCTTCATCATTTTACAAGAGCACAACAAATTGGGCTTTAAGCAGCACTGGTTACTTTCCTGATGATGACCGTACTCAAGACATCTTTATCCAAAATAAAGAATCTAGACTCTCCATGCCCAATCCACAACTGTACACGGAAGCACGCCTTTCTCCCATCTCTCTAACTTATTATGGGTTTTGTCTGGGAAATGGAAACTACACTATAAACCTCCATTTTGCAGAGACAGGGTTTACAAATGGCAAAACATATAAAAGCCTGGGAAGGCGTATATTTGATGTTTACATTCAGGTAAAGGTCAACAGACACTGTTTAGTTCCTGGTTAATTCAAATGTTTATGAATTTCTAGTAATAACATGTAAAATAGGTTGCAGTCAAGGCTGAAAAAATATACCACATTACGATCATGAAATGTTATGTAACAAAACTAGGATATTGCAGGGGAGACTAGTGCAGAAGGATTTCAATATTGCGGATGAAGCTGGTGGGATTGGTAAGGCAGTCATAATGAACTATACTGCTTCTGTAACGAGTGGTACCTTGGAGATCCGTTTCTATTGGGCTGGGAAAGGGACGACCGGTATCCCTCTTAGAGGAGTTTATGGTCCTCTTATATCAGCTATTTCTGTAGATCCTGGTAAGTTTACACTGTTCTGAGCTTCTTCTAATTACTATTTGTAGACCATTGGGAGTTTCTCATGTGTAAATATCATGTTAGGCATTAATATTACAACACAATTAAGAGATCCGGCTTTAGGTAGCTGTTTGAATAATGCACTCTCTTATCTATTACATTCGCATTTACTCTAATAAACCTACTCTTCTTCGGGCAGACTTTGTACCCCCATCTGGTGGAAGTAGCATATCTGTAGGTGCAGTAGTTGGAATTGTGGCTGGAGGAGTCTTCATTATATTACTGATTTTTGGTATTCTTTGGAGGAGAGGCCTCCTAGGACAACAAAATACTTTGGAGGATGGTACGTGCTGTTTATGCTGTTATTTTGTATGTACTTTTCGTGTATATTTAGGCACACTCTGTAAGTTGATATTTATTTAGATATTGAACTTTCTAACGCCTTGATGCTGCTAGAATATATTATACTGTTGAAACCTTTGATGCGAAGTCTGCCTACCTATAGATCCAGTTACTTGTTAAATTCTAGGCCTTGAATCAGTCGCATGATATTAAGAAATAAAAATGCTACCATTATGAAATTCGTGTAGACAATTTCTTATATGAGGTTGCTTCTTACACAGATTTAAAGGGCGTGGACCTGCAAACTGGTAAATTTAGCTTCAGGCAACTCAAAGATGCCACAAACAACTTTGACAAAGCCAATAAGATTGGCGAAGGTGGTTTTGGTCCTGTTTACAAGGTATTCTGTGGAACCAATATTTCTTATTTATTGCATTTGGGCTTACTTGATTAATTGTAAGCATTGTTATTAAAGTTGCTCTGCTTTTTAGAGAAGGGATTTTCACTTTGTTTCTCAAATGCAGGGCCTTCTATCAGATGGCACCGTAATTGCTGTCAAGCAGCTTTCTTCCAAATCAAAGCAAGGGAATCGTGAATTTGTGAATGAGATAGGCATGATTTCTGCTCTGCAACACCCTCATCTTGTCAAGCTTCACGGATGCTGTATTGAAGGAAATCAACTATTGCTTGTCTATGAGTACATGGAAAATAATAACCTTGCTCGTGCTTTGTTTGGTAAATACTACACTTGTATGCCTAAACTTCATTTGGTTCATGCAGATGGGTATAAGTTATAACTAACTTTGAGTAATTTGACAAATTGAAGGGCCAGAAGAAAGTCAGTTGAAGTTGGATTGGCCAACAAGGCACAAGATCTGTGTTGGTATAGCGAGAGGTTTGGCTTACCTCCACGAGGAATCAAGATTGAAGGTCGTTCATAGAGACATCAAGGCTACTAATGTGCTTCTTGATAAAAATCTTACCCCAAAGATATCTGACTTTGGATTGGCCAAGCTTGATGAAGAGGACAATACACACATTAGCACCCGTATTGCTGGAACTTAGTGAGTCCCTGTGCTATTTTTTTTCTTCTTATACTTTTATTTTGATTTCTTCCACCCCGACGATGGGTCCATAGAAATAGGAAATAGATGGAGGTTTCTCTACCTTGTATAAGTTTCAAACTTAACTAGATCTGTACTGTTAAAGAAACTTTGTAGTATTTTTAGTATTTCGCTAAGCTAAATATGGGGAAATGATGAGCGATTTTTTGCAGTGGATATATGGCGCCTGAATATGCAATGCGGGGTTATCTGACTGATAAAGCAGATGTTTATAGCTATGGAATTCTTGTATTGGAAATTGTTAGTGGGAGGAACAACACCACTTACAGGGGAAAGGAAAAAAGCTTTTATCTTCTTGATTGGGTAACATGATTCTACTGCTTCCTTATTTAAAGTTAAATTTAATCTGATACTGTTGATCTCTATTCTATGTTTGTGGCTGAGAGAAAGTGACTGATACTGCAATAGTTTTAATGATGATCCAAAATCAAGTCTGGCTTCATTTGACATTATCTTTCTCTGACAATATATGTAAGATCAGTGAAATTATTTGTAAAGACAAATTATTTCTGACAATATATGTTTCTAGGCACAACTACTAAAAGGGCAAGGGAATTTGATGGCCCTAGTGGATCCAAGGTTGGGCTCAGACTTCAACAAAGAAGAGATGATGCTTACAATCAATGTGGCTCTCCTCTGCTGCAATGTCACTTCAACAGTTAGGCCTACCATGTCTTCAGTTGTGAGCATGCTTGAAGGCAGGGCTGCTGTTCAGGAATTGGTCTCAGATCCAAATGCCTCAACTAATGAGATCGAAGCAATGAGGAAACATTTTGAATCCAGTTCCAGAAGGAAAACCGGTGAGAGCCAGACACAAACCGCGTCAACTGAAGGGCCTTGGACTGGTTCATCTACTTCTACTCATGATCTCTATCCAGTCAATCCTGATTCAACTTACTTGGACAACAGAAATGAGAGAAACTGAGCAAACTGTCTTGACTCTCAAACATTTATGTTCATATATCATCTCTACTCCCTCCCTTTATGTTCATATATCATCTCTACTCCCTCTCTATATACACACGCATATATATATATTTTTTGTTTGGCTGAAAGAATAATATAGATGTTTCTACAGCATGGTAATTTTAAATTATGAATCCCTTGGATCAACTTTGATACAGCACAGAAGCTGGTATATTATATCTTTTGAAAGAGAATGGTGGAAAATCAGCATTCTGCTAAAAACAATGTGGCTTTGAACTTGTCATGCAATATCAATATGAGTGTTGGAAGGCATGAACTAGCAGATTTGGCTTAGACAGCTAAAGGAGATACGATGAACTCATCTTTGGTAGCCCTTCCAATGAGCCAACGACCCCAAGTGGACAATAGGCCTTTTTCTGTAACATTTTGCGTCTCTTCAGAATTCTAAATTCTAAGTTGTACAGCCAATAGTAGGGCAATAATGCTAAAAGGAGCATTTGTTAACTAATTTAGAATTGAACCCTTTTGGTAAAGGCCTGACAAGGATAAATTGAACTAATTCTTTTAGCCAAATCAAGTTCCAACCCATTTGTGATCTTAATTTTTTTTGTTTTGAAACGTCATTTGTGATCCCAATTAATGCAGATGGTGCAACCTATATGTGCATGCAGAATCATTTACATACGCAACCATAGTGATGGATCCATGAACTTTTTTTTCGTGAGGGAAAAAATACAATCAACTGCTAGATACTCTATCAAACACCTTATTTCCATGTTACGAAAAATATCAATGGATAGAATTTTTGGCTAGATTAATACTCACCCTAACATGAATCTTTCGGTATCTAACCTTCTTAAAATCACATTGTCTTTGGTCCTTGTTTTGGTGATGAAGCTATTATTTATTCTCACCAAATTCATATGAACTCTTTTTTTGAGTTATTTACACTAACACCCCTGAGGTTTTCGGTGTTTTCACAAAACCCCATGAGGAGGTTTCATATTGTTTTTTTTTTTGGTAAATACCACGAGGTGTCCCCACACTCAAAGGGTGGGATTAATCCTCGCTCGGAGTTCGGCTTGCCCCTGGCCACAAAGTGCTTCCAACAGGTTTCGAACCCCTGCCATTGAGGCACTAGGTAGCTTGTTTATAATATCTTATGGAGTTCTTGGATATTATTTTGATAATTGAAATTATGAAATAGATGAGTATGGGATACTTGATTTGGGGGGCTGTGAAAGCGAGCCTTGGGCTCGACTATGATTATTAAGGAGTGGGTGGACATTGTTGTTAAGTATATTTCGTTTTTTCCAATTATGGAATTTTGAGCATTTTGAGTTTTGATTGAAAATTTATTTAATATGGGTTATTGAGGATATGGGATCTCTAAAGGCTACTATTTATCATTTATTCATATTATTATGATTATTATTAAAGTATATGGAGTGGGTGACATCGGGTTATTTAAGAAAGTCTATCGCTGTAATCGTGAAATATAGTAACTTATGTTAATTTAGTGTAAACAAGTTCTAATTTCTATTTGATTTGTTGTTGGGTCTTTATGGAATATATGCTTGAGAGTTTATTTCCTATAATGTGGATGAATTTTTGGGAAGATCGAATTAAGGAAGGGAATAATATCTTATAATATTTATATAAGAATTACGAACTCCACCATCATATGTACCTCCCCTTGGATACCGATACTTGGAAATAGTGGATATGGATACTTGGATACATGGAAATGGATACGTGGATATGTTGGAGCCCGAGGCATCCTTAACGGGGTGTCGTTGTAGACCCTTGATTGGGTAGTCTGTGTGCGTAAGACTTGTCACAGGCGTACGAGTATTGAGGATTCGATCGTACGTGCTGGCTGAGAGTTAGTCCCCCGGTTGGACGGCTCATTCCCTGGCCACTTGGGTGTTGAGGATTCCTCCATGTGATTTAGTTAAACAATCCCCGGATTGGATTGTTGTCCCCTAGTACATGATGATGGTGAGAGGTGGGTGTTTTTATATATATATGTATATTTATTCATTTATAGGCATACATATTACGTATATGTATATGTGGATTCGATTCTGGGTTGAGATTCGTGAGATTGTGCTTTGTAAGTACCATGTACAGGTATGAATGTTTAAGTCGTGGTTTGGAAAGTGTTGTTTGGCAACATACACTTTGGAAAGGGTATGGTTGCGGGGTTGAACTGACATAAGGGAAGAAATTAATAATGTGTTCACTATCCGTTTGTTGGATTTGAAGTTGTGATGAATATGAAATTTATCGTTGGTTTTGCTTTAAATAACCGCATATCATCTGAAACCATGATTTGTCAAGATAAAAATTATGTGTGGCTTGATCCCTTACCCATGGGTACATAGGTAGCCTGGAATCTCACCTAGGTGCAGCCGCGAAATAAACCAGATTTAAAAAGTTTGACCGATTCTAAGTATGAGTATTGATTTTGAGGTGGTTATTGGATTTGAATCCTGTTTAATGATGTCGGTGGTATTCGTAAAGTTGTTTGAGATCATTAATTGCATTGTTTATGTATTATTCGACTTAAGAACACTGCTGGTTCTGTTTCGAATTACTTGAAGGCCAAAGGCCTATTATGCAATTGCATGTTATTAACTCGTGTGTGCTGCCAGTTGGGATATAAACTGTGATTTTAACAGGTTGAGAATTTGGGAAAAGTCAAATTTACAGGAGAGACTGCCGAAATTTCAACAGAAAGTCTCGGTTCTTAGTAAGTGGGCCCGGCATCGGTGTGATGTCGGAATTTTCCACATAACTCGTCTCGGGTTTCGAGGAATTCGGGACGAGTCTTGTCACAATTCCTGATAAAATGAAAACAAACCAATCCTATGTTTCTATATAGGTGTAAGAGAATCATGAATTGAAACAAATAATCTACAGGGGCACCTTTAGAACAAGGAAATCAGATCCATATGTTATATTTTATAGCAAGCCATATCAAGGGAGGTCCACTTAATGCTCTTGCAATACTTCAAATTTTGCTCAAGCATCTCATGAAGATGCCTATTTTCAACTTTCCCATGTTCCAATACTTCAAATATTAACACCAAAAGATGTGTATTTCAATGGCTGATTAGCATCACACTCACATAAAATCTAATAGCATAAGAAACAAGCACATTCCCATTCATTTCAATTAATAACTCCATTTCCTAATATCAGCAAGTGGGTCCATTGAATAGTAAGCTAATCTTACATTTCAGAAGAACCATGTCAACCAAGAGCGTAGCTACTGGTAATTTAGTAACACAACTTCCATTAATACTAGAAGAATTTAATAACCTGTCTACACAAAATGGCAAGCTGCCCAGCCACTAAAATTGTAAGGCTAAAATTTGAAATATGCAAAGATCAATTAAAAACTGCTAAAATATGAATATGGGTTTTGAATATGTTTGGTTCTTTTATTCTTCTCCATAAGGAGGTATATATAAGAGTTTACATGAGTGCTTTACAAGGAATTAGATCCAGTAAATGATTAGGAAAGTATCTCCTAATAATACAATGATTTGACAACTATATAAAATAGGAAAGTAAATCCCTTAATTAATCAAGGAAATAAATCTATAAAATAGGAAAGTAAATCCCTTAATTAATCAAGGAAATAAATCTCCTTGATTAATTAGGAGACTCACTTCAACACTCCTCCTCAAGTTGGTGCATATACGTCACAAATGCCCAACTTGGTAAGTGAGTCATGAAATACTCTGCCACAAACAACTTTGGTTAAGATATCTGCCAGTTGATTTTCTGATTTTATGAATGGTAGGCGGATGATCTTCTTCTCAATTTTTTTCTTTGATAAAATGTCTATCCACCTCAACATGTTTGGTTCGATCATGTTGAACTGGATTATGGGCAATATCAATGGCTAACTTGTTATCACAATGTAACTCCATTGGCTTTTCTGGCTTGAAACCCAATTCTGTCAAGAATCTTCTGATTCACAATAATTGACAACCTCTTTGAGTCATTCCTCTATACTCTGCTTCTGCACTAGACCGAGAAACCAAATTTTATTTTTTACTCCGCCAAGTGACTAGGTTACCTCCCACGAATGTAAAGTAACCAGAAGTAGAGCGTCTATCTGTAATGGACCCAGCCCAATCAGCATATGTATATCCGAAAAACTTCAAGATCTTCATGTTTTGAGAACATTAAAACCTTTCCAAGTGCTGACTTTAAGCATCTTAATATTCGATTAACAGCATTCATATGAGAAACATTGGGTGAATGCATAAACTGACTAACCACACTCACAGCATATGCACTATCTGGTCTTGTGTGTGCCAGGTATATCAACCTTCCAACAAGGCGTTTGATAATGTTCCTTATTGGTTGGTTCTTGGTCCATGTCTTCACACAACTTGTGATTCATCTCAATGGGTGGTGTGGTACTGGAGCTTAAGCGGGCAAAATCTCATAAGACGGTTCAATTTCCTCCTCCTGATTTTGACAGCGTGGAGAAAACTGATCGTTTACCTCTGGTGACCGGTCGCTAGATTTTGGCGACCGGTCGGTTTGAAACAGCTTCTCTGACTACCAGTCGCTTTCCACTGGCGACTGGTAGTTTTGAAGTAGATTCTTCATGTTCGAAGAACTACCGGGGGGGGGGGGGGGGGGGTCGCTTTCCACTGGCGACCGACCGTTTGATTTAGGAATTTGATTTGAGGGATTTGATGTAGGAATTGGATTTGGATTCGGAGTCAGGTTGGAAGGTTGGGATTCGGATTCGGATTTGGATTTGGATTTGGATTCTGATTCGGATTTGGATTCGGATTCAGGTTGGAAGGTTGGGATTCGGATTCGGATTCGGATTTGGGTTGGGAAACGATATCCATGGCAGCGGAAGGATTTAAGAATAAGAGAAAAAAGGATGTGTTTAGGGTTTCAGGATAAGAGGATACGAGGATTTGGGTATGAAGATCTGAATCTGAATAAGGAATTTGATTTAGGATACGAGGATACGATACGAGGATACGAGGAATACGATTTGTGTTTCAAGAAAATTCGATACGAGGATTTAGATCTGGAAATATGAGGAATACGAGATGAGGAATTTGATTCAGGGTTTGTGTTTCAAGAAAATTCGATACGAGGATTTAGATATGGAAATATGAGGAATACGAGATGAGGAATTTGATTCAGGGTTTGTGGTTCAAGAAAATTTGATACGAGGATTTAGATATGAGGGATTTGGATTTGGGAAAAAATATGAGAAATTTGATATGAGGAGTTTAAAGAACACAGAAACCCTGTGAATACGGCTAAAGAACACAGAAACCCCGTGAACACGGCTTAAGAACATAGAAACTTCTCTTCAATCATCTTTTCCCCCTGAAGAGAAGGGTATGTTGGAGTCAAGAAAAAGGCAAAATCTCCATGAGAAAGAGAAACAGATCCGTTTTCACTCCCCCTCCCCCCCTTGAAGAGGAGGGGAGGAGAAATTTTGATATGAGAATTTAGAGACAACCAGGCTCTGATACCATGCTAAAATATGAATATGGGTTTTGAATATGTTAGGTTCTTTTATTCTTCTCCATAAGGAGGTATATATAAGAGTTTACATGAGTGCTTTACAAGGAATTAGATCCAGTAAAGGATTAGGAAAGTATCTCCTAATTATACAATGATTTGACAACTATATAAAATAGGAAAGTAAATCCCTTAATTAATCAAGGAAATAAATCTCCTTGATTAATTAGGAGACTCACTTCAACAAAAACTACAATAATACCATTATCAATTATCAATTAAAAACAAGTAGTCCACTTGATAATTCATAAAGCCACAGCTCATAAATTAGGCATGGAATGAATCCCTAAATTAGAATTTCGAAAAATTAACCCCTAAGTTCTAAATGCCAAACTAAATCCCTAAAGTAGAATTTAGAAAGAAAAAAAAAATTGAAATTGAATGACATGAAGAAGAAGAGAACTAGAGTAGTAGGTGGTTCAGGTCAGGGGTACGGAGTACTGAAATTTGAAGACGGAGAAGAAGAGGACTTACAGTTAAAGAGCAAAGGAGAGGAGGCTGGAGCGGCGCCTCGAGCAGAAATTTAGAACACAACTAAGCAATTAAAGCATAACACTCCATACGCATGTATACATACATACATATATATATATATATATATATAGAGAGAGAGAGAGAGAGAGAGAGAGAGAGAGAGAGAGGACCGTAGCCAAAAATGGAGCCCATGAATGCCCCGCCAGCAGAGTCTCCGGCAAACTTGAGAAGGCAGACATCAGGGCCATTGGAGGAGGCGGGGACTAATGAGTTTGAAGAATTAGGGTTATGGTGAAGGTTTGGATTGGTATCGAGCTCAGTGTCAGTGTCTGAGTCAGGCTTTGAAGAATCCACCGACGTCGTCGCCATGGCCGTTACTCTCTCTATTTTCTATGAAGTCATGGCTGGGCAAGATTTGGGAGAGTGCGAGAGAGGAGAGGAGTTGAGAGAAATTGGGTTTCAGAAATTGAATTTTTGAGGGGATAAAGAGTCAATACATATGTATTTATAGGAAGGGCAATTGGGTACTTGCCCTTTCATACCACCAAATTATAGAAATTGGACATCTTCTTAGAATGGATGAAAATGACGATCATGCTGATCGGTATCACCTATGGGTATACTCTGGATTTGTACCACCGCTGCCTGGTCAATATAATTTTGTATGTCAATTACCTTCCAAGAGTGATTGACCTTGTCCATGATCTCATGCACAAACTGGGGAGCAGAAGATGAAACAGCGGTCAAGGGCTTAATGGTCCCAGTATGAGGAGTTTGGAGCCAGCGATCGTCCCATATTCTTGTATTCCTATAAGGAAGCCCACGAAGGGCGAGACCCTAAGGAAGCCTGCATTTGGGTCTTGAACCAGCCTCCAATATAGATTTTTTAGGCAACAACATTAATTTGGTTTCTTTTACTATCTACAGGCCTGAATGGTTGCTCCCAAAAATAAAAAGGGCCTGAATGATTGCCAAGGAAGGTACAAACTTATGTTTCATATTGCTGCCGACAATTGTTGTTTTGTAACACTATTTACCTTTTTTTGTTTATTTCTACATAATCATAAGATTTGAAACTAGAGCCTACCACTTTCTCATTCTACTTCTACTTCTGCTTGAGCTAGTGATGACCAAGACTACAAATGGTACCACACTATTTTCTTCACATGTGGGAGCAGGAAAACATAAATTTATTTCTACAAACATAAAGCAGAGGAAGCCTTTTCTTAGGAGGATGATAATATACATAAAAATCGTTGGAAAATGATGATGATAATATAACATTATGTGGCAGCTAATGTATGCATGCCACCTCAATTAATAGGGTCACATATAATTTAAGGATTTAATATTTATTTTTAAATAAAAAAAATTAAGAAACCTAATTAGCTTGTATGTGGCCTAGGGCTGCAAGTTAAATTAGAAATTCCGATTTCGATCGATTATGATATGAAAATTTCCAATTTTGGTGAGTCCAAATCAATTTCAGCATCCGAAAATTCAAAATGAAAAAAAAGAAAAAAGATTGGAATTGGAATATATCTCAAGATTTCGAAACTTCCGAATTCCGAAATATATTCTGGTTTCAAGTTTAGACTACATGTAATAACTAATTCCATGTTGAACTAAATATGACATAAAGTGAAATTGGTACTTAAGTGAAGAGGTAAATTAAAACCTCAATAGATAGATCTAAAACAACAATGATTAAATGTTCCTACTAACAAGCAACAAACACACAGATTCACAACAAATCAATTATTAAAACCTGCAATCCTAGGAAAAAGCTAAGTGACACCCTAGGCACTCAAAAGGATCAGTCAATCTAGGCATCCCTAGTGTTAGCAATAACTAGAGTGGAGAGTGTGTGAACATTCATCATAGATCGCAAGAGTATCAAACATAGTATGACTAGTCAAACAAATAAGAACACACACCAGAAATTGTTCACTCATAAACCCAGTATTCATCAATCATCAACACATAAAATATGGTGACCTAGAAACCTACCAATGAAAAAAACTGGAGATCATCAAATAACACTATTTGAGAATTCCCTCAATTAAAAGGACTATATATATATATATATATACACTTATGAATGTAATATATAAATAAGAAGCCATATGCTAAACTCAATGCTTATCAACCATATCCCTACTGGTTATAAATATATCTATTTATTTCTCTATAAAAAAAAAAGAGATATTTATTGGTTTAGCAAATTTGTTCAAATTCCCCTTAAGTACATATGGTATAGATCAATCCTTTGAATTTCATTCACCACCTACGAATTCATCATTAAAACTTTCTCCTTATACATAGGGCTTGATTAACGTGCGAAGGATGTTTGGAACTTTTGGAAAATTTCGGAAAATCATTGAAAATTTAAACATGTCTAACGATCTGAAAGGTTAAATTCGGCTCAAAATTAAAAAATATATATACCGAAAATCTCGAAAAACTATTATATATTATGTAAGACCCGTGTCCTGGGGAAACAAGAACGGTGAGCAATCCCACATCACTCGGGAAGGGAAAGGTGAAGTGCTTAAATGTGTGGGCACTTCTCTTCCTAGCACGAGGCCTTTTGGGAGCTCACTGGCTTCGGAGTCATAGGAACTCCGAAGTTAAGCGAGTTGGGGGCCAGAGCAATCCCAGGATGGGTGACCCACTGGGAAGTTGCTCGTGAGCTCCCAGAAACAAAACCGTGAGGGCCAGAGAGGGGGGCCCAAAGCGGACAATATCGTGCTACGGCGGAGCCGATCCGGGATGTGACATATTATCACTTAGATGTTGTTATTTTTATAATTCGTCGATGTCTACTAAAAGGGCACAACTACTTAGATGATGCTTACAATCAATGTGGCTCTCCTCTGCTGCAATGTCACTTCAACAGTTAGGCCTACCATGTCTTCACTTGTGAGCATGCTTAAAGGCAGGGCTGCTGTTCGGGAATTGGTCTCAGATCCAAATGCCTCAACTAATGAGATCGAAGCAATGAGGAAACATTTTGAATCCAGTTTCGGAAGGAAAACTGGTGAGAGCCAGACACAAACCGCGTCAACTGAAGGGCCTTGGACTGGTTCATCGACATCTGCTCATGATCTCTATCCAGTCAATCCTGATTCAACTTACTGGGACAACAGAAATGAGAGAAACTGAGCAAACTGTCTTGACTCTACTCAAACATTTATGTTCATATATCATCTCTACTCCCTCTCTATATACACACGCATATATATTTCTGATAGATGAAGTAAACAAGTAGTCTCCAGGCACATTAAAATCACCATATGCTTTGTAAGTGCCTGCTTGATCAACCAGGAAAATTCATTCATGTTATATAAAACTTTTGATTAGTTTTGATTTGCTCTAATTTACAATTTACAAACTTTAGATAAGTCCAATTCCTCATTTAAAATATAATTAAAATTATCAGATATTCCACCTCAATTTTTTTCGTTTAAAGGTTTCTTAAACAAGGAATAAACCAGAGGACAAGTCATCCAATATTGATATTGATAGAATAGAATTGGAATATTAATGTAAAATTGTAATTGAAATGAAAGTAAAAGTTTCTACTTCTTTTTCGTTGGAAGTAAGAGTTTCTACTTAGTTATGTTCTGCTCTCTTTTTTCTTTATTTTTTCTTTGACAGAGATGGATTAAATTACGAACCTGCGGCTTCAATTCAGAGTCAATAACATACAGCTTCAGTGCATTGACTGGTTGATTGGGAAGTTGGAGTGTCCATCCAAAAGATGTAAATAACCGGAGAAAGGGATTGATGTGGAACTTTTACGTATAGATTATTATATTCAAGTGATTACGTGTTTTAGTCAAAACAGCTTTTCAATGTGCGTGTTTGCATGCAGATTTTGAAATTAAAATAATTAATTACTCAATGTTGCACGGACACAAATACGGCAACATGGATACACAATATAGGGACACGGAAAACAAATAAACTTGAAAAAATTAAGACACGGAGACACGGGAATTAAAAAAACAACTTATATATATATATATATATATATATTTAAAATAAAATATTGATGTTCATACTCCAATTTCACAATACTATATAGTGAAATTCAAGCCTTTCAAACCTTTTCAAATGTAGTTTATTACTTTTATATGAATTATAATTGAATTAACACATTAGTTGACTCATAGTATCAGTTGACCGTGTTATGAGAGTGTCTTGACCATAGACACGACATTGATCATTGGACACAGGTGCCCGACACTCTGACACTTGGGCTTAGTGGAATATCCATGCAAGTTGAAGTTTTCTTTATCAGAAATATATATTTAAGAAAAAAAAAAGGATAAAAATTCCATGAGAAATATTCCGTTGGATGACTTGGATTTTTCCACACCTACGTTGGAGAAAATTTAAAACAATATTGAGTTATTTTCTACATGCACTGCATTCAGACAGATATAAAGAGTTTTGAAGCTGTCAAATTTTCTCTCAATGTTGTAGCCTCCCTTTTTATTCAAAAAGAAGTCTGCCTAGCTGGCAGCCAAACATTGGCTTCACAATGAGACAAAGAACATTAGAACAGAAAATTTACATTTGGCAAAAGCTGGACTCACGTGAGAATAAAATGTATGATTTTTATCTTCAAGGATCTTGATTCTATTTGAGCCATGACAAGGTTGATCTCGATTTCTGTAATCATTTTGAATGCATACTTAAACTAGCCAAAATTCCTTGAGCTTGATTGATTACATACGAGATTACAAGTTTGTTAAAGAAAGCTGAAAACATTAGAAGAACAAAAACTAACAATCCGAACGTAGCAATAGAGGAAATAAAATATAGCTCCCAAAAGACATCACAAAAACTGTAAAACAATTGTATGATCGGTGCTACTTCCACAATTACATAGTAGATAGACTGTACTTAATGATTTCTAATAGATGCAGTAAACAAGCAGTCTCCAAGCACATTAAAATCCCGATATGCTTTGTAAGTGCCTGTTTGACCAACCAGGAAAATTCATTCATGTTATATAACACTTTTGATAAGTTCTGATTTGCTCTAATTTACAATTTACCAACTTTAGATAAGTCTGTTTCCTCATTTAAAATATAATTAAAATTATCAGATATTCCACCTCAATTTTTTTCGTTTAAAGGTTTCTTAGATGAAGAAACAAAGAAAGGACAAGTCATCCAATATTGATATTGATAGAACAGAATTGGAATATTAATTTAATGTCGCTGTAAAGACTCAGTCAGCAGCAGCCTTTCATCTTTTTTGGACTGAAGCTTATTTTTCTTGGACCTGAAGCTAACCCTTTAATTCCTATCCCTGTCATTATTTTGAAAGTAATTTTGGTTTTATGGATGAATTTAAAATGGGAAACATTAATTGTTTGGCCGATTAGGTGAGTCACATAGTCACATAGTCACATGTCTCTTTACACAAGTTCATTATGATTTTTACTAATAACACTTTTAGAAATCATCATTTTGTAAATCACAATTTGATACGTATATAAAATAATTCAATAAAAATATAATAAGAAAATTTTTACACACATGTAAAACTGTAATTGATATGAAAGTAAAAGTTTCTTATTTTTTTTAATCGTTGGAAGTAAGAGTTTCTACTTAGAGTCATGTTCCTTTTACTAATATAATTTTGACTGCTCTATTTTTCTTTATTTTTTCTTTGACAGATATGAATTAAATTAAGAACCTGCGGCTTCAATTCAAAGTCAATAACGTACAGCTTCAATGCATTGACTGGTTGATTGGGAAGTTGGAGTGTCCATCCAGAAGATGTAAATACTGGAAAACTGAGAAAGGGAATGTTGTGGAAACTTTTATGTGTAGATTATTATATTTTTGGAAACCTTTATTCGGGTGATTACGTGTTTTTAGTCAAAACAGCTTTTCGATGTACATGTTTGCATGCAGATTTTGGAATTAAAATAATTAATTACTGGTGTGAAAGTCTATGTTAATATGGCGACATGAATACGCGATATGAGAACATATGGGAAACGGTAAATTTCAAAAAACTAGGACACAAAGGCATGGGAATATTTTTTTAAAAAAGCCTTGTATATTTTAAAATAAAATAAAATATTGATGTTTATACCCCAATTTCACAATACTATATAGTGAAATTCAAGCCTTCCAAACATTTCAAATGTAGTTTATTAATTTTATATGAATTATAATTTAATTAACACATTAGTTGGTCTAGAGTATGAGTTGACCATGTTATGAGAGTGTCTTAACCATGAACACGGCGTTGATCGTTGGACACAAGTGTCCGACACTCTGACAGTTGGGCTTAGTGAAGTATCCATGCAAGTTGAAGTTTTCCTTTATCATATATATATATATATATATATATATATATAAATGAAAAAAAAAGGATGAAAATTCCACGAGAAATATTCCATTGGATGACTTGCATTTTTCCACACCTACATTGGAGAAAATTTAAAACAATATTGAGTTATTTTCTACACTAGCCTCTCAGCATGCGCTTCCGCACTTGCGAGAGGCTTTTTTTAAAAAAAATATTAAATTTATTTTAGAATTAAAAAAGATAATGCGTAGTTGTGTTCCATAAAAATATGATCTATTATCTTATTTTTCTTTTAATTTTAATTTTTTAAATATGAAAAAGTGTGAATTTACCATATTATTCTCATTTAATTAATAATTTCAATTCTTAATGTTTGCATTAACCAAGGGCATTTTCTGGTATTTTGAATGTTTTACCATTCTCTGCCTTTTGCTTTATATATATATATATATATATATATATATATATATATATATATATATATATATATATATATATATATATATATATATATAGATGCACTGCATTCAGACAGATATAAAGAGTTTTGAACTTTATTAATTTTATATGAATTATAATTGAATTAACACATTAGTTGACCCAGAGTATGAGTTGACCGTGTTATGAGAGTGGTTTGACCATGGACACGGCATTGATCGTTGGCAATGGCGGAACACGAAAATTTTCAACTAGTTCAATGGCGCATTCTCTAAAACCACTCCAGCCACCTCATCATTAAACTTTGCTGTATGCTTTATTATTTCAATAAAATTTCCACGATTTTTAGAATCCAAAGATTCATCATGACCCCTAAAAGCACATGCCTGATATGTAAGCCAACGAACACACTCTATCGTTGTCTTGAGCCGTAATCGGTTCTTCAAAATTTCTTCATTTGATTGTCAATTAATAACTTTGTCGACATGTTGAGATGGGTTCATCAAATCCTCCATACATCTTTCACAAGTATTATGCAATGAAGATGGACCTCCGACGTGAGTCAAAAATATACAATTCTTCCATCATTAACTCTTTTCCAATTCTTAAACCCTTTAGTAGTTAGTATGGGACGACCTTTACCAAAAACAGAGCATGTAAAACAATAGACTTTATCTTCTAAAGAGGAATACTTTAACCACGGAAATTGGGAGAACCAAGAATATTGAAGTCGACAATATTGCGATCCAAATTGAGACCTCAGATATTTTGAAAGTTTTGGTTGGTAAGGTCCAACTTTGATATAAGCCCGTCAAACCTCATCATGTTGATTAATAGGATAATCACATATTTGAATACGTTTCCTCGGGTCTTATTCCAAAGAAGCAACATCAAACTCATTGGGTTCAACTACTAGAGATGTGTGATGAAATGGCTCAATTGATGGTGAAGCCTTATTATTGGATGTAGAAGCCTTGTTAATGTCTAATTTATCACCATCATCTTTTTTCTTGAAGAATGAATGAATAATTTTTACTCTTTTACTTGCTTGATTATGATGTGACATTATAATAAGCTTCACAAATACAAAGTGCAAAATATAAATATAAATAATTAAGTTTCACATATATATTAATTGTAAACACAAGAATAATGGACATAAATCAATTAAAAAAAATTAAAATTGGAGAGTTAAGTTTGAGGACTTTACCTTTACTATGCGTATTGACGATGGAATTCTCTTTCAGTAGAACTTAAGTAGAACGCAGTAGCAGGTATTCTTTTGAACCCCTAGGTCTTTTATTTTCTGGTCATGGAACCCTAGGACTAAGTTTCATATATATGCTTCTTTTTTCTTGGATTGACTAGGAATTCTAGCTAGACTAGGAGCCAAGATTAATTGAAGTCAAACTATATTTCTTAATTAAATAGGAAACCACACAACACAATACATTGAAACAAAATAAAATAATAAAATAAAAAGCAAAAGTGGCGTGTAAACCAAAAAAGAAAGCAGCCTAGCAAAAGGAATTCACAAGAAATCTGTTAAAGTGGACCAAATTGTGGGCTCCAGGTTTATTTTTATTTTTTAATAAAAAACCTTACTGGACTACAGCCCACTATAGCCCATATGGTGGTTCTGTCAGTGATCGTTGGACACACTCTGACATTTGGGCTTAGTGGAGTATCATGCAAGTTGAAGTTTTCCTTTATAAAAAATATATAGAAGAAAAAAAAGAATGAAAATTCCACAAGAAATATTCCATTAGATGACTTGGATTTTTCCACACCTACGTTGGAGAAAATTTAAAACAATATTGAGTTATTTTCTACGTGCATTGCATTCAGATAGATATAATGGAAAACTGAGAAAGGAGATGTTGTGGAACTTTTATGTATTGATTATTATTCGGGTGATTACGTGTTTTAGTCAAAACAGCTTTATGTACAGTGCGTGTGTGTTTGCATGCAGATTTTGAAATTAAAATAATTAATTGCTGGTGTGATTTGGATTATTCCGTTGGATGACTTGGATTTTTCCTTACCTACGTTGGAAAAAATTTAATTCAAACCAAGAAAAAAAGGAAAAAAAATGCACTTAATTAATTTCATGTACGGCTTTTATTGCTTGAGAAAAGTCTTGAATGGCGATTCCTAGTTCATTCTCTATACTTGTAATTTAAAATAATTTTATGCAAACGTAAATTTTTTATATAAAAGGAGATTAGACTATAAAGTGAGTGGTGGAGAATAATAAATTTTTTTAAAGTATTTGACTTCAGTTTCAGTCCTTGAAGGTCTACTCGATGTTTCTCTGTCTATAAAAGGCTGCTGTAAGCACCAATACTCTCCTCACAAATCCATCTTTCATACACACACAATCGTACGGTACCTCTTCATTCAAAAGCTCTCATTTTGGGCACTGTTTTCCTCTTCAAATGTGGAAAGGTTTCCAATAGAAAATTAATTGATGAATATGTTTTTCCCTCGACTTTTTCTTCATTCTCTCTTGGTGGTTTGCTTTGCAAATTTTGCTTTTGGAGCTACTCGATTGCCACCAGATGAAGGTATACGTATGTGTGTATATATATATAATCTTAATATATCTATGTCAAATTTCTTCCTTAATCTCCTTTCTTCATCTTATAATTATGCAAAAGTAGGTACAAGCTTTCAGTAATATGATGCTTGGATTCATGACTTTGTAGTTCTTGTTTATTTAGACATTAATTTTTTCATTTCTATATATATATATGGTACTAATTGTATGAATTTGTAGATATTGAGTATTGAGCATATGGTGTTAAATTATTGTTGCACTTTGTTTTATATATATATATATATATGTAGTACAAACTTTAGCTGACATAGCAAAGACACTGGGGAAGCCGAGCTGGAATTTCGGTGGAGATGCAGATCCATGCAACAATAATACAATACCATGGAGTACTGATACAACTCCAGCCGAAGGATTTGAGTATGGCGTCACCTGTGATTGTTCCTTTGCCAATTCCACTGTCTGCCATATTACCAGCATGTAAACCTCTCTCTCTCTCTCTCTCTGTGGACTGGTATAAAAATAATAATAATCATCTTTTGTTTTGTTTTTGCTATGATTTCCTCTTTATGTTGTATCTATTCGCCCAAATCTCATCCCCAATCGCAGTGATCTCTAATGGGAAACCTATAACCTAAGATGTACAGATTAAAAAGATTCACATAGCATTTTAGTTTTGTAAAAGTGGGTTTCTCTTAATCATTTCTCTAAGAAAAATGATATGAACCATAAAAACCTTTACGAACACTCTTCCTTATCAAAACTTTGTCCTACTTTCCTTATGTTTCAAGTTTGAGTATTTTTTGGTGGATAGTTTCAAGTTTGCGTTGTAGATGAAAGAGGAGGATAAGGAGAATGGGGAAAGGAAAAAATTTACCCGTAAAGGCACAGTGGCAAAAAATCCGAGAAAAAATCGTGTTGACTAAAAAGTCAAACTCGATTCAAAAAATCAAACCGGACTGGTTTTGGCCGGTTCCAATTCAATTATACACCCAAAAAATCATACCAAGCTGAACCAGACAGGCGAAATTAAAAAAAAAAAAAAAATATATATATATATATATATATATATAATTTTATTATTTATTTATATATTGTTAGACCTCTATACCAAGCCCAATTCCAAAAGTCTAATAAGTAAATAGGCCCAACTCCATTTCTTAACCATCTCACCAGGCCCAACTCGTTTATTTATTTTTATTTTACTTGGAAACAGACCAATCTTTATATTCATTTGTAACACTCCATCAACCATTTCTCATAACCCTAGCCGACCACTCATAAGGTAGGAGAACCTCTAATGTTAGGCAAGTTTTAAATTAAGAGAAATTCTTAAGTCCGCATGCCGGATCAAGTGGATTGTCCATCAATCCTCACAAAAGTAAGGATATCCTCTGTATGTTAGTTCAACCTAACTCCATACTAATTCTATCCCTATGAGTGTACTATTGTATATATATGGTAGCCGCACTACTCTTAAATTAAGTGACATGATACTCTTAGGAGTATTAGATTAGTCAATGATATCATCTCAGAATTTGTTGGGATGCTTAATGCCTAAGACATCTAGTTAATTAATACTACTAGCTAACATAATTAGTTAGGTTGGTTATTTATCAATTATTTGATATAAAGATATCGATACACATTATTCTATACAGTCCTATTCCCCATTGCTTTCTCTTGAAAATCTCTCTTGAAAATCTTTCTATACAGTCCTATTCACGTGATTGGTTCAACGATTTTACATATGCTCTTACATCACCTAGTAAGAGGATATACGTGAAGGACCATATTGAGAGCATTTCACATTAGATGTGAAAGAAGTAAAAAGTTTAGAAGGATAAGATTGAAGTCTTGTCCTGTCTTTGTCTTGTTTTGCATACAAACTAATCTGTTTGACAAAAAAAAAATCACCAATCTAAAAACCACACCAATTAAAACGAAAAGGTTTATGAGGGGAGACATACTTTCATGCAATGAGAATAACACTTTTTGCTATCCCCTTTACAAGAAAGTTTCAGTCGACATGAATAAAAAATGCATGTCTATTTCTGAAACTGAAAGTGAAAGAAGAATCAGTGCATGTACCTTCCTTCATTGATTGACCCATGACCATGAGCTCAACTGAATGGCGGATCCAGAAATTTTCTTTTTTTTTTTGGGGCAAGAAAACACTACTGCAAAGCCCCTAATAATGAAGATCAGTCTTTAAGATAAAAAAAACACAATAATACAAACATATACATGCATTCTACCTACAATGTGTTTTATGGCTGTGAGTGATCAATTTGCTCACTTACTACAATGTGTTTTTGAGCTGGCTCTTAGTTAGCATTGATGTTCAGTTCTATGGTGAGTTGGTGGTTGGCATTGTTTTGAAACTTGTTGACAAAGCTGGCTTGCTTATTATCACTACAGAACAAATGCACATTAACTGTTTGTGTAATTGCAAGTTTTATTCTTTTTAAGGACATTGCCTGAGTTGAATTCCAGTCCTTGTCCACTAAATAATTTGTGTTTTTTTAACTGTTTTGGTCTCATTTGTGTGAAAGCATTTCCTTTTAGTCACAGTATAGCTGCGAGACAGGTCTTTGTTAAATTGCAATTAAGATTTGAAACCTCGTTTTGTGATGAAGCACAGAGTTATGAAAACTCTGGATTTGCCAGGAACACTCCCAGTAGAGATGGCCAGGCTCACCTATCTCAAAGAAATGTAAGCACGTTGTTACCTTACATGTATGCCTGTTGTCAATGAGAAAATGACTCATTTTTCACTCTCTTTCAGTGACCTCACCCGCAACTACCTGAATGGTACCATCCCTCGAGAATGGGGCTCCCTTCAACTTATTAACATGTACTGTCTTTTTTTTCACTCTGCATACATGTGTGCGTGTGTGTGTGTGTTGATGTTCATGTCATGTTCTTATTGATGGCCATATAATGTTATTTGATAAAAGTGATCGTAAACATATGAGTTTTGTTGCAGTTCCCTTGTTGCAAACCGTTTGACCGGTTCTATCCCCAAAGAGATTGGAAACATCACGACGCTGAAGAGTTTGTGAGTGTTGTTTCTTCTTTCCCCTACTTGATTTTTTGGAGATCCTTAATGATGATCTTTTTTAATCAATGGAATTAAATTTGCTTTGTGTAGGGACATCAGTATGAATAAGTTATCTGGAGAGCTCCCTCGGGAGCTTGGGAATTTGCCCCTCATAGAAAGAATGTAAGATTTGTCCTATTCCGAATTTTATCGTGATAAAAGAATATTTGGTTTATTATATGGAATCGCTTTGCCGTAGACAGATTTAGGTTTCTTATCTTTATCTTTAATATAATTGTTATGTCTCCTTCATTGTTAGGATTCTTAACTCAAACAATTTTACTGGGGAGTTGCCAGATACATTTGGAAATCTTGCCACACTAAAAGACTTGTAAGCTTCTGTTGTTCCTTTTTCTTAAAGGATTCTTAACTCAAATACCGCATTATAGGATTAATTGGTACAGTTTTCCTTTTGCCAATCATTATGCAGCCGGGTGGGTGACAGTAACTTTTCTGGGCAAATACCTGATTTTATAAAGAACTGGACAAATCTTGTGAGATTGTGAGTTTTTGTTGTTGTTGTTGTTATCTTTGCTGCTACTTGATTCTGAATATTATCACTAATTCAAATGTTATGACTTGTTAAAACAGACTGATTCAGGCTAGTGGTTTCACGGGGCCAATTCCTTCCGGCATTTCTCATTTGACAAATTTAACTGACTTGTTAGTATGAATTTTGATTCTGTATCTATTTATAAATACAAACAGATTAGCAATATTCTGGATGTTCATTGCTCGATTTTAACATGCAGGAGAATTACTGACTTGAGTGGGCCTGAAACACCCTTTGAGAATATTCCACTTGAGAATATGAAAGACATGACGAGACTGTGAGTTAATATTTCCATGAATCACAATTTCTGTCTGTACCTGAAGTCTTTTGCAAACTCAAAATTTTAGTGTTTCTGTTACAGGATTTTGAGGAGTTGCAATATTACTGGACAGCTACCTACATATCTCGGGGACCTGACAAAGTTGAAAATTTTGTTAGTATAAATAAATTATCTTCTTTCTAGATACTATTCTAATAACTCAAGGATTATTAAATGACTTTGACGATGATTTTATTATTATTGTTAATTTAAATAACGGTTTCCTCTGGGGTAGCATATCTGAAATGCATTTGTTATTGATTTGTGCAGAGACCTCAGCTTTAACAAGCTAAACGGGACAATTCCAAGCAACTTTGATGCTCTAGCCTACGTGGATAATATGTAAGCAATTCGAATAACAAAATTTGACTTTCTTACAAGAAAACTCAAGCAGACATTCTTCAATGGTTTTGTCACACCCCAGCCCTACAAGCTGGTCGTGTTAATCATGCTTACCATTCTGGCATTCTAGTAATTCATTGCTTTTGTTTATACCCCTTTCTAGTAATTTATGCCGTTTTTCCTGTACCAATTATGTTTAGATTCTTAACTGGAAACTTGCTGACTGGACCCGTGCCTACTTGGACGAAAAACAATGCGTAAGCTTCTCTTCCAAAGTCTAATCTTTAGTTATTTAGTAAGGAGATTTATGCTGTCTATTACTGGACAAAGCATAGTGCATTCATTATGACATGACTTTTCATAATGGAGCTTGACCAATTATACTCATGACTTTAAAAGTATCCTAAAATGTTTCCTAAGTTTTATGATTCCTAAGCTTTTTCAAGGTTTCCCTCATATCTCCAAAGCATTCTCTGCATATATTGGTAGACCAGCCATGCTATATGGCACTTAGAAAACAACATGTTCATAAAATGAGTGTGGTAGAAATGAGAATGTCAAGATGGATGTGTCACGTGTGGGAAGACAAGGAAGGATAGGATTCGACATTGAAGGTAGTTCCAAGGGAAATTTTAAGGTGAACTTGGCTTAACTTGGACAGTTGTGAGAGCTTAGAGCACCTAAAATGAGTGTGGTAGAAATAGAATGTAACATCTTGATCAATAATATTAAATCATAGAATAAGTTACTATGATGCATATAAGTAGGGATGCGTAAAAGCTGTCTGAACAGTTCAAATTAGCCGAACCAAACCACTCCGAGCAGTTTGATTCGGTATAACATGCAAACAGAAAAATCATTATGTTATCGGACTATAAATTAGAACTACTTTAGTCTTTCTCTACGGAGAGAAAACTAACCTTAGCACAATAACTTGAGTCCATAGAAAAATACAGGTGAGGCACCAACCTCAACCTAAATGTATGTAATTTACCAAATAATAATGCCTTCGAAGCACCTTCTTCTTCTTTGTACATTAGCTAGACTAAAAATATCAACAATAAGATACATTTTCTATACAAAACTACTACTTTGGATGAGCTAACAAGGGGTTAGTCCAAAAAATATTTCACCTTATGACATTATTTAATTGAATTTAATTATGGCAAAAGTTTGCTTTTTTTTTTCTTCCCCGAACTTTTGGCATGTCCTTTGAACAAAGAAAAACCTTACAAAGCAACAAAATCATGGCGGTGATGAACATCAATCAATAAAATCACCCCTAACGACTACTCAGTCTCATAAATATATTTCGACGAAAAAAAAAGTTCATAAATATATGAACCATAAAAGTAAAAATGGTCCCCATAACCCCCAACCCAACACCAATCTCAAAAATATCTTCCCAACTATAAATACACGTACACATACATCTTATCATCTAGGTTTATGAGGACCATTAATCAAAAGAAAAATATGTGTATCTATTTCCTTGTAAATCACCAAAGGAATGTGCTATGCTATGGTAAATTGTGCATGAATGTATAACTTATTTGTAGTTTTTGATGTGTATCATGCTTGCTATAAGACGCATAAACTTCTATGGTTAGAAATTACATGCGCATGTGCACGATTGACTGAGTGTATCACCAAAACGAAGACTTAGTTTAGCCCTTCCCACACGTCGGAGCCCCGTACCCACACACGTCCAACCAAACCCGTCCACGTGTCTTCCAAAACTGCAATATTTCCAACACTACTTAATTGATCAAGATGTTACATAATAATTTTATTTTCTATTCTCATAGCATTTGGAAATTTTTGTGCAGTGATCTTTCATATAACAAATTCATCATAGGGGCCACAGGTTGTCCGTCACCACGCAGCAACCTGTAAGAATGTCTTCATTAGCTTGAGTTTACTGTGTTTGTGTCTTGTACCAATTTTCATTTTTTGTTAATTTCTACAGGAACTTGTTTGCAAGCTTTTCAGAGCCCAATAGTTCGTAAGTTACAAATTATTCCTCTGAAAACACGCATACATAAATTTACTTGGCATTCCAATTGTGTATTCTTAATTTTTATTTTACAACTTATTTTCATTTAGGCTTATTTATTGTAGTGCCCCCTGAAATTCGGTCAAATCTCACTTTGCCCTCCAAACTTAAAATGACCCACTTTCATTCCTTGACCGAGATTTGGTGACCCACTTTGCCCCCAATAGTCAACTCAATTTAAAAGTCTGTTAACTTTGATGATGTGACAGGGGTGTTTTTGTAATTTCGTACACATGGATCATCATCCACCAATCAGATAAGTGACGTAGCAAGTGGAGCCCACCTCCACAAAAATAAAAAATATAATTAAATAATCTAATAATTAAAAATAACTAAAAGATCCCACCATCTCTCTCCCCCCCCTCCCAAATCGCATCTCAGATCCGCTCAGACAACATTAATCTTATGGACTAGCATTTCTTATGACATTTTCTTCATTTATTATTGTCCTAACATGCATGCTGATGGATAAATTAGTTATAAATCAATTAGAAAGGTTGGCAGAAGGAGCTAATCATCATCAAATGTCATAACAAAAATAAAAAATAAAAACTCTAGCAGTGGGGCTGATGGATGGTGATGGTGATGATCGTGAAGGAGGTGATAGGTGGGTTGCTTGATTTTCGGGGCTCCTATGGGCTTGAAGGTGCTAATTTGAGAGAGAGAGAGAGAGAGAGAGAGAGAGGGGGGGTTGTTGGGGTTGGGGAAGGGGGCTGGGTTTCAAACAACCCAGATTTGAAGTTGGGTGTTAAGGTTGGTCGGAGATCGAGAGAGGGAGGGTTGTGATGGTGGTAGGGTTCGGATCTAGGGCGGGATGTTGCGACGAGTTCGATGTTCTTTATCATTGAATCTGCAACCAACAAAAAAATATGAACTAAAAAATTTAATTTTAAAAAAAAAACAGAGAGATGAAGTTAAATAGTTTATGAAAATAGTGTTGGATGCTGGGTGGAAGATCAATGAGAATATGGGTAAGATGGTTGTTGGGTTGTATATTGAACTTGGGATGGTGGAGAAATTGGAGGAACTACTTGTAGATTTAATTGAGACCAATCAAGTCTCTGAAGTTTTGTTGTTGGGGGTGGCTGTGGGTAAGGATTAATGATGGATGGGGATTAGGGGAGGATGGCTGTGGGTGGGTGGGAGGATTAGGGCGGCTGGGGTGATGGGTTGAGTTTTTAATTATGTGAATTTTTTATTATTATTTATTTATAACTTTTAATTATTAGAATATTTAATTATATTTTTATTCATCTGGAGGAGGTGGGCTCCACTTGCCATATCACTCACCTAATTGGTGGATGATGTTCATGTATATGAAATTACAAAAATACCCTTGCCACATCATCAAAGTTAACAGACTTTTAGATAGAATTGATAGTAGGGGCAAAGTAAGTCACCAAACTTCGGTCAATAGATGAGAGTGGGTCATTTTAAGTTTGAAGGGGCAAAGTGAGATTTGACCGAATTTCAGGGGGCACTACAATAAATAAGCCTTTTCATTTATGATGTTTTCTCGCTGACTTCTTCTGGATTCTCCTATCAGAAAAACTACATGTTTGGAAATTCCAAAATGTTCAAAAAGTAAGTTGGATTTCCACATATTGCTTCAAGATATGCCCGTAGTCCTTTTGCTTAAAATGTCGACTAATCCTCTGACAGTTCCTTTGAAATGAAATAGAAGAGATAAAGAAGAAATCTCTCCGTATGGCCACTAATCCCCTTTTGCTTTCTGTTGTAGCTGGGTACAAATTCCATATAAATTGTGGTGGAGAAGAAGTAACTGTTAATGGGCCCAAGTTTGATGCTGACAAAGATTGGGCTGGACCTTCTTCATTTCGCCACACCTCACCAAATTGGGCTTTAAGCAGCACTGGTGTCTTTATTGATGATAACATTCGTGATGACAAATTAATCAAAACTAATGAATCTATACTCTCTATAGCAGACCCAAAACTGTACATGGACGCCCGCCTCTCCCCCATCTCTCTAACTTATTATGGGTTTTGTCTGAGAAATGGAAACTACTCTGTAAACCTCCATTTTGCAGAGACAGAGTTTACAAATAACAAATCATATAAAAGCCTGGGAAGGCGTATATTTGATGTTTACATTCAGGTAAAGGTCAACAGACACTGTTTAGTTCAAATGTTTATGAATTTCTAGTAATAACATGTAAAATAGGTTGCAGTCAAGGCTGAAAAAATAAACCACATTACGATCATGAAATGTTATGTAACAAAACTAGGATATTGCAGGGGAGACTAGTGCAGAAGGATTTCAATATTGCGGATAAAGCTGGTGGGGTTGGTAAGGCAGTCATAATGAACTACAATGCTTCTGTAACTAATAGTGGTACCTTGGAGATCCGTTTCTATTGGGCTGGGAAAGGGACGACCCGTATCCCACAACCTGGAGGAGTTTATGGTCCTCTTATATCAGCTATTTCTGTAAATCATGGTAAGTTTACCCTGTTTTGATCTTCTTCTAATTACTACTTGTAGACCATTGGGAGTTTCTCATATGTAAATATCATGTTAGGCATTAATATTTCAACACAATTAAGAGATCCGCCTTTAGTTCTGCAGGGGAACTGATCAGGAGCTCTAAGTCTTCATATTTTTTTCCTTGCATCTATGTATTTTCCCCCTTTCTTTCTGTTTTACCTAGTTCGAATCAAGTCTTGAAAAATGCAGTTCTTTGTATGGGACTGGTATGTGCTTTTAAATGCAACTTCAAGGATTTTTTACTTTTTACATTGAAATTGTCCTTTTCACCTAAGCAAACATATAATATTTACATGGCAGCGGAACAATTTTGTTAACGTTTCCCAAGAGGGTTGAATCTTTTTTTTCTTTGTGCATTGCACTCTCTTATCTATTACATTTGCATTTGCTCTAATAAAGCTGTTCTTCTTCCAGTCGACTATGTACCTGGTGGAAGTGGCATATCTGTAGGTGCAGTAGTTGGAATTGTGGCTGGAGGAGTCTTCATTATATTACTGATTTTTGGTGTTCTTTGGAGGAGAGGCCTCTTAGGACAACAAAATACTTTGGAGGATGGTACGTACAGTTTATATTTATTTAGATATCGAACTTTCTAACGCCATGATGCTGCTAGAATATATTATACTGTTGAAACCTTTGGTCCAGTTACTTGTTAAATTCTAGGCTTTGAATCAGTCGCATGATATTAAGAAATAAAAATGCTACCGTTATGAAATTCTTGTAGACACAATTTCTTATATGAGTTTGCTTCTAACACAGATTTAAAGGGCGTGGACCTGCAAACTGGTAAATTTAGCTTCAGGCAACTTAAAGATGCCACCAACAACTTTGACAAAGCCAATAAGATTGGAGAAGGTGGTTTTGGTTCTGTTTACAAGGTATTCTGCGGAACCAATATTTCTATTTATTTATTGCAGTTGGGCTAACTTGACTAATTGTAAGTATTGTTATTAAAGTTGCTCTACTTTTTAGTGAAGGGATTTTGACTTTGTTTCTCAAATGCAGGGCCTTCTATCAGATGGCACCGTAATTGCTGTCAAGCAGCTTTCTTCCAAATCAAAGCAAGGGAATCGTGAATTTGTGAATGAGATAGGCATGATTTCTGCTCTGCAACACCCTCATCTTGTCAAGCTTCACGGATGCTGTATTGAAGGAAATCAACTATTGCTTGTCTATGAGTACATGGAAAATAATAGCCTTGCTCGTGCTTTGTTTGGTAAATATTACTCTTGTATGCCTAAACTTCATTTGGTTCATGCAGATGGGTATAAAAGATCTTATACATTAAAAATATGTCCCTTATATAACTAACTTTGAGTAATTTGACAAATTGAAGGGCCAGAAGAAAGTGGGTTGAAGTTGGATTGGCCAACAAGGCACAAGATCTGTGTTGGTATAGCTAGAGGTTTGGCTTACCTCCACGAGGAATCAAGATTGAAGGTCGTTCATAGAGACATCAAGGCTACTAATGTGCTTCTTGATAAAAATCTTACCCCAAAGATATCTGACTTTGGATTGGCCAAGCTTGATGAAGAGGATAATACACACATTAGCACCCGTATTGCTGGAACTTAGTGAGTCCCTGTGCTACTTTTTTTCTTCTTATACTTTTATTTTGATTTCTTCCACCCGGATGATGGGTCCATAGAAATAGGAAACATATGGAGGTTTCTCTACTTTTTATAAGTTTCAAACTTAACTAGATCTGTACTGTTAAAGAAGTATTTTCAGTATTTCACTAAGCTAAATATGGGGAAATGATGAGCGATTTTTTGCAGTGGATATATGGCGCCTGAATATGCAATGCGGGGTTATCTGACTGATAAAGCAGATGTTTATAGCTTTGGAATTCTTGTATTGGAAAGTGCTAGTGGGAGGAACAACACCACTTACAGAGGAAAGGAAAAAAGCTTTTATCTTCTTGATTGGGTAACATGATTCTACTGCTTCCTTATTTAAAGTTAAATTTAATCTGATACTGTTGATCTCTATTCTATGTTTGTGGCTGAGAGAAAGTGACTGATACTGCAATAGATTTAATGATGATCCAAAATCAAATCTGGCTTCATTTGACATTATTTTTCTCTGACAATATATGTTTCTAGGCACAACTACTAAAAGGGCAAGGGAATTTGTTGGACCTAGTGGATCCAAGGTTGGGGTCAGACTTCAACAAAGAAGAGATGATGCTTACAATCAATGTGGCTCTCCTCTGCTGCAATGTCACTTCAACAGTTAGGCCTACCATGTCTTCAGTTGTGAGCATGCTTGAAGGCAGGGCTGCTGTTCAGGAATTGGTTTCAGATCCAAATGCCTCAAGTAATGAAATCGAAGCAATGAGGAAACATTTTCAATCCAGTTTCGGAAGGAACACCGGCGAGAGCCAGACACAAACTGCGTCAACTGAAGGGCCCTGGACCGGTTCGTCTACATCTGCTCATGATCTCTATCCAGTCAAGCCTGATTCAACTTACTGGGACAACAGAAAATAGAGAAACTGAGCAAACTTTCTTCACTCTCAAACATATATGTTCATATATCATTTCTACTCCCTCTCTAAATACACACACATATATATTTTTTGTTCGGCAAGATAGCTGAAAGAATAATATAGATGTTTCTACAGCATGGTAATTTTAAATTATGAATCCCTTGGATCAACTTTGATACAGCACAGAAGCTGGTATATTAAATCTTTTGAAAGAGAATGGTGGAAAATCAGCATTCTGCTACAAAACAATGTGGCTTTGAACTTGTCATGGAATATCAATATGAGTGTTGGAAGGCATGAACTAGCAGATTAGGCTTAGTCAGCTAAAGGAGATACGATGAAGTCATCTTTGGTAGCCCTTCCAATGCTCCAACGACCCCAAGTGGACAATAGGCCTTTTTCTGTAACTTTTTGCGTCTCTTCAGAATTCTAAATTCCAAGTTGTGCAGCCAATAGTAGGGCAATAATGCTAAAAGGAGCATTTGTGAACTAATTTAGAATTGAACCCTTTTGGTATAGGCCTGACAGGATAAATTGAACTAATTTTTTTGTTTTGAAACGTCATTTGAGATCCCAATTAATGCAGATGGTGCAACCGATATGTGCATGCAGAATCATTTACATACGTAACCATAGTGATGGATCGGTGAGATTTTTTGTGTGAGGAAAAACTTACAATCAACTGCGAGATACTTCATCAAACACCTTATTTCCATGTTACGAAAAATATCAATGGATGGAATTTCTTGGCTAGATTAATACTCACCCTAACATGAATCCTTCGGTATCTAACCTTCTTAAAATCACATTGTCTTAGGTCCTTGTTTTGGCGATGAAGCTATTATTTATTCTCACCAAATTCATATGAACTCTTTTTTTGAGTTATTTACACTAACACCCCTAAGGTTTTCAGTGTTATCACAAAACCCTGTGAGGAGGTTTCATATTGTTTTTTTTTTTCGGGTAAATACCACGAGATATCTCCACACACAAAGAGTGGGATTAATCCCTGCTCGAAGTTCGGCTTGCTTCTGGCCACAAAGTACTTCCAATGGGTTTTCATTGAGGCACTAAGTAGCTCGCCAACTGGAGGTGGCAGTTTGCCAAAGTACTTTCAATTTTTTTTTTTTCACAAAACCCATTTTCGTTGATTTTTCGTCCAAAGATTGATGATTTTATATATATAAAATTTCTCCAAATGACAATGTTAGCCACTGAAATTAGATTGCACATGCATTCATTGAGGTTAATTTTGTCATTTGCATAAGTTGTTTTTAATGAAATGAAATCATCAGTATGAAACCTCAAGGGGGTTTTGTGTAATTTTAAAACTTCAGGGGTTTTGTGAAAACACCGAAAACCTCAAGGGGTGTTTGTGTAAATAACTATTTTATTATTTTTTATTTTTATAATATACCAGGAGGATTAAACTTTAATAAAGTGAGAAAAACGTACAGGGCATAAACATTAGCCAATTTGCTGGTCAAGGCAATAAAGAAAAAGTGAATAACCACCAAATTAGTTATATAGAATGGAAAAGTTCTCATAAGGGAGATTAATTTTGTTTATGTATTTATGGAAAGGAGAAAAGGAAGAAACAGGAAAGTTCCCTTTGCTCTAATCAATATATTTGGAATCTAATTACAGTACAGGAAAACGCAACTATACATGTCTGATTTTAGTGTTTCTTTCCATTATGGCTGCGTTTGGTTTATGGGAAAGGAGACTTTGGGGATGGGAAATCAATTGCTTTCTCGTATTTGGTAAATTCAGGTATGGGAACGGTTGCCTGACATGGAAATTATTTTCCACCAAACCTTTTATGTGAACCAAACAGGGCCTATATGTAAAGAACACTAGAAAAGACTTGTGCGGAGAGTAAATTAAAAGTGAAACAAGAGGCAAAGAGTAAATTGGAATATATTTTATTTTTCTGAGTAAGGTATTGAGAGAAGGTAAAACAAGATTTTCCTTGATGATTATATAATAACACTTTTAATGGGTTACTTACCCTATTAAAACAAAATAAGAAAAAAGGAAAAGCAAATTGCCAACTTTCCATATCCTCTCTCTCACATCACATGGATACAGACGAGACTTATAAATATAGGGGAGAGAGAGAGAGAGAGAGAGGGGGAGAAGAGTTTGTAGTCCCATTCCATTGCCATTATTTCTCTTAAACATCTCTCTCTCAAAGACTGAATGGGTTCCTGGGTTCATAGCAGTTTTTGTGTTGCTAGAATATTAGGCCTGCTGCTTCTCGTTGGTTTTGTTCCTAATGGTGGTGCAAGTGAAGAGGCATCATGTGATTTGTTCAAAGGGAGATGGGTTTTGGACGAAAACTACCCACTCTACAATCCGTCGTCCTGCCCCTTCATCGAGCGAGAGTTCAGCTGCCAAAAGAATGGCCGCCCTGACCATTTTTACACCCAATACAGATGGCAACCAGATGACTGTGACTTAGCAAGGTACATTATTATTACCACCATTTTCTTCTTCTACTTATTATTTTTATTATTAATTATTGCTTTCCTTTTTGCTGCAATGTTATTATTTTTGCATTACTACAATATATATATATATATATGTCATCTTACAACACATATGAAGTAAATTGTATATAATTCCTGGGTAGACATCCTGCGAACTTCAACTGAGTAGTAGATCAATGTCGTTTAAAAAAACCCAAAAATTTGTGACAGAGAGAGCCCATCATAGACATAGGAATATAAAGTAGTGTAGTGCTTCTCTCTCACAATGATTTTCCGGGGAAATTTAATGTTTGGCTGCATGGAAAAAGTTGGTGGTGCTGGCAGCCTTTGATAGGTCACATTACATCTTTGGTTTGTGTGAACTGTGATTGTCTTCTTGATCATGTGATGACTATAGAGATTCTTTCTTCAAGTCCCACTCAACTCATGCCCACTACGCTACTCATGTGACGATTAATCAGACTATTTATTAAAGTAGTAATAATAAAGCTCACGGGCCCTTTATACCTACAGATACTGCCATGTACTATCTATGACGTCCACCTTCAATCATACCATAATGAGAAGAACAGCCTACTTAGATCGGAATGCCATTATTTCAAATCAATTCCGTATTAACATGTTTGCGTTTTAATTTTTTCATGTAACAGTATGTGATTGTCTTAAGAAACAAAAGTATATTCATCGGCCTAGAGACCCTACGTAAGTCTTCAAAAAAGAAAAGATTGTTTGGGATATAAAATAAGAAATTGGTGTAAATAAAATCCAGATTATTATTTTCCTTTTCACATTATTTTTTGTGCATTTACTGAACCTGCCTACAGCCTGGCATTTTACTGTCATTGAACTTTTTATACAGTTGTAAGTTGTCACGCAGGTCCCTCCATGATGAATAATGATTATCGTTTTCAACACATTACATAAGAGGGCATGGCCACTACTAATTAATTCAGATGTAACAAATAAAAATGTAATTAGTAGTTTGGTTTTGTAGGTTTGACGGGGTTGACTTTTTAGAAAGATTTAGAGAGAAGAGCATCATGTTCGTTGGAGATTCATTAAGCCGAAATCAATGGCAGTCCTTGACATGTATGCTTCACTCAGCCGTCCCAAATGCTAACTACAATGTCACAAGAGTAGACGATGTATCTATCTTCACTTTTACTGTATGTACTCAATCCCACATTATTTATACGTGCACACAAAACTCTCTTGTTAAACATAACACTTTTGTACATTGTCGGACTTTGAATCTAAATTATATTAATCTAGACAAAGTAAAAAAGTTGTTTATCTAATTGCCAACTATATTCAACTGAAGTCACATCGGTTTGGGTTGGGTTGGGTCGGGTGAGATGAATCCATCTTGACAGTTTAGACTTGGTTTTCAATTTCATCCACTTCTTTTATTGATTGGCCACTTGCAAAAGTAATGGAAGAATGATAGAGGGAAGATGAAGTCATCTTCCACCAAAAGTATTCATTGCTGGTCCATGTTTAGTCTCGTGTGAAATTAATTTCAGCTTTCAATTCCTTGGACAACTTGACATGAACTTTTGTCAAGATTCTACCAAACATGAACCATGTGGTCCATTTATTTTTAATTGGTTGTGGGTGGTGGGTAAATTTTGTGGTGAAAATTTATGATGGAAATTACTGCAGGATTACGGACTGAAAGTGATGCTAGACCGCAATGTGTTTCTAGTAGATGTTGTAAGAGAAAAGATTGGTAGGGTTTTGAAGCTTGATTCAATTGTGGGAGGCAAGTTATGGAAGGAGATTGACATGCTCATCTTCAACACTTGGCATTGGTGGAATCGCAGAGGACCCTCTCAGCCGTAAGCCTAATAACTAAAATCTACAATTCTCTTATGGTTATTTAATTCTATAAATTAATTTTTGCTACAAATAAAATTATGGTAACACTCAAAACCAATGTAATTTTTCAGATGGGATTATGTTGAAGTAGGAGGCCGGGTCAGCAAAGACATTGACCGGATGGTTGCTTTTGAGAAGGCACTCATGACTTGGGCTGGATGGGTGGATTCAAACATTGATCCTGCAAAAACTAAAGTTTTCTTCCAAGGAATTTCTCCCTCTCATTACAAGTAAGTTCCTTATTTTAATAAACTTAAACTAAAATATTGAACATTGAATATTAAATCTAATTCAAGTACTCGTGAATCGTTGTAACTCTTAAATACGTACATTAACGACTGACAACTGTCCACACGTAAATGAAGTCATGAGATCAAGAAAATAGTCTCTTACCTTCTTTTTGTGATTGTGATTTTAGTGGGAGCCAATGGGATGAGCCAAAGGCAATAAGTTGTGTAGGGCAGAAGGAGCCTTTGCTTGGATCGACATATCCAGGAGGTTTGCCACCAGCTCTGAGTGTGCTGAAGAACGCCCTAAGCAAAATCACAAAGCCTGTGACATTGCTAGATATAACAAACCTGTCGCTCCTCCGCAAAGATGGGCACCCTTCAATCTATGGGTTGGGAGGCACCACAGCAATGGATTGTAGTCATTGGTGCCTTTGTGGAGTCCCAGATACTTGGAACGAGATTCTTTACAATTTTATTCTTTGAAACATTTTTCATTTAATTCATACCCACCAAATTATAGAATTTGGCGACTTCTTAGAAAAAATAATAATTGATTTATAATGATATTCAGAGTTTTCTATACTACTAATTTTTTTTTCAAAGTTGGAACTGCGATATGCAAAATCCCGCCCCAGAAAAAATGTTTGTGACTCAACTGGTTTTATCACATTGGGTTGAAGTTACGTTTGGTGGCACGGCTTGAATTGAAAATTTTCATTAATTTGGATGAACACTTCAGACGTTATTTGGTGAACTTATAAATGCTCGGAATAAAAGACCCAAATTCCACCGAAAGAGTTTAGCAATTAAAATTGTGGATTCCCTAATCTACTAGTAATTTTTAAAAAACAATTATTTTATTACATGGATAAGGCCCAAAACTAATAACAAATTGATCTGGGCCTCGCAACACCAGCCCAAAACTAATAACAAATTGATCTGGTCCACAAGAGTCACGAGCCCAAATCTTCCTCGTAGCTAGCACATCCCGGCTACGCATATATATAAGAGAATAGCTGAGCGAAAAAATAAAAAGTAAAAAAAGTCTATTAGTAAAAATATGTGTATATAATTTCGTTTGTGTCTATTAACACATATATAATTAGGGAGAGTAGTTGATATCATACTCATTCATTTTCTCTCGTATTTTTTTCTTTTTCTGATTCATAACTTCTTCGATTCCAAGTAAACATGTTATGGGATAGTTTCATATCACCACCACGGTATCATCCTACTTTTTCTTTTGCTTGAGCTAGTGGTGGTGACCAAAACTAAATAAAATTGGTACCGCACTAGAGTATTTTCTTCATATTTGGGAGCAGGGAACAAATAAATTTATTGATACAATAATAAAGTAGGGAAGTCTTTTCTTACAAGGATGATAATACATGAAGTAACTTTACTTTACGCCATGACTAACTAGAAAGCGTCCACACAACAGCTACACCAGCAAATGGCCGAACAAGGAAGAATGTTGTCTTTGTCCCCAAGTGAACCCAAACCCACTAGCTGATCACTGGTCACTTACATTACATATAGCTAGTTAATTGGTCTTTCAATCTCCTCAACCAGCTCTTATTATGGGAAAATTGTTGCATGGCTTTGGCTTAGTTGCTTATGCTCTTGTACTAATTTTATGCCTTGATGAAGACCAATTACATTATTGCTACGCAAAAGTAGACATCAGCAGCAGCTGTGAGTTGTTTCAAGGGACTTGGGTTTATGATGATTCTACCTATCCACTCTATGACACCTCCAGCTGCCCTTTTATTGAGAGCGAGTTTGACTGCCAGAAAAATGGACGGCCGGACAACCAATATCTCAAATATAGATGGCCGCCTGACGGTTGTGCATTGCCAAGGTATAACATTAATCATATGTTTTCAAACTTGTATAAATTATAATGCAAAGCTTCCATTTTTCGACGTGGAATGAGTCTCTCTTAACAATATACAGACGCATACCGACACATAACTACATTTTATATACGTACTTCGAAACAAACATGATTGGCAGTGACACCCGTTATTGTATTAGTACTTGTAAAGGACTTGGCACTTATTTCATATTTTGCAATATATGGTGTGCAGATTCAGTGGTGAGGACCTCTTGAGGAGGTTAAAGGGGAAGAAGCTACTATTCGTAGGGGATTCTCTAAGCCTCAACCAGTGGCAGTCACTAACATGCATGTTGCATGCTGCGGTTCCTCAAAAAAATTATACCATAACAAGGAAAGGAGGCCTCTCTACGTTTTTTATGCCTGTGAGTTAACACCAATTAAGTTATACTTTTTTAACAACATATATCTAATATGGTCATGTTATATATTTCAATTACTAATTATATATTAAGCACTAATATATATAATCACCCCATTGGGTTTTGCAGGATTATGATGTTTCTGTTTTGTTATCGCGCAATGCGTTTCTGGTGGATCTAGTGAGAACAGAGGCAGGCATGGTTCTAAGGCTTGACTCCATTACAAATGGCAATGATTGGAAGGGATACGACATGCTCATCTTCAATACCTGGCATTGGTGGCTTCATAAAGGAAGCGGACAACCGTGAGAACCCCAAATTACAATCATTCTGCACTGCAATTCACAAGTTTATAATCACAAACCCCACCAAAGAGCATTAATATATATTTTCATATGTAAAAATATGTTACTTCCATCATATGATGATTTCAGATGGGACTACATTGAATCAGGAGGACAGATACTGAAGGATATGGACCGCTTGGCTGCTTTTAAGGAGGGATTAACTACTTGGTCCAAGTGGGTGGATTCTAATGTTGATGCTAACAACACCAAAGTTTTCTTTCAAGGCATTTCTCCTACCCATTATAAGTATGTCATGATTGCCTCTTTTATCAAAGAAAACCAGCGATTCGAATTTGAGACCTCTATGCCATTTTTGGTACATCAGACGAAGAGCTAATCGGCCTTCTAACTATATATTTATATAATCATCTCTGAAAACTAACTACGTATATTATTCTTATTTGCCTATTTGATTAAATATGCATATTATTGGTGGAGCAGTGGAAAAGAATGGGACGATCCAAATTCAGCAACATGCAGTGGACAAACGCAACCTGTGACTGGTAGAACATACCCAGCAGGCTCACCACCAGCAGCAACTGTGGTCAACGATGTGTTGAATGCCATGTCATCCCCAGTAACCTTGCTGGACATAACTCTACTATCGCAGTTGAGAAAAGATGGGCACCCTTCTATGTACGGCAATAGTGGAAGAACGGGAAACGATTGCAGCCACTGGTGCCTTGCCGGTGTCCCTGATACCTGGAATCAACTTTTTTATGCAACTCTTGTGACCAGTGACTAAAAACGAATTATGATTTCAACTTTAGATTTTGCGGTGTATGGACCTTTAATTCTATTCACACCCAATGTTTTTCTCATTTCACGCTCAAGAAATTATAGCACCTTTTTTTGTTCGCTTATGATAGGAGCATGTATATAATCACTTTAATTTTCGTTTATTGGATTTTTGACAGCAAAGCATAAAAGAAATTATAATTTGAACAATTTGCAAGAAGTACAATACAAACTTGTGTTACATATTGCTGCCGACAATTGTTGCAAAGACTATTTACTTATTTCATTATTTTTTCTTGCATATGACACGATTTGAAACTACTAGAGAAAGAGGATCCAATTTCTCATACTTGAGCTAATGATGATCGACCAAGACTATTTATTACTTGCTACCATTTTTATTTTATTTTTGCATTCTAGTTAATTTTGAAAGCCGAAAAATATGAGTTCTTTGAGAAACAGTAATGCTAGACACATTGGACTCACCACATAATGTTATATACAGTACAATTTATGTATACATGACACCACATATAATTTAAGTTTTTTTTTATATTTATTTTAAATCAAAGAATAAAGAAACCTAATTAGCTCGTATCCGGCCCTATTAATTGAATTCAATTAAAATAATAAAACTTAAATTACATGTGATCCTGTTATAATTGCGATGCCCACATCAGCCGCCACAGATAATGTTGTCAATTTAGTGTGTTCTAGGATGCATGATAATAAATATAAAATGGTAGGAAAATGAGATGGTGAGAAATTCAACTTTGCGCGTGACCATGACTAGAAAACGTCCAAACAACAGCTATACCAATATAAAAGGACAAGAGAATTGGAAAAAAGGTGTCTTTGTTGTCTCTCCAAGTGAAGCCAATGAAGCAATTAAAACAAACGCCCCACCTTACAAACTCAAACGTCCACCATGTGCACAGCTATCTATAGAGCTTTCTGGGTCTTTCACTCTCCTCAAATTTCTCAATTTCTCTGTCAATAAATTATGGGGAAAATGTTGCATGGCTTTGGCTTGGTTGCTTATGCTCTTCTGTTAGTTCTATGCCTTCATGAAGACCAATTACATTGCTATGCAAAACTACTTGCGACCAGCTGTGACTTGTTTCATGGGAGTTGGGTTCTTGATAAAAGCTATCCACTCTACGACACCTCCAGCTGCCCTTTCATTGAGAAAGAGTTTGACTGCCAAAACAATGGACGGCCTGACGATCAGTATCTCAAATATAGATGGAAGCCTGACGCTTGTGCATTGCCAAGGTAACAATTCATGTGACTTTTTCTCTCTCTACTTTCTTCTCATATAGTAGCAAAGTTTGCCTGCTTTGTTGGAAAAACATGCTTATATATCCATGTCCGAGATTTAAATCATCTAGTTGAAGACTGAAATGAAATGATTTCTGAAACGTTGTTCATTAATTTTATGCCTCTGTTTGGATATGAAGGAATTGCAAATTGCATATAATTATAATTAAAATGACGGAATTTAAATCTCCATCGTTTAAATTTTTAGCAATTAATAATTTCAGTATTTTGATTTATGTATGTCGAATTTTGTAAATAACAAAAAGATGAGTATTTGTCTAAGGGGTAGTTTTCTCTTATCACAATGACCTCCCATTAAAATTGAAACATTATTTCGCCTAATTAATAGTTTGAATTAACAGTCTGACAACATATGTCTGACAAATATATATGGAAATATTTTTGCTCACCACTTTAACCTAAGGTGTATCATCACCACCCTTTTTAATATTTCACATATGTCCATAGGCATAACCATAGTTAACTTTTTACTTTGTATTTATTGAACCATGGTAATGCATATGGACACGTGTTAAGTATTGAGAAGGATGATGAGGATACACCTTGAGTTAAAGTAGTGAGCAAAAATATTCTCGACAAATATAACATTTTCTAGTATATAATTAAGTAGGTTGTCGTTGACTTTTATATTCAGCAGCTAGCAAGCATCGGAGACAAATAATTGATTCAGAAAGTAAGCTTGTACACACATATATGAGTTTAGAAACATACACTATGCGACACAAATACAAATATCTAATAATAATGTCATGCACCGACACATTATACACACTTCAGACAAATGCATATACAGATATCATTTTGCAATATATGCATATAGAGGCTTTTATATAGTAAAGATGTCCTTATTTTCCTGATCAGGAAATCAATGATCGAACCTGATCACTTTTTTTATTCTCTTACAAATTAAAGATTATCCAACTTTTTCATTTCTGTTTTATTTAATGATTTTTTTTTAAAACACATTTTAGATTATTAAAAGACTTCGAATTTGGATGATTTTTGGCATGAATAATCTAAAATATAGACGGTCTCGATCGTTAAAATATATTGTTATGTAATCCTAAGAAGGATGTGGTGCAGATTCAATGGTCGGGACCTGTTGAAGAGGTTAAAGGGGAAGAAGATACTATTCGTAGGGGACTCTCTAAGCCTCAACCAATGGCAATCACTAACATGCATGTTACATGCTGCAGTGCCCCAAACCAACTATGCCCTAACAAGGAAAGCCGACATCTCTGCGTTTTCTTGGCCTGTGAGTTTTTCTGATAATCATTATAAATAATGCTACTCTTACTACATTTGTATATTGCATTCTCATATCATCTTATGTGGCAGATGACGTGTACATCCACATCAAATAAAATTAATTTAATATTTCTTATATTTTATGATTTATTGACACTTTTTAATTCATGTGACTGTCAACTTCATCTGCCACATAAGGTGGTATGAGAATGTGGTATACAAATGTGGTAAGAATAGCATTACGTAATTATAATTAGTTAGAGACATTTCACCAACTATGAGTCCCACTTTCTAACAAAATGTGGATGATTAGTCTTATTAATTAGTATATGAGGACAAATTATATACTCTTTCGGATGACCGTGAGTTTCCATAGGGAGAACATGTTCATCTTGAAATTAACCTTAAATTATTAGGTGTAGGGCCCAGTGAAGATATAATCTTATTATTAGGCACACTTTGGATTTTGTAGGATTATGATGTTTCAATTAGGTTATCTCGCAATGCATTTCTGGTGGACCTAGTGGATACAAAGGAAGGCAGGGTTCTAAAGCTGGACTCTATTGAAAACGGCAACACATGGAAAGGATACGACGTGCTTATCTTCAATACTTGGCATTGGTGGCTCCACAAAGGAAGCAAACAACCGTACGTGAAACATAAACCACACAAAACACAATTATTTGCACCGCAATACGCAATTATATATTCCTTAAGAAATAAAAGTTATTATTATAATATAGACTGGCTAGAGCGGATGTGCTACCCATTTTACACCCGAGTTCAAATCCCCCACTTTATAATTTAGATTGGTTTAAAGTAAACTATCACTTGTATAAAATATATATATATAATTAGTAATTAGAAGCCTTAATTTGCATGCATTAATTAATTATGTTGTCTTATGAATTTCAGATGGGACTACATAGAAGCAGGAGGTAAGATAGTGAAGGATATGGATCGTTTGGATGCTTTTAGAGAGGGATTAACTACTTGGTCCAAGTGGGTGGACTCTAATGTTGATGCTGCCAACACCAAAGTTTTCTTTCAAGGCATTTCTCCAACTCATTACATGTACGATTTCCTCTTTTAACTCTCATCGCCAACACTACAAATTAACCTTAGTCTTATTCAAATTCTATGTCATTTCACCATATAGGATATGGAAAATTTTCATTTGACTTATTGCAATTTTACTAGTTCTAGTTGAATTTTTCAATAACTATATTATATATACAATCTAAGAGAACTCGGTTCTTTGTAAATCGAAAAGGGTAAAGTATATCAATTATGTCCTTATTAAGTTTAATTTTTTAGTACAAGTGATAGTCTAAACTGCAGGGAGGGGGTTTGAGCCCGAGACTTCTAGTCTGCAAGTGAAAACCCTTTTTCACTGGGCTAGACCCTATTAGCCCTTATTAAGTTTAATATTTATAAAAATATGGTTAACTTAGTAATTCAATCACACACTTTTCTTCTTCTCTAACTTCCATCTTTTATTTAAACTAGTCATATATTTAATCAAATATAGTGTAAGCTTTAATCAATTTAATTACATAGCAAAATTGCCAACGAGGTCTAGCGTAAGGAAAAATGGTATTGACTTGCTATTACACCTTAGTAGTGTGTGTGAGAAACCCCCTGTTATAGTTTAGATTATCACTTGTATATATTAAAAACAAAATTATTAGATAGCAAAATTATTGCATCTATCATGCATACACATGTTATATATTCTTACTATTATTCTCCCTAAATCCGGAAATATTTAATTAACAAATATTATTTTGCGAATATATTGTTACTGGTGGAGCAGAGGAAAAGAATGGGACGAGTCAGAGTCAGCAACTTGCAAAGGACAAAATCAACCTGTAAGTGGTTCAAAATACCCAGGAGGATCACCAGCAGCAGCAACTGTGGTCAACCAAGTGTTGACTGCCATGTCATCCCCAGTAACTTTGCTGGACATAACATTGCTATCGGAACTGAGGAAAGATGGGCACCCATCTGCATATGGTTTGGGTGGAGATAAAGGAAACGATTGCAGTCACTGGTGCCTTGCTGGTGTCCCTGACACCTGGAATGAGCTTTTTTATGCCAGTCTTGTGGCCACTGGCTGAGAATTATTTGCAATGGGAAACAAATACGTAAATGTATAATTTACTTGGCTACAAATGAAGTGAGTGGTAGCCTCTATACTATCTCGTTTATTTCAAACTAATTAATTCATCTAAAAGAACAATTCAACTTTGTTTCTTTATTTCAAGGTTTTGGAATTTCTCTTTTTCTGATTTTGAAAATTTTGGGTCACATTAAACGGAGAAGATACCTATTTTCTGTTATCATAATTTTAGCATTGATTAGTATCTAGAACAGAAATCAACAAACTTAACCAAATAATGTAACCAATTAAATAAGAAGATCAAGGAGTTAATGTGGTTCGGAAATGTACTTTCGTCTATAGGACATCAATATCAAAATAACCAGAAGTGGCCCTGACATGGTGCAAGTGGTGCCACTGCACAGGGCCCCCAAATATTTTTTTAAAAACTTTATATTAATAGTATAAAAACTGTATATTAACTCCAATAGGTAGCACAGTGAAACAAAAGTGTATTTGGTGAAGCTTGTTTCTAGCGCATATTCATTGGTACAAAGCCCAAGTTCGAGTCTCAGTGATGTCATTCTAAAGATCCAACTTTCTATATGCAATTGTATAGTAATCTCTCCATCCCATTGCTCTACTTTGTAACCAAACAAAAAAAAAAGAGGTATATTGCTATATTTTTATCTCTTCTTCCAAATTCCAATGTTTAAAATTGAAGGGTCTACTAGAATATTTTTAAAATTATATTTAAATAGTACAGCCGTGCGGCTATACGCTTTGAATATATTCGAATATTTTAAGAGTATAGCCGCGCGGCTGCACGCTTAAAATATTATATTTAAACAGCTCTCTGAATATATCCGAATATTTTAACAGTATAGCCGCGCGGCTATACTCTGTGAATATATTCGAATATTTTAAAAGTATCTCCGCACGGCTGTACTCTTAAAATATTATATTTAAAACGTATAACCGCGCGGCTATACGATTGGAATATATTTGACTAGCCTGTGAGAATAATTGCTACAACTAGATACTCTACAATGCAATGTTTCTCAGATATCATAGCTCATCCTTTGGCGGTGGTTCGACTTCAAGGCACTCTTCATCCCAGTATGTAGTAGGGGAACTTTAATTTTGCTGCAGTGTGAGGCATGAACCAGTCCTCATATATGAACCTGAAACGAAGGAAAGAACTCAGAAGCATCATTCAAACAAAATGAAAAAGTAAAAAATAAAACATGGAAGTGTAATAAAATTGAACCATCCTTAGCAATCCAAAAAAGAAGAAATAAATAACCTAGAATGAGAAAATGAAAGAATGTGTCTGCATATCGTGGTCCTCTTTTTGGATAAAGAACATGAAGCAATTTCAAGAAGTATAGATAATAGTAAACATTGAGGATGAAAGAAGATAGATTGCATACACTTTAACTGAAGGACGCCTTTTCACTTGTATGCAGGCTTCAACATTCTCTTGCTTTATGTGTATCAGCCACCTGTGGAGTTTCCTGTTACAATGGATAGCTGATTTCATTGGTCTGTTCAAGATAACTTTACATTCGGATTGGACTGAAGTTTGTTCGAGCTTCTCTCTTTTACTTTTCTACATCATGGTACGTCTATCTTTTATGACATCCAACGCAGTTTATGTAGCAGATACTTGAAAACCAGTGACTTCACCTTCTCTACAGTGTAGGTTCTGCAAGTTGATCATGTAATAATTCATTCCTGGATGGTAATGGTTATATCCTCCAAGCAAGTTGATCAGTTAAGAACCATGCAGATTTGGATTATGTGCAACAGAGAATCTTATGTCACTTATCAAATGTGCGTGTTTCAATTCGTAAAATCCTTGCCGCATTGCTTACCTTGTTGTGGTTTTTCTTTTACATTTTCTTCCTTCTAATGCAGCTATCCTGTGTTAAATGCGATCTAGAGGAAATGGATTTAATGTTAAATGAATGATTCAATAATTGTTTGTGCCTAATAAATCACGGCCATGAATTGGCCGGGGGAACTTCTCTTCTCGGCCTCAAGCTGAAACGCAGCGTTTTGTCAGGGTGTTTGGCTTTCCAGAGAAACGAGAAAAATCACCAAGGCATGGTTATCTCGGCCAAGGTTACAAGCCGAGGCCGAGATCGAACAAGGTCACGGCCAAAGGGATTAAGGTCAGATCATCACGTGACAGCAGGGTCCCACGCTCCATTTAATGAAGCAAGGTCTCTGTTTATTGCAGCAAACCCACTGGCCAAGAATGAGCATTTAATGCGCGAGGGAAGGTGGGAAGTGATTGGAGTCAGGATTTGGTGACAGAGATTAGAGTGATTAGACGCCAACATTCTCACAAAGCTCTTTGCAGCTTGAGAGATTAGGTAATTGGCTATCAGAGCAATAAATGCGTCTCCACGGCCAGAAGCGCAGAACCCACGATCAGGGCGGCGGCCGAGATTCACCGGGATTCATGAAGTCACACCACCATGCTTCACGATCCCAAATGTCGATTAGACTACCCACTTGGCGTAATCAGGCTCCACCATGCAGATTTTCAGCCTCGATTACCCCTCCAGGAGCTCTGCCTATAAATACAAGACTCAGGACTACTTTCAAAGGGTTCAAACACCAAACAAAAGCCTCCCACGGAGCAACTTATATTTTCATGTAATGCACTTTCAATATCTTTACTTGCTTTTCTAGGAGTAGTGTTAGTTTGTAAGGAAAATCCATTCATCAATATATCAAACGACCCTTGATTTTCAAGGCGCCGGAGCACCACCCTTGTTATTCGCTCACTCACCCCATATATCATACGACCGCCGCTCATTTGGGTAGCGCGCCGGAGCACCGCCCTAAAACCCACCAAACACCACCACTCAACAGCCTTGTAGTTCAGGCCGTGAACCTTACAGCCAAGACTAGTTCCTCTCTCAGCTACAATCGTTTGATTAGAAGACGAGTTCAGACAGGCGCACTATCTAAACACTATCGCCCACTTCAAACATCTCGACGCACGGTAGACCGTGCTGGCACGCCCGCGCACAAACGCACCCTGTCCAAAAGCAGGAAACCGCGTGTTAACGCGAATCCCCTCGGCCCGGAACCCCAGGCCGTGAGATTTGCGCGGCAGACAATAATTTGAGTTGGTCTTATATGAAAGTGAAGTTGAAGAGAAATCAATTGCTTATCTCTCTCATGCGCAAGAGAGAAAAAACTCTTAATCAAATTGAAAGGTCTACTAGAATATTAAAAAAATTATATTTAAATGGTATAGCCGAGCGGCTATAGTCTTCGAATATATTCGAATATTTTAAGATTATAGCCGACCGGCGGTACTCTGAAAATATTATATTTAAATCGTATAGCTGCGAGGCTATACTTTTCAAATATATTCGAATATTTTAACGGTATAGCCGACCGGCTATACGCTGAAAATATTATATTTAAAGGTCATAGCCGAACGGCTATACTCTCTGAATATATTCGAATATTTTAAGAGTATAGCCGCGCGGCTGGACTTGGAAAATACTATATTTAAAGGGTATAGCCGGGCGGCTAGACTCTCCGTATATATTCCAATATTTTGAAAGTATAGCTGTGCGGCTATACGCTTTAAATATATACGATTTTAAAGTGCAGCCAGCTTTCTTCTGTTTCTATTTCTAATTGGGAGTTTATGAGGAAATTCGAAGTCTTTGGGAAATGGGTTTTCGTGATTTTGATGTTAATCGAAAAGCCATTAATTGATGGGATTTTGAATTTGAAGTGATTGGATTGGTTCTAAGGGCCTCTCATGGGGAGATTTCTTGGCGGGTTTGTGTTCCCTCTGCTGCTGCTAACAGGTCTTTAAATGAAAATCCCTTTTGTTAATTTGTTTTAATAACCATGTTATAGTAGTAACAGGATTATTTCAAGTGGATGTGTTGCAGTTGACCAGCTGGTCTAGTTAATTGCAACTCAAAAATTTAGCATGCATTTGGATGGGGGTGCTGATTGCCTTGTTGGGTGTTCTTCAGTTATGTTTTTATGGTAATTTAGATAAGCTAAGCTTGTATATTGTGTCTATTGCATATATAGTCTCATACTGTCTCCATCATCATCAACCATAATGAGTAGTCTGAATTATCATTTGATATGGTTACAGAGAAATTCTGCACGCAGAAAACTTACTTATAGATACTGACAATCCATGCGTGCTTAGTACCTGAGGTAGATGTGATAGCATGATTCTGCATTAATTTTTCTTTTGTTTTCCTTGTCAAAAATGGTAAGTGTGTGTTTATGGATCAAAGAAACAGATTATGCAGTTATAGATTCCATAAAAATATAGAGTAGAAAATTTAACTACTGTTAAAATATATAGTTGACATGATTCCTTTTTCAATGTGCCGTGGGAATTTGATTAAGTGTGCTCAACTTTAGTTTTCTTAAGTAGTTATAACCACATGGATACCAAATTTAGGCATAAATGCTGTGAACTTATTTTATACAAAAAAGGAAAATTAAGTTTTGGAGATCTGCTTGAGTTTTATTTATCTCATTCAATGTCAAACCTTAGGTTTGATTGGATTCATGCAGAAAATGCACCTTGAACAATTTTGGTTTACAATGTAACATAGGGGACAAAAGAAAATGATTTTTGGTGTTTTTGATACTGCTTCTTATTATATTAAATGCAGGAAATTTCTCTACAACATGACGGGGAGAGAGTCGTCCGGTTTATTAGCCGAACCAAAGGGGGTTGTAGAGAAGAGAGACCAAGAAGAAAGGAGAAAAGGGAGAAAAGGGGTCGAGAAAAGCGACTTTAGTATTATCTTAATTAGATTACATTTGTATTTGGTTGGTCCCTCCCCTTTGGCAGGACTGGGAATATGCAAGCGCATAAACACAGCACAAACTTGTTCAATTATCGTTAACTGTATTTGATTGAATGCATTATATTTGTGTTGGAAGCTGGGCATATTATATTCTAATATCAAGATATAAACGCTATAAAATAAAATAAAAATGTTTAAGCCGTGACGAGATGCTTGCTGTTAGACTCAACTTGGTTAATCTCTTCCTCCTCATTCCTTTTTTCAACTGTATAAATGAAAGAGATGCTTGCTGTTACACTCAACTTGGTTAATTAATATCCAATGCACTAAAAAGTATGTACCTGCAGCCATTCAATTAATAGATGCGGATGTAGTCCAACTTGTAATAGTACCATAGGCTACTGAAAATTTGCTCCGTGGCACGCCAATTCTATTTTATTTTTGCAAATGTATCAGTATACATGTCAATTGTGGAAACTCTGATTAGATTTTCATGCCCTTTTATATTAATTTTCTTCTTTTATTGTTTTAACTTATCGGAAGAAGGGGTTTTAACTTAATAAAAGAGAAGAAATTTGAATCTGAGAGATCTTCCAACTTTGGAGAAAATTAATTCCTACATAAATAAATACATGTACCTAAAAAGTTTAGCAAAAGTTGGCCGAAAAATAAGAAAAAAAAGTCACGTATATATATATTTGGCATTCATATAATTTTTCATCACCTCAATTTTCAGTCACATTTTTCTAAAATGGCTCTGTGGTTTAGTTTTATGGTAGGAAACGTAGCTCTTCTTTCCATTGTCAGATTGCAACCCTACCAAGTACATGGAAATGGTGATGCAGGCGAAGGCGCAGGGCATGATAAATAATCAAATGGCTGCAATTACTTTCAAGGAGGTTGGATAATTGATCCTTCAGATATACATCCGCTCTACGATTCATCGAAGTGACCATTCATCAATCGAGCATTCGATTGCCTGAAGAATGGTAGACCTAATAAAGAGTACCTCAGATATAGATGGAAGCCAACTGGATGTGACCTTCCAAGGTAAAACAGTTCCTCTTCATACTGGGGTTTTATTCTTCTTTGATATCATTTCACGATCGTCATAAATAAAACTGTTTGTACCACATTACTGACTAAATCTCTCGAGACGCGATATGTAACGTTTAGATATATATGTGTGTGACATGTTTTGCAAATGGAGCACAGATTCAATGGTGAGGACATGCTGAGGAGGTTAAAGGGGAAGAAGATATTATTCGTAGGGGACTCTCTAAGCTACAACCAATGGCAGTCACTAGTATGCATGTTGCATGCTGCTGTGCCCCAAACCAATTATACTCTAACAAGCAAAGGTGGCCTCTCCACGTTGTATTTGCCTGTGAGTTTTCTGCGTCCTAAATCAATCAAAAAAACTTATTGACTTAATCCATTCCATTTATCAGACATTTTAATAATTAATGGAGTGGATCTTTTGATTTCGTTGACAAGAGACCGACCCAGGCTTATAAGATGTGAATTTTGCAGGATTATGGAGTTTCTGCGTCGCTATCCCGAAATCAATTTCTAGTGGATCCAAGGTCTTAAATATCGGTTGTATCGGAAATATCGGTAGGCCAAAAATACGGAAATTTCGATGGAAATATCGGGATATTATAGATATCGATAAAAATTGAATAAAAACCACGGAAATTGTAAGAAAAACTTGGAAATTTTTATTGAAACTTTGTAGGATGTTTATTTAGGCAATTATCTATTAGTTTATCATAAAAAATTGGAAGGAAATGCATTACATGATGGATTTAACTGATTTAAGTTGATTATATAGCGAGCTGGCAAACACTGTGAGTGTAGAAAATATATAGTAATTAATGAAAAAAAATTAAACACACCATAATCATTTATATATAATGAATTACTACAATATTTTACACTTTATACATTGCAAAAGGAATGGTCAAAAGAATTCAAAAGAAATTCACAACAAAAGGAATGGTGATTTGTTTCTTGCAAAAGAAATTCACAACAAAACCATGTATATATATAAATATTTTAGCATATTTTCACAAAAACATAAATGATATGGTGGTTAAGGTGTTGAATGAGTAAAATGGGAGGGGTTCGAATCCCCTTGGTGTCTTTTTTAATTTAAAATTTTATCATATATAATAAATATTAGCTTACAGACATTTTAAAGACGTTATAAATATTACACGCCGAAAATATAATCACAAATATGTACTCAGTTGAGTTGGATAAGGTGCTGGGCTGTTTCTCACAGAGGCAAGGTTCGAATCCCTTCATGCGCAAACAAGGATAATTTTCAGCATTTTTCAAATATTTTTGGGTCAACATATCGCGAGAATATCGATAATATCTCGATATTATCGATATTATCTCGATATTATCGATATTATCTCCGTTTTGTGTTGACGTTGCTCGATAATATCCGTAATCGATATATCGGCGATATTATCGGCGACAATATCGATATTTTCACGAAAACAGTTTGGTTTGTTCCCAGATTGTCGCCTACCCAAAATAACGACATTATCGACGATATTTCGGCGATATTGTCGATTTTTAAGACATTGAGTGGATCTAGTCAAAACAAAAATGGGCAGGGTTTTGAAGCTTGACTCCATTGAAAATGGCAAGACATGGAAAGGATACGACATGCTTATCTTCAATACTTGGCATTGGTGGCTCCATACGGGAAGGCTACAATCGTCAGATACATACAAACCTCAAAATACTTTAGTATACGCTAACTATAAATCTAAATACACTAATGTTCTCCACCACACATGTCACGTTGTGCACACTCAAACATTATTCTACTTGAATAAATTCTTCAATCTGATAACATATGATACGTTAAATAGTCTGATAATTGAATTGTTTTATGTGGGAGTTTCAGGTGGGACTACATTGAAGCAGGAGGAAAGGTGCTCAAGGATATGGATCGTTTGGATGCTTTTAGGGAGGGATTAACTACTTGGTCCAAGTGGGTGAACTCTAATGTTCATCCCAACAACACCAAAGTTTTCTTTCAAGGCATTTCTCCAACCCACAACAAGTATGTCCCTCATTAATTATTTTCTGTTTTAAATATTAATAAATTATAAATTACAATTTCTTGGTTTAATTTCTCCCACACAAAAAAAAAGGAAAAGAAAGGTATTAATCTTTTTTTTTTTGGGTAGTGGAAAAGAATGGGGCTCCAATTCAACAACTTGCAATGGAGAAACTCAACCTATAAGTGGCTCAATATATCCAGTAAGCTCTCTACCTGCAACAACTGTGGTCAACGATGTGTTGACTAAAATGTCAACTAGCACCCCAGTAACTTTGCTGGACATAACTTTACTTTCGCAGCTGAGAAAAGATGGGCACCCTTCTGTTTATGCCGGTGATGGGAAGAAGGGAAATGACTGTAGCCACTGGTGCCTTGCTGGTGTCCCTGATACCTGGAATGAACTTTTGTATGCAATTCTTGTGACTAAGTAAAGACTAGGGAGGAGATGATGATACAATAAATAACTTGTTCAATCAAAATAGTTTCAAAAACAGATGCTAAAAGTAATTCTTATTATATACTACATGTTGGGTTTTATTCTGCGGGCACAACTCTTTTAGTTCATTTAATAACAACCATATATATCTCATTGTTTCCAATAGAGAAAAAAAAAAAAAAAAAAAAAAAAAACTATAACCATCAACATTATCATCTCCTCTCACTCTTTAAATTAGGGCTGGACACAATTTGGTCTAGTCGGTTATTTTGTACAAATCAGCCACCAAACTAATGCCCTTGGCAACCAAAAGTCGAGAATCGAGACTGACCCAACACGAGCATATAGCGACCACTTCTAAAATTTTGGTTGGTATAAAACTCACTACAATACCAGAGGAGTTTCAACCTCAGTATAAGCTCATGTTTGCGGCCACTATAATTAGAAATATTAGTGGTGGGCTCGGTTTGGGTTGGTTCGGTTTTGGACTTAACCCGAACACCGAATCATAGGCATCGGTTTGGCTATTTTGGAAACCGGAACTAAACCATAATTGATGAAAACCGACCACTTCAGTTAACCGGACTTAGTGGGTTGGTTTGGTTCGGTTTGGGTTTTTTGGCTTTCTAAGAGAGAGAGAGAGAGAGAGATGGACATGATGCAGTGAGTTTAGCAAATACATGCATAGACCATTGGGATCACGTTCATGCATGAGAAAAGTCTTAATAACCTATATCAAATAAGTGTCTTTTCGTATGTGGGAGTTATCTTGGTTCATGAATAAAGTTATGGAGAGTCTTTTCACTTTCATAATGTTCTTCCTCCTCTTCATGATGACTTTGAGATCGGTTCTCAATATTTAGTGTAGCAATTTGTTCCGCAATCATGTCAAAGTGCTCCTCAAATTGCTGGATTCGTTCCTCCAAACATGCGTACCTTGCATCCTCAACTTTTTGCCGTCCACCGAGTCCACCGCCTCTTGGAGCAATAGAGCTAGACTTCTTCTTTTTTTTTTTTTTTTGGACACCAAGATCTCGGAGTGCAAGCCGAAAGCCCGCTCTGATACCAACTAATGTAGCGGAATAAGAATAAAAGATAATTTCGAGCAAACTTTACTCCGTTGATTCTAAGAATACCCGGAATTAAAACTCTAATTTGTTAATTCTGAGAATACCCAGGAAAAGAGTAAAGAGATGAGAGAAAATTCTCAATCTTCATTCAATAACAAACATCAACTCCCTTTTCTTACAATTTCATGCATTATTTATAGGTGCCTCTCAATCAAGATGAGATAACTCCTCATAACTCTCCTGAACCTTTCCTATCCCAACTTCCCTCCTAATGATAACTTCACATTAAACCTCCCTATAACTCACAAAGATGAAAAAACTCTCCATAACTTTATTCATGAACCTAGATAACTCCCACATACGAAGAGACACTTATTTGATATAGGTTATTAAGACTTTCCTCATGCATGAACGTGATCTCAATGGTCCATGTATGTATTTGCTAAACTCACTGCATCAGGAGAAGAAGAAAAAAAACAAAGAGGGAGAGATGGAGAAGAAGAAGAAGAAGAAGAAGAAGAAGAAGAAGAAGAAGAAGAGAAAAAGAAGAGAGAGAGAGAGAGAGAAGAACAAGAAGAAGAAGAAGGGAAAGAAAAAAAAAAGGGAGACCGGGAGAGGGAGTGAACATAGACGTAAGAAGAAGGAGAAAAAAAAAATAGAGAGAGAGGGACTTATGGAGACAAGACAGACGGAGAGACAAGTAAAAGAAAAAAGAATAAAAACAAAGAGAAGACAAGATGCATGCGTGTGTTAGGGGTTTTTTAAAAAAATTCAGTTAGGCATGTGTGTTGGCATGCCCAACAACAAAAGCTAGCTTTTTATTATTTTTTTACTTCTTTAACCTATGTATTATATATATATATAATATTGATTTAATACCATCGATTTGGTTTGGTTAAACCATGGTTTTAGATATTACAAATCATACACCAAACCATATATATTTCGGTTTAGTTTGGGTTCAAACCGATGACCAAAAAAATTTGAAAAAAAAAACCAAACCAACCCAAACCATTGGTTAGGTTTGGGCGGTTTGACCAAGTTGCCGGTCTGAATGCCCAGGCCTAAGAAATATATAAGCTTTGAAATAATATCAACTAGTCTCTCCGCATGTGCTTCCTCGTCTGTGAGAGGCTTTTTTTTTTTTAAGTTTAAATTTATTTTAGAATTAAAAAAAGATAATGGGTAGTTGTGTTCCATAAAAATAGGATCCATTATCTGATTTTTATTTTAATTTTAATTTTTTTTTAACATGAAAAAGTGTGAATTTTCCATATTATCATCATTAATAATTTCAATTCTTAATATTTGTATTAACCAATGGCATTTTTTGGTATTTTGAATGTTTCACCATTCTCTGCTTTTTGCTTTATATATATAGATCAATGAAAATCCACCACATCGATTTGGATTTTTTTTTTTAAATGTTGGGATTTTTTTTTAATCACTCTAATCTAGCATTACCCGGAAATCTAGCACATTGTTAATTAATATCCTGGCAATCCTCCTCGTTAACTATTTTTCTTTTCCTCAATCATATTCATGTAAGTAATTCCCAATTCAAAGGTATGAATTATGGTAAACAAATAAACTGTATGTGATAGATGATGACCACATTATTGGCAACATCTGTACGTTTCCTATGTACAGAATTTATATTAGATTTTGAAGTGACAATGACAAAACTTGCAGCGTATAAAATGATTTCCAATAAAAAGGAAATTATTCCTACGGAGAAGACAGAAAAGCAGGGGAAATAAAAAAGGAAATTAACAAATGGCAAAGGGCGGCCCCCCAAAAAAAATCCTTACAATTTATTTATAAAGAACCTTTCAGTTTGTCTGAAAATTAATTTCAGCCTTGACAGAATCTGAAATGGCATTGTGGTTTCAGCTTCTTGCTCTGGTTGTCTCTTTGGTTTTGCCATTGGCACCCAAACAAGTGCAGGGAGATCCATTTTTTTATGCTGCTGGAAAATCTGGCCTGAATCCATCTTCAACTGGTTGTGATTTTTTTCAAGGGAGTTGGGTTGTTGACAGTTTGTACCCTCTTTACAATGCATCAAGCTGTCCCTTCATTGGTTTCAATTGCCTCAACAATGGCAGACCTGATAAACAGTACCTCAAATATAGATGGAAGCCCACTGGTTGTGACCTTCCAAGGTACTAAACATCTTTCTCTTGGCTAATATACTATTATTTTGGACACTGTACTCCTCGTTACTACCGCAAATAACCTTTTTATACATATGCAAAAATAATTCTTTAAAAACACAGTCATGATCGGGAGAAATGAGGATTTCCGGCTTTTAGGAGAATGAGGCGGATATTTTCCTTTTATTTTTGTTCAATCAATTTTGGTTACATCCTATCAGTTCGTGTGAAATTGGTACAGATTCAATGGTCAGGATTTCTTGGAGAGAAACAGAGGCAAAAAGATCATGTTTGTGGGGGACTCACTAAGCAACAATATGTGGCAGTCACTGACATGCATGTTACATGTTGCGGTCCCAAACTCTAAATACAACTTAACCCAGAAAGGGCTGCTCTCCACATTTTACCTTGAGGTGATGTTTGGCTAGGCCCTCTCAATCATTTTTGAAACCCAGCTTTTATGTTTTTATTTTTCATGAATTTATTCGAATCAAATTCAATTCTGGTTGGGTGATGTTTGGCTTTCTTTTTGTGTTTGATATAGGAATATCAAGTGTCAATTATGTTTCTGAAAAATGGGTTCTTAGTGGACTTGGCTTATGAGAAAATAGGCAAAGTCCTAAAACTGAACTCCATCTCCACTGGCAACCAATGGAAAGGAGTAGACACGTTGATCTTCAACACATTTCACTGGTGGACTCACACTGGGCGTTCTCAAACGTATGTATGAGTAGTATTTAATTTGCATACCATATACAATAACGTCTTATTTCTAATAACAGTCTGGCATGTTATATTGTTAGACTGTCAATTTGAGTTACAAATTCAGAGAATCTTGTCTATAATTTAAATTCGACAGTCTGGCAAGACCATGGACCAAACTATCTTGTCATAGGACATTTCCATACCAAATATAAATAAGTTACAATCCATTAATCAAAATAATTAATTTAAGATTGAATAATTGGTGATTAATTCTTTGATTTTGTTGCAGATGGGACTACTTTCAAGTAGGGGACAAGTTAGTGAAAGAAATGGATCACATGGAGGCCTACAAGATTGCATTAACAACTTGGGCTAAATGGGTTGATTCCAACATTGATTTTTCAAAGACCAGAGTCTTTTTCCAAGGAGTTGCTGCAGTTCATCTTGAGTAAGTTCAACTCCCCGTCTCAATCAAATTGTTCATAAAATTTGCACATTCTATGTCACTTAAATCTTAACATATGCCCTTTTTGTGGGCAACAAATCAATTGTTTTAGTGGGAAGGAATGGAAGGACCCAAAAGCAAAAGGGTGCCTAGGGGAAACCCAACCAGTTCTAGGGCCAACTTATCCAGGCCCAAGCCATCCAGGAGAAGCTATTGTAAAAAGTGTCTTGAGCACCATAGAAAAGCCTGTGTACTTACTGGACATTACTTTGCTCACCCAGCTGAGAAAAGATGGCCACCCCTCCATTTATGCCGGCCAAGGTCCCAAATTTGTAGACTGTAGCCATTGGTGCCTTCCTGGTGCTCCTGATGCTTGGAATGAACTTCTATATGCAGCTTTGCTCTAGCCACCCTCGTTTTTTTTTATTCTTTTTTTCTTCTTAAAATTCTTCTTATGAATGTCGAAAGGTTAATAATAATTTGGCTTAAATGCAAAAATAGTCCATGTGTTTTCAATTTAGCCAATTCGGTCCCACTATTTAGTACCATTAGCTAATGTTGTATATTATGTGAAAACACAACAATGTTGTCAAACTCATTATGCTACATCCAATTTAATCTGAAAAACAAATATTTGCTTCTAACAAAGACAAATTAATTAACTTTCCACTAAAACGGTTAACAAAACTTACCGGCCACGTGTTTTATTAATTAAGAACATCATGGTAAGGAAATTATGAATGTACCACCAAAAAGGAAATCATGGTGATTTAATTTACTTTGTCTTGCATAAATTAATCTAGTTATAAATGAAAATGAAAATGAAAGTAGTGGATGCAACATTCAATTCATGAGAAAAATAAAGAATTTTCATTAATTGTAATAAAGTGGAAGTCGTACAATCTCAATTTCAAAAACGTGTGGGTTCAAAACCTAGATACTAGAAGCTACAACAGTGGCGACGACAACAGTGATGTCGTCGATCTTGCCTCCGACGTGCTCCACTCCGGCCTTCTCAGCAGCCATTTGAAAAGGGGTAACGTTGTCCTCGTCCTCGGAGTTAAACAAAGCCACGGCGGCTATGGTTGAAGCCAAGTCCTGACAATCACAATCCCGACCACCGCTTACTTTATTAAAAGCCACCAAAACCTCCTCAATCTCACTCACAAACATGTTGTCCAGCAACCCATCTGTCCCAAGTACGATAATGTCCCCAGGCATCATATCCTCCACCTCAAACTCCTCCGCCGCGTCGGGACGATCGCCGCGGACGTGGTTCCCCAACTGATAGGGACAGTTGAACCTCCGCTGCTGAGTTGGAGATATGTACACACACATGGACTCCCTGAACAACAAGAACCCGCTGTCCCCGACATTCACGGCGTGGAGGGACCCACGTTCTTTGTCGAAGCTGAGGATGCAAGCCGTCGACGAGCCTTGTACGTCGGCGTTGTTCTCGTAAGCTTCGTTCAGCACCTTTCTTGCATCCACGGCGGTGGCTCCGACGGCGGCCATATGCGTAGCCGTTTCTTTGGCGTGGTTCATGATTCCCCTTGCGTACTCTCCGGCGTCGATGCCTTTCCTGGCCCAGCCGCCGACGCCATCAGCCACGCCGATAGTCTGAGCAAAGTGGGATATGAAGTGGGCGTCTTCGCCTAGGGGCTTTTCGGGGTTGTCTTTGGGGCAATAGCAGGACCCACAAACCAACTTCATCTTCTGATTCTGAATTTTCCTCCTCTTGTTTGTTTCTTGTAATTCTTGAACTTGATCAATAGGGTTATTCAACTTTCTCTTTTGATCAGGGACAGGGACACAGCCATAGCCATATCCACAGGAGCCGTAGCAATCATCGATCGGCGTCCCCAAACCAAACGTAGGCGGCTTGTCCACTGCGATCATCATCTTTAACAACACACACAACACAACGAGAGAGTAGCAAGAGCAAAAGCAAGAGAGAGAGAGTGGGTAATTTAACGCGAGAGAGTGAATGCAATGGGTAGGGAAGAAAGAATATTTATAGATTTTCATTTCTCCTTGTCCCATCAGGTTTAGTTTTATTTTTTATTTTTTTATTCATTTGAGAAAAGAGGCCCATTTCATTTCGTAGCCCACGCAGATAAAAATTTCCATGCGGTACGGTGTAAATCAATCCGGTCCACTTTTTAAAAGTACGTTTTGCGCATTTTACTTGACCTTGAAAGAAAGAGAAATCACTGAATTGCCATTCGCAAGAGTTCATACATATGGAAAGTTCTCGACTAGTAGCAACAAGCTCTATTTTGTGTTTAATAAAGTAAAGTCTCTCATTGAAATCTCAAAACCCTATGAATCTAAATCTTATTTCTATTTTTAAAGGATAATTCTTTGGCATGTGTTGTGTATAGAATTAGTTTATCAATTTACAGACCTTCTAATATGTGTAAAATAAGTTGTTTACCAAAAGCCTCCATGATTTATTTATTTATTTGAAGTTGAGTAATGTTTGCATTAATTAGTTGTTGTTTATTTCAAATAATCATATCACAAATTAATTAGTGCTTTCTAAAGTATATAATTTTGATAGGCGATAGATTAAAATGACATTTACTTTAGTTCTTTGATGCTATTGTTGTCACTGTCCAATAATGACATGTCCGGAACTTTGAGGAAAATACATGAAGAAACATTGTTGATTGTATGGCAAAAGATCTAGTCCAGTGGTTATAACATGGCCGAAATCTCTTGTTCAATGCATAAGCTCCCAATTGTATATAGTAATAGAGGTGTTAGGATAGTTGTGTCAGCCATGGTCAATTAGAGCCTTAGATTGTAATTGCTTCAGAATAAGATCAAGATTTAGTCAGCCACTTTCATATACATAAAAGGAAGAAAGATCAAGATTTAGTCTTTTTAGTATTCACATGGTCAAATGAAAATGAGAACTATGGGTATTGGTATTGGGGATTCCAAGCCTTTGCATTTATAGTCTACGTATTTACTAGCATTTCGCTTAATTTTAGTCGTCGTAATAATCTAACGACCTACTATGAATTTAGTTTTATTTTATGAGATCCATCATATTATTTTAACAGCTTAAAGTGCAATTTTGCCCTTCTAGTAATATATATATATATATATTTTAAACCAAACCCAGCACTTGTAGCTAGCTCCCTGTTCTCTTGTCAATGGCAGCTTAAAGTTCGTAAGGATTCAATTGAGATTAATTAGCTTATTCATGAAGAAATCAAAACCCCAAATAAGAGGGTTGAAGCTAAAGTATACGCTAGATTTTAATAAATGGAAAACCTAAATCAAAAGCCACCTATAGATTAATGAGATCAAACAAAGTCCCCCCACCAAAGCCAAATGATAATCCAATGATACTCCATAAGCCAGTTTTCCCAAACCCACCACAACTTCACTCTCTTCTTGAAGTTCTCCAGACCAGAGTGTTGATCTCAAGCTTGAAGTGGCTAGAATCTTCATTTGATCATGAGATGTAATTAAAATCAGTTTGTGTGACCCATGAGACAACCATAGCAAACATGGCAAAGGTAGTCTAAGTACACATCAAAGTTTGTTGATCGCTGGAGTGGTTACGATGATGGCGGTGCTAGAACCGGGCGGGTTTGGTTCCTTTTCTTTTCTTCTTAATTTTATTCGAAAGGTAAAATTGGAATTTTAGACTGTTAAAACTAAATTAAATTTATGGTAGTTGACGTGTCATATTATAAATTGTTAGATTACTACAACGACAAAGATTAAGTGAAATGCGGATATAAGTTACAATGTACCAATTAGAATACATTTTCATACCACACATATAAGTTACAATCAATTAACCATAATAATTAATTTAAGAGTGAATAATTGGTGATTAATTCTTTGCTTTTGTTGCAGATGAGACTACTTTCTTAAAATTCTTCTTATGAGTGTCAAAAGGTTAATATAATTAGCCTTAAATGCAAAAATGGTCTATGTGTTTTCAATTTCTCCAATTCAGTCCATGTGTTTAGGACCGTTAGCTAATGTTGTCTATTATGTGAAAAATACAACAATGTTGTCAAACTCATTATGTTACATCCTATTTAATCTGAAAAACAAATATTTGCTTCTTACAAAGACAAATTAATTAACTTTCCACTAAAACGGTTAACAAAACTTACTGGCCACGTGTTTTATTAATTAAGAACATCATGGTAAGGAAATTATGAATGTACCTCCAAAAAGGAAATCATGGTGAATTACTTTGTGTTGCATAAATTAATCTAGTTACAAATGAAAATGAAAATGAAAGTAGTGGATGCAACATTAAATTCATGAGAAAAATAAAGAATTTTCATTAATTGTAATAAAGTGAAAGTGGTACAATCTCAATTTCAACAACGTGTTTTTGATTTGACCCAAACTACTAGGCCAGCACATAATCTTTTTTTTTTTTCTTTTTTTTTTCGGGGTGTGGGTTCAAAACCTAGGTACTAGAAGCTACAACAATGGCGACGACAACAGTGATGTCGTCGATCTTGCCTCCGACGTGCTCCACTCCGGCCTTCTCAGCAGCCATTTGAAAAGGGGTAACGTTGTCCTCGTCCTCGGAGTTAAACAGAGCCAAGGTGGCTATGGTTGTAGCCAACTCCTGACAATCACATTCCCGACCACCGCTTACTTTATTAAACTCCACCAGAACCTCTTCAATCTCACTCGCAAACATGTTGTCCAGCAACCCATCTGTCCCGAGTACGATAATGTCCCCAGGCATTATATCCTCCACCTCAAACTCCTCCGCCGCGTCGGGACGATCGCTGTGGACGTGGTTCCCCAACTGATAGGGACAGTTGAACCTCCGCTGCTGAGTTGGAGATATGTACACACACATGGCCTCCCTGAACAACATGAACCCGCTGTCCCCGACATTCACGGCTTGGAGGGACCCACGTTCTTTGTCGAAGCTGAGGATGCAAGCCGTCGACGAGCCTTGTACGTCGGCGTTGTAAGCGTAAGCTTCGTTCAGCACCTTTCTTGGATCCACGGGGGTGGCTCCGACGGCGGCCATATGCGTAGCCGTTTCTTTGGCGTGGTTCATGATTCCCCTTGCGTACTCGCCGGCGTCGATGCCTTTCCTGGCCCAGCCGCCGACGCCGTCAGCCACGCCGATAGTCTGAGCGAAGTGGGATATGAAGTGCGCGTCTTCGCCGAGGGGCTTTTCGGGGTTGTCTTTGGGGCAATAGGAGGACCCACAAACCAACTTCATCTTCTCATTCTGAATTTTCCTCCTCTTATATGTATCTTGTAATTCTTGAACTTCATCAATTGGGTTTTCCAACTTTCTCTTTTGATCAGGGGCAAGCCCACAGCCATAGCCACAGGAACCGTAGCAATTATCAATCTGCGGCCCCAAACCAAGAGCAGGCAACATGTTGGCGGCGATCATCATCTTTAACAACACACACAACACAGCGAGAGAGTAGCGAGAGCAAAAGCAAGAGAGAGAGCGAGTAATTAACGCAAGAGAGAGTGAATGGAATGGGTAGGGAAGAAGTTGTATTTATAGATTTGCATATCTCCTTGTCCCAACAGGTTTAGTTTTCTTTTTTCTTTTCTTATTCAGAAAATGATTCAAAACTCATTTCAGAAAAGAGGCCCATTTCATTTCGGGTCCTTAAAATTCCCATATTGCCCTAGATTTACAAGGAAACAACTCGCAGCCCACGCAGATAAAAAGGTCCATGCGCAGTTACAGTGTAAATCAATGCGGTCTACTTTTTAAAACTGGCGTTTTGTGCATTTTATTTGACCTTGAAAGAAAGAGGAATCACTAAATTGCCATTCGAAAGAGTTCATCTATGTGGAAAGTTCTAGGCTACCAGCAGCAAGCTCTATTTTGTGTTTAATAAATTGCAATCCCAAAATCCTATTTCTATTTTTAAAGGATAATTTTACCAAATCCCTAGATCTAGTTCAGTGGTTATAACATGAACCGGAAATCTCTTGTTCAATGTGCATAGGATTGTACATTAATATAGGTGTTAGGGTAGTTGTGTCGTGTCACCTTGAAGTCCTCATCACAAACGCATTACAAATGCTTTTTAATCGGATTTCATTTTGTTTTGAGTACAAGAAATATTCTAAATTAAGGAGAAGTGATGTTTCTCACACACACTAGCAATGATAATAATATGAACATGGTCACGGTCAAGCAATGACATGTACATAGTCACGATCTAGTTACAGCCCGCTTAAATAATTGTTATGTTATAATGTTTGTAATGTATAAAATGTTAATAAATAAAGGGTATACACGAACATTACTGAAAGATTTTTTTTTTTTTTTCATAAGATAAAGGTTATTAATTTGTTGTTATTGGATGCAACATTTAATTCATCAGCTCATTAATTATAATGTACATTTATGAATTAAAAAAATAATAAAGAATTGTATTAATTGTAATGACGTGGAAAGTACAACCTCGATTTCTAAACCTATGCTAGTCTTCTCTTTTTCTTTTTGTATTTGTTTGTTCAAAACCGAAACCTAAGCTAGCTGGTGTAGTGAAGGAGGTACTAGAAGCCACAATTTGGGCCACAACAACAGTGATGTCGTCGATCTTGCCTCCCGCGTGCTTCAGTCCAGCCTTCTCAGCCTCCATCTGAAAAGGGCTAACGCTGTACTTGTCCAACGAGTTAAACAGCGCCAGGTTTGCTATGGCGGAAGCCAACTCCTCGCAATCCCGACCGCTTCCTCTATACGCCACAAGAACATCCTCAATCTCACTCGCAAATATGTTGTCCAGCAACCCGTCTGTCCCGAGCACTATGATGTCCCCCGGGACTATTGCCTCCACCACAAACTCCAGAGCCGCCTCGGGACGGTCGCCGCCCACGTGGTTCCCCAATTGGTACGGACAATTAAACATGCGCTGCTGAGGCGGAGACTTGTACCAACACTTGCTGTCCCTGAACACCATGAACCCGCTGTCCCCGACATTCACGGCGTGCAGGGCCCCACGCTCTTTGTCCAGGCTGAGGATGCAAGCCGTCGACGAGCCTTGTAGTCCGGCGTTGTTCGCGTAGGCTTGGCTCAACACGTTTCTTGGATCGACTGTGGCTGCAGTATTGGCGGCTGCCATTTTTTTGGTGTTGTTCATGAGTCCCCTGGCGTACTCGCCCGCGTCGACGCCTATCTTGGCCCAACCGCCAACGCCGTCCGCCACGCCGATGATCTGGGAGTCTTGGCACATGAAATGGGCGTCTTCGCCGAGAGGCTTGTTTGGGTTGTCTTTGGGCAGATAGCACGACCCACAAACCAGCGTCATCTTCTCATTATGAATCTTCCTCCGATTCTGCCCTAATTCTTGAAGTAGATCAGGGTTATTCAACTTCCTTTTTCTACCCAATTTATCATGTCTTGTTGTTGTTATAAATTCTTGACAGCCTCCATAGCCATAGCCATAGCCATAACCACCGAATGCAGGCTTGGTGTTGGCGATCATCATCTTTCACACAGCGATATTAGTATTGAGAGCAAAAGAGAGCGACGAAAAAGAGTGAATAGAATGAGTGCGGACCAACCAATATTTTATAGAATTCCGCCTCTCCCTTTTGCCATTAGGTTTCCCACTAGGATACGGAAACATATTGCCCTTTTGGATGGAAGCAACTCCGTGTCACTCAGTTTCAGGCTTATTGTTGTGACAACAATTGCTTCTAGAAGAAACGCCCCACTCGTAGTTCACAATATACGATTAATAAGAAAAATAGAATTAAACGAGTGAATTTACGAGTAGATAAATTTAACTTGGTAAAAATCACCATTTACTAAATTTTGATTCACCTTGTTTTATAAAATTGTTTGACTGCAAACTAATTAACCAACTAAATTGTGGACATATATGAGTGTAATCGTATGTTTTATTTATTTTTCACATAAACGTTAAGAAAAGTTGACGAAAATGAGCAAAGTGAGACACGGAGCGGAGTTGATATTTAGGGTTTTAATTAAGCAAATTGAGTTTAAAAGATAAAATGAGGCTGCTATTAAGGTTTCTTTTTTCCTACCTTAATCTTTTTCTCGTGGAATTGACTTATGCATGTACCAATAATGAAAAAACTCTTTAAAAAATCACAGCAATTAAACGTTGTAATCCCGAAACACTAAAAATATGAACAACTTATGTAACAAAAAGTGTGATCATCCAAAACATACTCTTAAAAGCACCAATTTTCATGATCCATAACAATAAAGTACGACTTGCAACGACGGTTTTAATTGATGTGTTAGAATAACATACAACTTATAATGCTTGATTTGTGTGAAATATTGGAGTAAACTAAATATAATATGACAAAAATTACCAACAAATCTTACCCACAATCACATTTGCATCTTGTTGATGGTTTAATTTCTGTTTTGCTTGGGGTTGAGCAGTCAGATTGGAATTTGTATGGTTACCCACATCTATCGTCAAAGTTTTGCTATGATTTGCTGTCTTGCCAATTGGAGTTTCAATTTGAATATGGGTTTATTTTTTAAACCGCTATTTCTTGGGCTAGTTATATAATTGTGTAGATAGAGAAGACCCTTTTATATGTTTCATGATAAATTAAGGGCTTCCTTTATTTTGTTTTTAATTTATGTACTTACATTTTAAATGGTTAATTTCTATTTTGCTTAAACATACAAATTTCCCATTACTACTGCTAGAAAATTGGATGAATTTAAAAGAAATTAAATGCAATTCTCGTATTGGCATCAATGATCTATCTTCGTTGTATTTATTTTGGGGTTCACATAAATTAATAGTTGACATTGCGTTACACACGACTGTTGTTAGCATCTTACTTTTATTTATATCTCATTTATGCCAAATTCATATGAGTTTTTTCTTTTGGTCTGACAAATACATAAGAGTTTAATTTATAAATTCGTGGTGTAAATCCACCATGGCCCGAATGTACAGATAGTAATCCGACCCTCCCAAGATTTTCAAGAACTTGCTGATGAACATGTCGTCAAGTACAGCAACCCAATAACAACCAACTGTGGGCGAGTTGAAGGGCGCCATTGAAAGTGAACTGCAAATTCCCTGTAAGCTAGTTAAAGATGGGGATGCCATTCAGGCCGACAATTTGCAGGAAAATGGTGTTTACGTTGAAATTGAACCTACGTTTCATGAGCTTCCAATTTTTTGAAGTCCTCCTTAGATAGCACACAAGCAAAGTCATTGAACCTATGTTTCATGAGCTTCCAATTTTTTGAAGTCCTCCTTAGATAGCACACAAGCAAAGTCATTTTAAGTATTGCAACCCGCTGGCCGCTAGACCTCTGCAACAAGGTCTGGATGGGTGTGTATGTAATCCATCCATCAGTTTTGTTTAGTCCTTTAAACCTATGTGGGGTGGTGTGTCTTGCTTGGTATATTGATTGCCAGGATCTATACCCATGACTTGTAACTAGATATGGATGCAATCTAGCCACCATTACATTCCCATCCTTCCACCAAGAAAATATATAAAGACGTTTGAAAAAAAAAATTCCAAAATTAATAACTCTGAAAAATGTTGTGACATTAATCGCATTTTCGGATACAATTACATAAAAGCAAATGAAACCTACAAGTGCTTCCAACTAGATTACAATACCAGACGCTCCTGATGTACTTGCAGAGTGCAGCTTGGAATTTACTTCTGTATCTGTATTCTTTTATCCTTTATAGGCAGCTCCACTGGCTTCTGAGCCTCATGTGGATGATCTGGGCCCTTGTAAACCTTTAGGTGGTTGAAAAGTGCTCTGCCAAGCTGCACAAGAGAATTTGTTTCAAAAGGAAATAGATGCAGAGCTGTAGAGTTGCAAAGACGGAGCAATAGCTAGTTTTCTAAACAGTAACTCGTAATTGAAAATCGAAATTGTAACTGGTTAAAAACTCTCTTCCAGTGCAACTCAAGACTAGTCCTGTACCATACTAATAGAAAAGGTAAGAAAACTATGAAGGAAAAGCCAAGCACACTTATCCATGCAGATAGCTTCAAGTGTAGTTTTAGTTTATCAACATTATGAATGAGTCCAGGAGTTGTAAGTTTCGTCAATTTCAACCCTCTGTTTAGCAGTCAATCATATATAAAGTAAAATGAAAGATCTAATTTTATTTGTCCGTGTAGGAACTCACCCTCCCTTTTGGAAGCATACCCCGAACAGCATGTTCGATAATTCTCTCTGGAATTCTCTGCTGTAGCTGGTCAAATGTTTCCACTGTCATCCCACCTGGTCGTCCAGAATGCCTCCTGTAGAGCTTTTGGGTTCTTTTCTTGCCAGAAACTGCAACCTTCTCTGCATTTACCTATAAAGTTTGAAAGCACAACACAGTCATCCACCTGAGCGTAGAAGCATTTGCAAGCCAAAAGAAGAAAAAACATGCAAACAAGAAAAGTTAGAGCAAATGCCAGAACCCTGACAACCAGAGAGAACAACAATAAACTACTTGAAAACATTAAGATGATCTACTAGAAAACCACAGTTTGACCAAACCAAAATTTAATAAACCAACTAAAATAAATGATTTTAAGCTAAATCTACAAAACAACAAATTTTCAAGATTGCTTCAGAATACATTCAGAGTCTATGGACTATACTTCTTACATTTATTATGATTTCAATAAGACTGGCTTAACTCCAAGAGTCCGTCCTATTCTTCTTTGTTCAATCCCTGGTTACCTTCTTTGTGATTTGTGTGTGTGCATGTGTGAAAAATTTTAAAGAATGCCAAGGGGATGTCAGGCAAATTATACAAAAATTAGATAACATAAAGCACAAATGGTAGGAAAACATGAAGGGATATGTGGAGTCCACTCAAAAGCCAATACAGTAACTGGTCCACCAAAATCATTAAAGGCTGTTCTTTTTCCTTTTTCTTATAGTAAACAGAATGGACATATTGAAAGAAACAGTGAAGTACAATGAGAGTGGACCAGCCATCCACACAAGATACAACCTACAATAACCAGAATCTCAATAACATAACAGCCAGAAGAAAAAAACCATCAGCCAATCTATCCTAAGGAATAACAAAAAACAGAGAGAAAAAAATTTAAAAATAAAGGCAGTTCTCACTAGAAAGCTCTCTCTTCCCCCTCCTTGCCTTCTATAAAAAACCCTTTAAAAATAAATCAGCTAGATCTCATCTGCAGTTGAGTTCTTTATCATTTTTATCATCACGTGGTATGAATGGTTATCATAGAATAGTTATTGCAGTAAAAGTTATATATATATATATAAAATTTTCCCTTTTTATTTATTTTTGGTTGAACAGACAAATCCATCAGTTCATTATTTTTGCTTCAATGATGTTATGAATTCATGATTGGATTACATGGCATACATAGAATTAAATGAAACCTTTACCTTCTTTTTCTTTCGTCTGACAATAAAAAGAACCTTTACCTCATGTAGAAATAATATTGAAAATAATTAAGAAAAGAACAAGATATAAAGAGTAAAACATAGTGCTAGAGGCACCAATAGTTCACATGATGGCAATGATACAAGTAGAAAGGAAAAGATTGATAGCAACTCAGTTTGTGGATTTTTTTTTGTAACCATTTATCTCAAAATTATTTCACTAATCCAAGCCATTTCCAAGATATCCCATATAATAATCTCACTTGGCATCTAACTAGAAGCATAAAATAAATACCAAGGATTTTCAGAGTCCATGCATTCTAATATTCAAGACACTCATGCAGCACCTCCAACACACACTCCCAAGCCTAAATGCCTTACAAAGTGATGAAGACAATTCTAATTTTCAGAGCTAAACTTGCAGATTAAAAGAGCAAAAGACATCACACCATATGAGAATTCACCCATCAGCATCATATGTTCAATATTTTCATTAATCTAAATTCAGGACTAAACAGTGATCAAGACTCTAATTTCACACTATCCAAGAAACCTTAAGAACTACTCCTCAACCACTACCATATACATCAAAGGAAGATCAAGATTTAGTCTGCATCTAGATCAATGATAATGAAGAGAATGCTTTTGCATAAGTATTCTACATACCACAATGACAAATGCCCCCATGTCCACACTGGGGGTGTAGGTTGCCAAATTCTTCCCGCGGATATAAATCGCAATTGTGGATGCCATTCTTCCAAGAATCTTGTCCGTGGCATCCACAATATACCACGGCTTTTCAGTATTCACATGGTCTGCAGCTTTTGGATACCATGTATTATTCCAAATGTCCTGAAGAAAGAGGGGGAAATAGAAAAACAATGTACCACTTCAGAGAAAACCAACTGAGTCAGTTAACCGAGTCAGGACCTAAGTACATCTAGACATCAACAATTTGTAGACCGTATTAAGAAACATTTCATAAAGATGCATGTAATGTAATACATATTCATATTCATAAACAGACCCAAAACATGTACTCGACAGAAGTTTCATGCATAGAAATCCACCTAGTGTTCTATAAGACTACTCATTTGTTACAATTTTTCACATTGGAGAACTGTTCAAAGCTAAAAAAACTCACAAAAGCTGGTGATTACATAGGATTCAAGCATAAAACACAACTCTTGAGCACACACAACATTCAAATTTATTTCTTTCACTGTCTTGCTTTCTGGGTCCACAGTTCTAACTCAAAAAATTTCAAAATAAAAGTAAAAAAGTACTTAAATTTGCCACATTTTATCAAAAAACAAGAACAGCCCAAGATATGTATGGAGAGAGTGTGTGTGAGGAGTACATACAGGGCCGTCGACTTCGTCGTCCTCGAACATCCAGCGTTGATCTAGGGGGACGCGAGCGATTTCCTTTGTGCTGAAGACCTCGAAGCTCCGTCTTGTGCTGCTTCCAATGTCAAAACCCAGGTTGGTGGTTGTGGGAAGCCAAAGCTTTTGTGGTGGTGCCACGGAGAGCCCAACAAATGGGGTTTTAATGACATTCTTTGAGGAGGAAGAAAATGGGGGTTTTGTTGAAGAAGAACAAGTGGAGGACGATGAGAGCATAAAGGAAGACGATGAAGCTGAGAGCGAGAGTATAGTCATTTTGTGTCTCAGTCTCTCACTCTTTCTGGGTTGGGTTTTTCAAGTCTTTGTTGATAAAGAGGATAAGATGGTCTACTTGCAGATGTACAGAGCTCAAAACGCACCGCTTCCCTCGTTTTTTCACATTTTCATTTTTTTCTCTGACAAACAATAAAAACATAACATTTGGAATTTACCCTCGCTATTGTCAAAGTGTTTAAGTTGAGCTTAGTGAAAATAAGAAGGCTTACTTTTTATTGAAGGAAAAACTCTTTTTCAAATAATTATGGGTGTTGTTTAATGAACCCTAAAATTAACTGAGTACACTCTATGATCTAAGTACACCCTAATATTTAAATTAAAATATAAAATTAATTGAGTACACTTTCTCTAAAAAAATTTAGTAGGAAAGCATATGCTTAAACAAAAATTCCGATGGAGTTGACGGGAGTTTAGCATAAAAAGTCAAGGACATTTAGATGGAAATCATATGGAAAAATCTGACCTTGTTCCTCAAACTCAAGCACAAGAATATAAAGCTGAAATCAAGAAAAATGGATATGTCAATGATAAATTAGGGTTAAATATGGTGAGTAAAGTGTACTTATTAAAATTACATTTGTTTCACAATTCAATATATCATTTTTTGTCATTTTATATTAGGGTAAATTAATAATTTAATAAATAGTTTGGTAGTAAGGTGTACTCAGTTAATTTTAGGGTTTGTTTAATAGCACCCATAATTATTGGTGTACTTCTCTTTCTAACGTCGAAAAATCATTTTATTATTAATTTAGAGCTGGTTTGGGAGTTGTTTTTCCTCAGAGAATCACTTCCTTAATGGTTGTAGCTACCTACCACAAAAGAGAAATATGATGAAGCTCTATACTATTACGTGATGTTATTAATTTATGTGATTTTGGGTTAAGATCCAAATAGAAATATCAAAATTCACACTTCATAGCCTTAATTTGAAGACTAATGATCTCAAAAATAATGTGTGAGAAGAATTCCCATTCCCCTTCCTAATTTGGCCAACAAAAAAATTGACACTTCTTATGGACTGCGCTAGAATCCAAATAAAATTCTTCTTAAACACTCAACCCACATTCAAAATCCAAAAACCCACACACAAAAATGGCATTGTCAACTCATCTCCTATTACACATCAAACCTCCTCCAGTTCCTTCCTTATTAAAATCCCACCGCTCCTCCTCCTCTATTCTCCCCAGAAATTTCCTAATTCCAAGCCCTTGCCACAGGAAACCCATCAAAGAGATCATGATGAAGCCTCAAGCACCCAGTGTGCAGAGTGCAGTATCAAAGGCAATGAGCCTGATCCAATCATCACCTCCCACGTGGCAGTCCGCCATCCTAAGCAACCTCTTGATCTTTCTATTGGGTTCTCCGATTTTGGTCTCTGGGCTCTCAGTCTCTGGCATTGCAGCTGCTTTCTTGCTTGGTACTCTCACTTGGCGCGCTTTTGGGTCTTCTGGGTTTCTCTTGGTGGCCACATATTTCGTCATTGTGAGTGAAAAATCTCTTGCTTTTATGTCTGTGAGTGTTTTGTGGAGATTAATTCAATATGGGTCTTTATCTTTTCTACTTTTTTTCTGGGTATAAATTGGTCAGTCTGTTAATTTCATAGAACTTATTCATATTGGGTATTAAGTTTTCTTCTTTATTTAAACAATTGTGCTTTAAAGTCTCTTCTTTTTTTCCCCTCATTTTTGGTTTTCTGAATTTGAGTGAGGGCTGCAAAACTTCAGGTGCTGAACTTTCCTACTGTTAGTTGATAACTTTACTTAGTTCAACGGGGATTTTCATGAAATCTGTAACTTTGTAAATTTAACAATTTCATGCTATTTGGCCCATTGAATTATTAAATTACAGCTAAATAAAACTTCAAATAATTCTTAGTATGTGTAATCCTTTTGCTGCTTTGGTGGACTATACCCTCTTCTACTGAACTGGTTACCATTCTTGCCACTGCAGTAACCATTCATGCTAAAAATGTGTAATGTCTAATTCTGATTTTGGTCAAAGTAATGTGTTTTGTTGCTATTAGCTAGTTCCCCTCTTTGGTAGGCAAATTGTTAAGTAATCCTTTTTCTTTCTTTAACAATTGTTGCTCAAGACTAACTGTTAAGCAATCCTTTTTCTTTCTTTAACGGAACTAACTTCCAATTCATTTCTGCTACTGATATTTCGTAATGGGGTTTGATCAAAATCTTATCAGGGCACGGCAGTCACAAAGGTGAGAATGGCACAAAAGGAGGCCGAGGGGGTAGCTGAGAAGAGGAAAGGACGGAGAGGCCCAGGAAGTGTTATTGGATCCAGTGCTGCTGGTTGTATTTGTGCTTTTCTTGCAATATTTGGAGCAGGAGGAATTGGATATTCTCGGCTTTGGCAACTTGGGTTTGTTGCCAGCTTCTGTACTAAGTTGAGTGATACTGTCTCAAGTGAGATAGGAAAGGCATATGGCAAAACAACGTAAGTTTCTGTGTTTGGTTTTAGTTGGGCTCTTCATGTAAATGTTGTTAGATTTCATGTTACATTCTTATGATACCCAGTTGAGAATCGGTGGAATGTTTTAAACCTTATTTTTTCTTAGATAAGCAATATTTTATTTGGTCTCATAGCTTGCATGCAAATTTATTTATTGCTATCACCCCAGCTCAATACAAAATTTCAATTGCCTAAATTGTGCTGCTTGACCAGGTACTTAGTTACAACATTGAAGGTAGTTCCAAGGGGAACAGAGGGGGCTGTAAGTGTTGAGGGAACCTTTGCCGGACTTTTGGCCGCTATTCTTCTTGCATTTGTTGGTTGTCTCATGGGTGAGGTGCTGTTTCCTGTATACTCATTCAATTTTTGTATGTTTTATCTTTTTGTCTTCTTTTTTTTTTCTTCATTTTATAACGTTTTTGGTCAAACAGATAACTGCCCCTGAAGCAATTATATGCGTAATAGCTTCCCAAATAGCTAATTTTGGTGAGAGCATTATAGGTGCTGCTCTTCAAGACAAGGAAGGATTTCGATGGGTAGGCAACCATTTCAATAATTTGATTCTTTTTATGTAACTTTTTTTCTCCTTTATTTATTTATTCTGTTCACCCAGTCAGTTTGGTATGATTGGGTCATGGGCGTGTAAGTTTGCTCTTAAGAATATTAAGGAGTGCCAATGGCCAGCCAAATTCATGTTTTGGTGAATCAATGTTGAATTTGGGAAGCATGTGCTTGTTTATCCCATTGAGGTTGGGTTGATAAACAGAATGTATAAATTTAGGAGCATGGAGGGCTTTGGGGGTTACATGTGTTTATAATTTTCTTTCTCGAAGGTCTTTGGTAATGGCACTTAATTCCCTTTAAGAAGTATGGAGGGCCTTGGGGTTACATGTGTTCATAAAGAAAAATAGATTTTTATGATTTTCTCTCATGATGAATTAGAGAATGATCCGTGGTGGACCATGATCTTCTTCTTCAACCCAAAAGCTGCAGCTTCTTTCAACATATTTCCCTATATCTGTAGACATACCTGACTGCAACGTTCTGGATCTGCTACGTAATATAAATTTTTCTTGCTGGTTTGTTCTGTGTTTTAGCTCTATGTGCTTCTTACATGCCATCTATGCTCTGTTTTACAGCTCAACAATGATGCTGTGAATGTCATAAACATATCCATGGGCAGCATTTTAGCAGTCTTCATGCAGCAGGTTTTACTCCAGAACTTGCGTATGTAAATTAACGAAGGTTGAAGATGCTTCTCCTCCCAAGTGCCAACCAGCTATGAAAACAAAATCAAACATGATGCGTATGTTTTACACTGGTGACTGAAACTAGACCATTGCACTCTACATGGGAGCCAGATTACAATTTCAGCTCCTCTTCCTTTGCACGTCTGAGGTTCAATATTTTTGCCCTCCAATTTCTGGTTGACAACTGAAGAAGCTACATTTAATTACTCAATATATGTATAACGATGAAGAGATTGCGATCCGCTCATTCAAAGTTATTCCGAAAATGTTTTGTTGAACTACTGTCATCAAAATGGTAAAAAAAAATGTATATACCATGGAAATTAATTTTAAGTAGTGACAAGGGGGATTATTTTGCTATGTTCCATGAAGAACATCTTTTCTTTTTGAATTCTCTGGATTATGTTTGTGTACCATGCATTACAGGACTGAACTGTATGATATTGTCCTATATTTGCTGCAAGTTCATGTATCAGGGCCCAATTATACCCTTTTATATTAAATAATTTTCACAATTAGTTTGGAAATTAAAGGGTACTATCGTAATTAAACCTTAATCTTTATTTACCCATTTTCTCTATTTCATAGAGTCTTCTATAGGAGGCCTTCCATTCCAATCCAGGGGTCAAGTCAATTTGAATTGAATAAGATGGTCCAATTGGGTGCATTTCTTCAACTGAAAAATAATGAATTACCACCTCAGGGAGGATGTTAAAATTTAATGATTCAGTTATAATATAACAATATCAGTTGCCTTAGAAATATTGGTTCATCAACCACCTCCATTTCTTGTGTCCAATTAGTGAATGTGATTCAGTTCTACTTGACCAATCACCTCACAGCCACAGTCCCATATAAACCATACCATCCATTTTACTCTAACAAAACAGAAGCAGCCAAAATGTGATGATGAGCACCTTGTTTTGAACGCCACAAAAACCACCAGGAATTCCTCTCTTTTAAACATGCCCTCCTCGTTTTGCCACCTCTCATAAACCCCTTTGCCCTTGCATACCATGCTCTTCTACATTGTCTCTTAGCCCACCTCAAAAACATGTCTTCTTCTCCACATGAAATTGTCCTCACCAGCTCTCCTGACGGCCCCATTATTGCCTATGATTCTTCCTCAGGCGCCGCCCTAGCACAATTCACAGGCAGCCGGTCACCACGCCGAGGCCTTGCAATTGTTGGGAAGAGTTATATTGCTGCCTCACACATATCACCAACCACTGCTTCTGGTTCAGTCCACCTTTACAATTGGTGGTCTTCAACTGCCTTCCATAACCTCCCTGTCCCGGAGCCCGTTGCACCGCTCACCGCCACGTCTGATGGGTTGTATCTCTTTGCCGGTGGCCTATCAGGCAGTGTGCATGGAATTTCAATCCCATCAGGGGATGTGCTCAAACCATTGCCTGCACATAGCAAGCCTGTGTCTTGCCTTGCAATCAGTGATGATGAGTCACTTCTGATTTCAGGCAGCGATGATGGGACCATTGTTGTTGTCCCTATCTTTCAGCTTGTAGGGGCCTCAGGATATGACAATGTGGAAGAATTGATATTGCATAGGTTTGCTGCTCATTCTGATTCAGTGACTGCCATTGTTTCTGGTATGGGATTATGCAACTCCCAGATTATCTCATGCTCATTGGATTGCACATGTAAATTCTGGAGTCTCTTGCGTGGAACGCTCCTGCGTACCATTGTGTTTCCATGCACTATTTCATGGGTTGCATTGAACCCAACAGAGCCCGAGTTCTATGTTGCAGGATCAGATGGTTCAGTACACAAGGGATCACTGAAAGTTGGAAGCAGGCAACTTGTGACCCAAGGCAGTGAATTGATCGCATGGACTCCAAAGCACAGTGGGGCAGTTGTATCTGTGGTGATGGTGAATGGGGGAAGGAATTTGATATCGGCTTCGGAAGACGGGAGTGTTTGGGTTTGGGAAGTTGATACGGGTCAGGTGATCATGGCTCTTGGAAATGAGATGGGGAGCATTAGTGATCTGGTGGCAGCTACAGGCATAAATTGTAGCAAAGCGAATGGTTTTGGAATGAGCAATGGTGCTTACGGATCTGGAAATTGCCACTTTGGGTCTTCTGGCAAAGAACTTATGAATATGCCAATAAAGAAAATATTAGAAATGGAAGATGTGTTGAAAGTGGCTGCAAATGATAGAAACAGAGCCATTGATATGCTTGAATCTGCTATTGCAATGTATGAGAGGCTCTTGGAACTCATTCTCAAGGAAGCCAAGAGAGGCACTCGCAACAACAAACAATGGTGAAAATGAGAAAGATAATCATACAAATTTCTATATGCAAAATCTGTTATTGTACATGTATATTTTTATATAATAAATTAAATACATTGGTGGACACTAGTTTTTAGTTATTTATTATTCATTTCATATCTGCCTTCCTGAAAAAAAACTAGATGGAACGTTTGTTTGAACGGGCATGGAAATCTGGTGCTCACAAGTCACAAAATAGCTAATAGTACAATCAAATACGCAACATTCTGAAGACATTGTTAGAATGATATGAAAATTCATCGTATACAGATCGTGTACACAATTATGAGGTGCAACAGACAACGGAAACTTGTATTCAACTTCTATGTAAAGCAAAATGTATAAGAATCTGGTTGCTCTTACTAACTTCTTAGGAAGAAAATGGGGTTACTCTCGTTAGACAACCATTAGCTCCAAAAGTGTTTAAGTTGTCCGTCAACTATCAAGGAATGAGCCAACAATGTATATCAAGTTTTATGTTTTACTCCCCCCTCACATGCATGATGGGCCTGCAAGTGGAGAGGCGGACAAACGGAGAAAGACAGGCGCAACACCACCATCCATCTTGCAGACCAACAAAGAAGTGGTAACATGAATCTCTAAACAACAAGATTAGAAGGAAGCCTAATAATGGATATTTCCTCCCTTGCATTCCTGTTTTTCGGCTCGTGCTAGCAGGCCAACCATTAAAGTATTCTTGCCATGTGAAATGTTGTCAAACAATTCAAACATTTAAGCATATGCTATTGCCCAATTTTTATGCAAATTCAACACGTTTTCATCATTCAAATTGCAGATACCATTTGATTTGAAGCATTCCTAACATAAAAGGTTGCCTGGTATTTGAACCCTTAGTGAAAAACAAAAAGAAAACATGAAAATGACAATACCATGACTCGAAACATAAAGTTGTGGTAGGCATGGGCCTGGGACTTAAATACCATGCACATGTGAACAAGTACAGAACTTTCTAGTAGATCATATCATAATACCTTGACATAAGAGACCCACAAAACATAACAGACTGATAAACTTGTATTTGTGATGCTCAATGCATCTCAATGAGAACCAATGGCATATTAGTTCAATCATACTGCATCACAGTCTTAACCATATCAAATATAAAAAAAAAGCTAGCATCAGCCCTTGTGGGCCTCTGTAAACTGCATGTGAAAGAGAGAAGCCAACGCACAAGACATGGGAGGCAAACAGTCATGGACAGGTCATCAGTTGTTAAGATTGTCTAAGATGTCACATCAGTCCAGCTGAGATATTTGAACCAGCATAAAAATTTCAGAACTATTGAAGCAACCAAGGAGCCAGTAAGTGACCACAGCTTCAACATTTCTAAGCATCGGAAAAAATGACTATAGATTTATCACCAGGTAATTGAATTTATGACAACTTTGCAAGGTTCTCAGTATAGAAATATCTTAACATCCAACCACTAGGTCTGGGTTCTTGTATTCATTGAATTTTATGAGCAGGGTAACAACTCTGACTTTCCTATCGAACAAAGGAGAACCTTGTAAATCTTAATGGGAAAAAATCAACTCCATATGATGCAGTAACCAAATACAACTAATTTATTTTTATTTTGTGAAAAGATGTTTACAGACACTAAATGGAAAGTGGTAAGACAGACAAATCTACTTTCAACAGATATCATAGCATAATCTTACACTTATTCTACTCTAAAGAAGAAGAACGGTGCACAAAATGATATTATAAGCACAGTCAAACAAACCCAACATTTGGTAACTTTTGTAGCAAGGACTAGAATTGCCTACGACGTTTTGAGACGGTACCATTATGTTGAGAATAAAGAGGGTTTTGCATTTGTGAGTGGCAAATGTCTGGAACAAACACTGCAAAATCAGATGAAATCTGAGAACTTCTAGGCCAGTGGAGTCCCGAGGCTGTAGGTGGGGAAGGTACCTGGGGTACCATCCAAGAGGTCTCTGGCACCTCACCTATGCACTCATAATCTTCCAGTTCCTCCTCGGATGATTTTAAAGCTGGTGAGTCATACTCCCCATGTTTACCGCAGTCAGCCTGATAGAAATAGCACAAAATAGAAGCACCATTATGCACTGAGATAACCATAAAGCCTAGAAAAAAATATGACAAGGAGTAGGTCATCAGTCACAAAGGGTACTTCATTTTTTTCTTTTAAGAAAAAAAAAAAAAGGAGTCTTGAATTCTGTCTTCTACTTGATAGCCTAATTTAAGTCGGTTCTTCAATAAGCATAAGGGGTTTGCAACAAAACAGGGGTAAAAATGGGTCAGTGTGACCCAGAGCACAAGCCTATGAGACATTCCTGTTTGCAAATGAAGTGCAATCTTATGAATTTCACAATCCTTGGCCATTGAGAGTTTGAGACCAATTTGCAGTACTTTCTCAAATTTCTTATGAAACAGAAAAATGGGTGCCACAATTTTGTAAAATGAATATAGCAGCAGTACCATATCATAAATTCCTAAAACAATTGAACATTGGACACCATGGCCACACACCTTGGAAGATCCATTTTCAATGTAGCTAAAACTCTGATCAAAATCAGAGAGTCCCAGAAACTCATCTATATGCCACTGAGGAACAGTCCCAGCTGAAGAACCCCCAGCAAAAGGCATCACATCAACGCCGGCCGGTGCTACCTTGCACTCCACAGGCGTTGGGTTGTGCGTATCGCATCTCGACCCAGAACCAATCCCAGACCCAGACCCAGACCCAGACCCAGACCCAGAACGTGACTTGACAGAAGAAGAAGAGGCACCAACACCAACACCACCACCACCACCACCACCACCATCACCTCCAGAATCAGGCTCAGTTGGCTCAGGGCCAACTTTGATTCCGGTGAGCAAAAACCTCCGGTGAGCTGACACCAAGCTATTAGCAGCGTGTACAGCAACATCACATGTTCTACAGAGCAAAGCTCGATCTTCTAAACAGAAAAAATACCCAACTGCCTCCTGCAAATCATGAACTCAAATTTCAAACAAAACCCATGTTGATTTTCATATTCTTATGAAAAAAATTAAGCAACTTTTTGATGTCGGATTTAAGTACCTGGCAGATATCGCATTTGGGCATGTGAGATGCAGACAGAGGAACCCTCTGGTGCTTGCTTGCGAGCTTGTTTGCTTTGTGAACCTTCTCATCACAAGCCCAGCACAGAGCTGCCTCGTCTGCACAGCATAGTACGTTGGCCTCAGCTGCCTCGCACACGTTGCACTGTATCTTCATCTCTTTCTCTCTCTCTAAACCCTTCAAAAATCTCTTCTTGGGTTTCTTCTCTCTCTACAGTCGTAGGAGGAGCTAGTAAATGTGTGATTTTTGAGGCCAGCAAGCCATTTCAATTTGAACACGTGGAGGTTTCTAACAAGTGTCGTGGCGTAGGAGGCCGCCGTTGCTTTGCAACTGTAAATTACAATACTCCTCTCCTAACAAATATCTTAGCTCAATTGCTGGCACACTCCATTCGGGTCGGGTTTTGATTGATTCGGATCCACCGCATGTTTTTATTTTATTTTCTATACAAACGATGTTTTACTTTAATTTAATTTATGAGTAGAGGATTCGAACTCGGGTGGGGAACACATCTACTCTAGCCAACTTGATTAAGCCTATCTATATGCCACTATGTTTTTTGAATGGACACTGGAGCAACTTTGGCGTTTTATTTCGGGTACCAAAATTAACGAGAGGGGCTCACCCAAGGACTGGTATTGTTTGGTATGGCATGGGATGCCTTTCTTGCTCAAAGTCTTCAACTAAATGAGTTGTTGGGTAGGTGGTCCTAACTTGAAGGGTTAAGGCTCTAGAGTGGTTGGCAATGCTTTAATCTTATTTAATTTTTAATGTACAAACAGAATTGATTATAGACAAACTTGTTTTGGTGATTTACATGAAATGATGCACTCAATGAAACCAACAAGATATGTACAGGATAACTAGAAGAGTACTCATTGAGGAAAGATCATGAGAGGGATTGCTCTATGCTCTCTATTGATAGATCTCCAGGCTCTAGTCATGATTGGTGTCTTGTGGTGATATTTTAGGATATTTGTGGGCTCCCTTTTAAGAGCACTTCCAGCAGTTTGCCCTTTGCCATGGCAAGGGGGGGCTATGGCAGCTACTATTCACATGAATAGTGGCTGCCCTTGCAAAAGGTTGTGGGATTTTCATCCATTGCCATTGCAACAACTATTCACATGAGATATGAGGAGAGAAATTTGTATAGAGTTTTGGTGTGGGAAATGAAAACTATGACTAAGTATTTATTTTTTTAAAAATTTGAAATTTTTTGTAAATTTTTGTTAAAAAAAAATTTGTTGCTGACGTCAACAAACCCGGGCTTGAACTCGGGCTCATCTTGCCTGAGGGCTAGCCTGATTTCGTGGGCTCCAGCAACTGCCCTGGCCAACCCTTGCTGCTGGAAACTGTTTTTTGGCCCAAACTACACCCCCCCAGCCCGTGCTGCTGGAAGTGCCCTAAGGGGTTGTTTAGATCAAGGTGGATCCTCTTAAATGGCACTTTATCATGTGTTTATAGGCATGTTTACTAACTTAAAACGGAGATATAGATTGAATTAATCATTTTCGTTACAAGTTATACTCATATTTACGTGCAGTTATGAATTAAAAAGTAGTGTGAGACATATACTTATTCTTGATTTTTCAATGAATTAAGGAATAAGCAGCCTAGCCTATACAAAATAAGGCCCTTTATGAAGAACCTTATATAGTTCCCATTGTGAGTTTTACAATTAATATTAAAAAGCAAATAGCAAGTAGGGTTGTGATAGTTTGAGATCTCCGCATGTTCAAGAAGGCCAAGGTAAAGAAGGGCTACATGGTATGGAAGGTAAATTTGTACATGCCCAATTGGACCTCTGTTAACTGTGTACTTGTAGAAATTGGGATCTCTATGGTCTTGAAGCTCGGTATAGTTACTATAGTATTGGCAACACCTAACTATTGGAGATGCTTGACCACAAACTACATGGTCTTTACATGATTTTTATTTTTTTGGTTAAATTAATGAGGTAGGGGAATTTGACTTTGTAACCTTTTACAACTTTGAGAAGAGAAATACCACTCAACTAAGCAAAAAAACTTACATGTAACGGAAATAACACTGTTTTACTATGACAAATACATGATCATAAATTGACAATTTTACACGAGATGATTACCGTAGCACCCCGACTCCACCCATATAAGGTGAAGAACATAGAGGACTACACTACACCCCATGGCCCACATATGGTGGGCACACTCTATACCTAAAAACAAATTAAAAACAAATGTACGCTTATAGGGATTTTAGAATTCAGATTCATTTTAGAAATATTAGGCTTAGGTGGTGCGGAAAGGCTAGAATGAGGAGGTTGAGTGAGGAGGTTATTTGAGGAAGTGAAATCTCACCATCAATAACCAAAAACAAAGCACATGGGGGGGGTGCATTGGGGGGTCCACACCCCTTTTGATGGTGAGATGGGCCTCCTCAAATAACCCCCTCATTGTAAGCCCTCATTATAGAAGCTCCCTGGGTGGTGGGTGATGAGTTGAGTAAAGTGAATAGAGAAAACGTTGGGCTAAAGAGACTTGGGCTCGAGTCGGGCCATTCATATCAATTAAAACCGACCCGAATATCATATCGCTACGGTTTTAAAATCACAAAAAAAGGTTTCGTTCTCATAAACAAAATCTCAAACCAGAGCTCGTGACTTGTCCCCGCCATTTCTGATTCGAATCAGAAGCCGTACACACCAATCTTCCAGAGCAATAACATTTCCCGCCAAATCCATTCTCAAACCCCTAGGGCTTTTCTTCAGTTCTCTCCCTGCGTTCCCTCCGTATAGCTGAAACTCATTTTTCCGATTGGAAGAGACAAAAGAACAAAGAAAAATTCAACTTTTGCGATAAATCTCTGTAAGTTTTACCATGCCGTGATTTGGATTTCATCGTCAATTTTCTAGTCCTGTCATCTGTAATTTTCACTTTCCTTGGCGTTTTCAGGAAGTTTATTTTACTGATCGGAGCTTACACCGTGAAACGGCCAAGTTGTACGAGCGCAAAATCGCAATTAGCCTATCTGTATCTTGATAGTTCGAGAGCTTTCTTCGCAAGCCACTAAATCAAAGCTTTGGCGCAGAATTTTGGTTAACGTTCAGGTACGATCCTATTTTCAAGTTTAGAACTCTCTTTTCTCTGTTTGGTCGCTGAGAAAACGTTAAAATCAAAGGAATTTGCATATACGAAGCAATAAGTACTTATTGATGGGGAGTCTTCGGTATTTTTATGCTTTTTATTTCGGAAATTATATTGTCATTGAGCATGAAGGTATTTTCTTTCTCTGCATATTTTTGCCGTATAGATGATGAACAAAAAGAGAGTAATTTAAAAAGAAAATTTTGTTAATTTGGACATAATTGATTTAACATATATCTCATATATAAAATACTCAGTGAGTTCTTTACTTCTACTTCAGACATTGGTTCAAAGTTTTGGTGGAAAGTGAAAAAAAACACACAACTATGGCTAAAATTTGATGTAAATAGTCGCATATGGAGCTCATATCAATCTTCTCATTATTCGAATTTGTGGCATATTTGATATTGCTGACCTAAAGTAGTTTAGTATTTCATGAGATGAATAAATTACCAAACATGTATAAGATTAAAACCTGATGGAATGGTTTTTTGATGTGCTAACTGTTGTCGGTAAAAAAAGACTTGAGTAAGTGATTTAAATAGAGGAGCATCCTACCCTTACCTGAGTTAACATACCAAGAGTGTTTTAACGCACAAGAGATGAGGCACATAACAGATCTCTAAGCTGTTTCGAAGTCTTGTGGTATGGAGTGCACCACTTAACTGTAAAATTCATACTTATTGAAATACCTCATTATGTAATTTGTTAAATGCATGACTTAAGTGGAAAAACTTAAGGGTGAAGTTTTCTTTGCTCCAGTTTTGATTAGTTGTGATACCTGAGTTCACAACCAGTTTTGTTAGCTCAATCATCCAACTTTACTGAAATTCGTGAGGCTTCTCTATTATCATCAAAATATGAGATTAGCATCTTAGCTCTTCAATATTTTTGAAATTTTCTAGTCACTTAAGACTACAAAACTTAACTGCATTTTTGGGACAGGTTCTCTTTCATTGCTTTAATTTTGAATTCCCGTTTGTAAGTTGTAACAACTACTCTGAATTTCAAAACCATCATGCCTTTGTGTCCATTATGAACAGACTAGTACCTTCTTTTGGTAATTTGTCTTCATGACGCATCATTTGCGTTATGGTAGTTTCTTTGTACTTCCATGTCATTGAAGCATGACTTCACCTCATGCTTATATCTTCTCTAAATTGGAAAAAATATTACGCTTCCTTTGTTTATTTGGCCACAAGCCTCTCTGGTTTCTCATTTGAAACCAATAACAGCAGGCATATAAATCAGTTGAGAAACCTTGAGATAGCGTTGTTGATCAACATGTTTTATATGCCCCAGACATGCCATTGCATTAGAGATTGTCTTTGAAGGCTAAAATGAGATGCAATGCGTGTTGGCGAGAACTAGAAGGGCGAGCTGTTTCCACCACCTGTGGCCACCTTTTGTGTATCCTATGCAAAGGAAAATTTTCCCTCTACAGTTTTATAGCTGTAACTTTCTTTTTCTTTTTTTTTTTTGGTGGATTTAGGGTTGATTGGTATATTTGCATAAAAGTTTCCTTAACAGTGTGAAAAGGCACAGAGGATGCCAGCAAGATCCTTGGCAATGATGGAGCATGTCCCATTTGTGATCAAGTGCTCTCTAAGAGGTAAGAGTTGGTAAAGATCTTAGACAATCTAGCATTTGTCTGGGAATTTGTTCTTTAAGCCTTGGCCTTTTTAAGGTGTGCAGGTCTGCTTAGCATACATGAACATAAAATGAGAGGTTGTAGTTTTTTCTTTGTTAATAAGTAATATGAGAGTGTAAATATATGGACTATATGGAATGAATGCTCAAGACAAAATTTATTCTGTTTATGGCATCAATGGTTGCTGCAGAATTATTTTCCTGTAAGAACCAGTTTAAGCAATTCTTTGATAGAACCCAAAAGGCAAGTTTTATTATCTTACCAAAAAAAAGAAAGCTGTAATTTGACAGCTCCTGGCACCAATAATAATTGGGTTTTTAATAGAAGCAATGTGGCAAACCTGTTTCCTACTTTCATAAAGCAGTTGTCTTATTTAATTCTGCCTATCTCATTGTTCTCTATTCTTGGCAGTCTTATGAAACCTGTGGATATCAATCCAAACGATGAATGGGTAAATGTAAGCAAGTATTCCTAAATGGATAGACTTAGCTTGTCTTCAAACTTTATATTACCTTATTCAATGGAATCTTCCCCCCCTGCTCGGTACTATTACTTTTCCTTACATTCTGTATCCTTTAACTTGATTTCTTGCTAATGTTCTAACATATTCTGTTTCAGATGGCCATGGCTGGAGTGTCTCCACAGATATGTATCCTTTTCCATTTGCTCTGCAACTTAATAATCTGATACTTGAAAACTGCTCCATTATCTGGAAAGAACAGCATAAAATGGGATAGCACACAGCCATTGGTGCATTTTTTATGAGGGAGTGACCAAACCAAATAAGTTGTACATTGTAAGCAATTTTTCTCACTGTTTTGTAATGGAGACAATGGTCTGTACATCTTTCCCTTAACAATGTTCCTAGTAATGAAGAGTGCACACAGGAGTATCATGTTTTACATTGGGCAAAAGGAACTGGAAATGCAGTTCAAGATGAACAGAATAGTAGCTCAATTCCGGCAGAAATGTGAAGCAATGCAAGAAAAGTTCACTGAGAAATTGGAACAGGTGCATACTGCATACCAGAAAATGGCGAAGAGGTGTCAAATGATGGAACAAGAGATTGAAAGCTTGTCCAAAGATAAGCAGGAGCTCCAGGAAAAATTTGCAGAGAAATCCAGGTCTTGTGTCCATTCCCCACCTACTGATACTATTTCCTGAGGCATATTTGCATTGTTGGGGCCCTAATATATGTATATTGATTTTCTTGACTTTTCATATACCACCAGACAGAAGAGAAAACTAGATGAAATGTATGATCAATTGAGGAGTGAGTACGAGTCAGTTAAACGATCCGCCCTTCAACCTGCGACCAATTTCTATTCAAGAAATGAGCCTGATCTTTTCTCAAACCAAGCTAACATCTTGGATAACAGAGAAGCTGTTAGAAAAGGTAACTTTTATCCTTTTAAAGTTGCAGAATTACAGTTCAATCGACTAATTGTCAACACCGGGATAGTATTTCATGACATACTAGAAATAATATTGTATAAGAGTACAGGAAATCCATATACTAATTTTGAAAAATAACACTACAAAGTTTTGACGTTTGATGCTATCATGACACTGAACAGAACTTCATAGCATTATGTTTTTTTGCTGGCTCAAATATTTCGAAAACCAGTTGACTTATTTCTTGCAGATTGGCCGGTTCTCACTCCTGAAACTCCAGGACCAAAGGAGGATATATGGCCAGCAAGACAGAATAGTTCAAACTCTGGTGGGCCCTTTGACATCTCTGTTGGCTCACCGGCAAAACAAGCTGCTATTCCAGTTGATGCTGTGAACAGAAGGGCTGTTGCTCACCCTATGTTTGGAACTGGAGCTAGCAACCCCTCAATGACCTTAAGGAACTTGATACTCTCCCCAATAAAGAGGCCTCAGCTCTCTCGTAACCGTCCCCAGATGTTCACGTAAGTTTCAATCATGGTTCTGCTAAATTTACATAGCTGTCAATAATCCATTGCTGAATCTTCATGACCTGGATTTTCAGGTTCTAGGCTTGAAGTTGAGAGTTCACTGTTTGCTGAAGGTCATGCTGGATATGTTTACTATGACTGTAATTTCTTTTTTTGAGAGAAAAAAAAAAAAAAAGAATCTCGTAACATGCCTTCGTGGTGACCCTTTGCTTTGGGTGAAGCTGTCGAGAGTATCCCACATCAGAGATGGACGTGTTGTGTTAATAGTTTAAATGGCAATGGGTTGCATGCTGGAAACTGATTCACCTCTCACTCTTCCCCCTTCCCCTCTTCTCCACTGGAAATCCCTTATGCAATTTATGACGATCAGAAAATTTTCATTAATTGGTAACAATTAGTAGGTGGGAGCGAAAAAAATGTAATATAGGATTGCAGTCTGAACAGATCATATAGCTGCTGTATGCAACCAATTAATGATGAGGAAACCAAAACAATTCCATTTGTATACATTCACCATGTCTACATAGCTATGTTGAACTTAGTAAATTTCTCCTGGAAATCAAAGAATCAAAATCTTACACCTGAACTCATGTTTACAAAAGTTCCGCACGTATGCACAGCTCGTATTTACAAAAATGTTTAAGTTAATTTTATCTAAATATGCCTCCTCACGTTTCTTCACTAATGTTCTGTAAATGCTGAGGCAAGAAAACCTTCAAAATTGGGGCCTTGGAAGATATATCAATGGCATCCCCATTTTTTATAGTATAGGAAACATGAGAACCATCAATATATATGACCCCCTTTTTACAAAACCATGTAGCTTCCATGGACTGATGAGATTTGATTAACTCGTGCATTAAGCTTGAGGCCACTCCTGGTGAGATGGGCTCTCTTACCATGTACTGGAGATCCTGGGATAATATGGGCATCGGAAACCCGCCTGCTGAGAGCATTGCAGCTGTTGATCCAGCAGCTGTTGAAACTCTAAGACCACTTGATCGAGAGTGCGCTAAGGGGGCGCATGGCTGGTCATCCCCTTTAATTCTGCAAACAATGATCTCTAATCTATAAATTTATTTTGCTTTGAGGTGGGGAGGGGCGTTGAGGAATTTAAAGAATAAAAGTTAGATGCATGTTAACTAAAGAAACCAGTTGAATATACAGCTATCTTGTTACAAAAATATATATATATATATATATATATATATATATATATACAGCTATCTGACCATAAGATCATGAAAGAACGTTACTTGAATGAGAACCGTGAAAGTGCTGCTGGACATGGATGTGCAATTAAAATATCATTAAGAGCATAAGTTGAAAGCGGTTGTGAGTTTACGGATACGGATATCCTTGTCAATTTGGAAGGAATAGCTCTATCCTCGAGGATATTGTCCAGTACCTAAAAAGAACAAAAGAGATGCCTTTAACACCAGAGCAGGACGGATTCCGCACGCAAATAGATTTCCTTTGAGAACTCTTACTCTCCTTTAAGGAAGGTGGTTACTGGAGAGAAGTAGTACTAGGGATCATTTTGATGGAAATATTCCTCGTAACTAAAAGTTTGAGCATGACATAGAAACTTATGTTCAAGATGAATGCCTAACTCTTTTGTTAACGTTAGATGTTTCCTTTCCTTCAAGTACTGACTAGTTTTAAATACACCCTCGAAAAGAGGAACCAAACTGACTTGTCTCCAATCAACTGAATTCATTGGCAGAGTTTTACCTGTTCAAAGTTGTTGACAGTTGCACCGCAAAGATAGCCTTTGCTTCTATTAGCATCAATTTCATTACTGAGCTTCTCAACCTAACGAAGTAAAATACAGTAGATAAGCTGCAACGATTTATATGAGTATCTGCCTCAAAAGCAGGAAAAAATTAAAAAATGATGAATTGATTACGAGCAATTAAGTGAAACTCGGTGAAGTGAACTAATATGATGACATAAAGGCTAACACTCTATGGCTTGGCTAAACTAACCTCTTCAGGTTGTGTGGGGTCAGAATTCACTCCTAGAACTGGAACCGAGTCATCAATGAAATGGCTACCTTGTAACAGAGTGCCATCACCACCAACTGTAACAACAAGGTCCACATCACGGATGGGCTGTGATAGATTGTTGCGTACTATGGATTTCCACTCAACAGGCTTGTGGCGCAAAATGTTCTGACAAAAGTTTATTGCATCCTTGTGCACCTTTCGCCTGTTGTCCAAGTAATGTAATATCTGCAATTCCTTCAAAAGAAACTGAATTATAAGCGTGTTTTAAACTGACTCAACAAAAGGATATATGGTTTTAGGGCAAAAACATAATATGATGAATCAACAGGAGATGAGTTACTTGTATGCCTCTGCAAAATTCACAAAGAGATGGAACCAAACCATCCCTCAGAAATAGCAAGGCAATCAATGTCCGGAACACTATGAGAAGAAGCAAGCCCATGGCTCTCTGCTCTTCACTCGAGGCTCCGTTTAAGGGAAAATGTAATTGAAGAAAAAAGTTTACAGAATAAGTCACTGTAATTTTTTTTCCAAACTTCCCACAAACAAGACATACCTACGGAAGAGGTATCGTGTCCTTAAGTTTATTTATCTATACAATGATAGAGTCAAAACTTTTTTGGGTACAACATTCTCTTGTTTACCGGATCAAACTAGTGACATCAACATCTTGTATTCCAACAGTTTTCTCAAACTTCAGTTCTGTTTGTAAAAGCCACAATCATGCAAAGTGTGGGATGAGAAACTAGTAGCCGAATACTGGGGCTTTTGTGCAAGCCATCTTGAAGCATGGCATACGAATACATGATTTTTTTTTTCTCAACACCACAAAATATCACTAAAACATCTTTCAAATTGGTAAAACGTCCAAATCTCTTTACTTTTCTCACTTCTAATTCCATTTTCACTCGCATTATCGAGTTTTTCAATTCATTGAATATTTTCATAAAGAAAAGCTAATTTCTTTTTTGTTTCTTTTAATTTCCCACTTCTCATTTACAAAGAAATTAAAATTCAAGCGCACCACCTATAAGTGTCCAAACCAAAGTCATCAACTTGGGCATTTTAGCAAACAACTTGAACGCTAAGCTGAATATTTCAATTGAATCATCAAAACTAGCAACGCTTTAGAGGAAGCAGTTCAAATATGAGGGTCCACAATAAGATACATGTTCTAGCGGACACTGAATCAGAAAGAAGCAAAAGCGTCATAGTACCTGAGGGTTGGTGATGCGAGCCAGACCGTCTGATTGGGAAACTGGGTAAACGTCGAACGGTTTTAACAGCAGCAACAATCTCTTCATCGCCATTTCTCTCTCTCTCTCTCTCTCTCTCTCTCTCTCTCTCTCTCTGCTTGAAGCGTATGACGGTTGTTCAGCCAAAGGTCGCCCAAGACTAGACTTTGCATAAACAGGCCCTCACTTAACAATTGTAATTTGTGAGGGTCTAGTGGGCAATTGTTAGGGTATACGTATAATACGTATTGGGTGTAAGCATGTGAGAATCATTATGCATCAATCGTCAGATTTCATTCGCATGTGCAATGGTAACAAAAATTCAAGGGTCAAAAAAAGAAAGAAGTGTAAATTAAATTAAAAAATTATGGAAACGAAAATTCAAGGGTCATAACAAGAAAGAAGTGTAAATTAAATTAAAAAATGATCACTTGCTGACGGGGTCTAATCCAGTGATAAATGATCTTGACTTACCGGTGGACCGCCTACACCGAACTAACCCTACTTTTGTTTTTTATATATGACATTTTCTTATTTGTTATCACCATTTATTATTTTTTTGATCATATACATGCATTCCAGTAACGGGTTGTTGGTGTTTATTTGGTGATTTAAAAAATAATTAATCAATTAAAATTCTAAATAAAGATAAAAATAGTCATTTTATTGACAGAAGAAATCACGAGTTCAGCACATACAGGACAGCTAGTATTTACAAAGTATTTCTTTTTTCTGTAAATAAGCCTCCTCAAGTTTCTTCACTGTTGTCTGTAAGCGTTGAGATAAGAAAACCTTCAAAATTGGGGCCTTTGAAGATATCTCAATTGTATCCCCATTTTGTATAGAATAGAAAACATGAGAACCATCAGTGTAAATGGCACCCTCTTTACAAAACCATGTAGCATCCATGGACTGATGAGATTTGATTAATCCATGCATCAAGCTTGAGGTCTCTCCTGGTGACATGGGCTCTCTTACCATAAACTGGAGATCCTCAGATAAGATGGGCATCGGAAAACCACCTGCTGAGAGCATCGCAGCTGTTGATCCGGCAGCGGTTGACACTCTTAGACCACTTGATCGAGAGTTCACCAAGGGGGAACATGGCTGGTCATCACTTTTAATTCTGCAAACAAGGAGCTCTATCTATAAGTTTATTTTGTTTTTAGGTGGGGAGGGAAGTTCAGGAATTCAAACAAATATAGGAAAATGTAGATACATGTTAACTGAACATAAGGATTTACTTGAATGAGAACTGTGAAACTGCTGCTGGACATGGATGTGCGATCAAAACATCATTAAGAGCATAAGTTGAAAGCACTAGTGAGTTCACACATATGGATATCCTTGTCAATTTTGAAGGAATTGTTCGACCCTCGAGGATGTTGTCCAGTACCTATGAAGAAAAACATAAAAGAGCAAATTTTCAAAAGATCAATTCCAAAACTTGCAACCTAAAAAAGGAAGTCCTGCTTCAGACTCAAAAACACTGATTTTGCCACAAATCATTCACTTCCTAACTCTAAAACAGATAAATGGTATCATATTGAAGTTATGCAGAATAACCACACAGAGTTGGAAATAAAAAATCACTTAGCCTTACTCCTAAGTGATTGGGCTTGGCTACACAGATCCCCCCACTAATCAAACCGTATTTTAGAAAGGTCATTTTATGCACCAGACTCTAGATGCCTTATAAAACCTTATCAGGAACGCTTTGGCAAGCAAATAAATATCAATTGAGTACTCTCCTTATGCCTAGTTCTAAAGACACCCTAGGATAGAGCAACCACACTCTGACTGGCCTCAATTCTGCTTTCCTTTTGCATCAAATTCATGCCGTGGTCTTACCTGTTCAAAGTTATTGACAGTTACAGCGCAAAGATAGCCTGTGCTTCTAGTAGCATCGATCTCATTGCTGAGCTTCTCCACCTAACCAAATAAAATATGGAAAATAAGCTTCTCTGATATATACGAGTATCTGCCCCAAAATCAGGAAAAAGAATAAAAGATGAATTCATTACAAGCAATGATTAAGCAAAACTCAGGAAACTAATATGGTAATATAAAGGCTAACACTCTATGGCTTAGCCAAAGAAGAAACTAACCTCTTCAGCCTGTGTGGGGTCAGAATTCACTCCTAGAACTGGAACTGAGTCATCAATGAAATGGCTAGCTTGTAATAGAGTGCCATCGCCACCAACTGTAACTACAAGATCCACATCATGGATGGGCTGTGATAGATTGTTAACGACTATAGATTTCCACTCAACAGGTTTGCGGCACAAAATATTCTGACAAAAAATTATTGCATCATTGTGCACCTTTAGCCTATTTTCCAAATGATGTAACATCTGCAATTCCTTCAAAAGAAACTGAATTACAAGGGTTTAAAACTGACTCAAGAGTAGGTGGGAGAATTTGTTAACAAGAGGGTGTAATAGAAGAAAAGAGTTTGGAGAATAAGTCTTAAGTTCTAACTGTAATTCCTGGCCAAATTTTCCACAACCAAGAGATAAGCTATTGAACAAATATTGTAATCTGACCTAGATGCCAAAACTTCTGGTGGGACATTTAAATACTTCAAAATCAACCTATTTATCTTTTCCGGGTATGGCATTCTTATTTACATGGTTAAACTAGTGAAATCAAACGTTCACACACCGTTTAGTTTTAAAATTTATTTCCCACTTCATTGATTCCAACAGTTTTCTCAAACTTCGGTTCTGTTGAAAAGGCCTCAAGCAGGCAAAGCACAGGGTGAGAGGCTAATATCCATATAACATGAATCCTAGGAAGAAATAATTGAGTTTTGTGCACGCCTAAACACATGAAAACTTGACCAAATTTAGCATCTTGAAGCATGGTATACTCATACATGAAACTGTTATTCAAAAAGTCAATATAACAAAGAAAAAGAACTAAAAAGACAAAATTTCACCAACACTAAAAAATCTTACAAATTGGTACAACGTACAAATCTCTTCACTGTTCTCACTTCTAATTTCATTTTCACCCTCATTATGGAGTTGTTGCATTCATTGAAATTAGTTTTATTATAAAGAACTAAGCTTTTCTCATTTCTCTTCATTTCCCAATTCTTATTTACAAAGCTAAATTAGATAATACAAAATAAAGCAGACCAACAAAGAGTTCAAACTAAAATCAACTTTGGCATTTTAGCAAACACTTGGAATGCTAAGCTGAATATATGCAAGTGAATAATCTAACTAAACCCTTATAGAGGAAACAGTTCAAATATGAAAGAAGCAGAGGCTGGGCGTCATATTACCTGAGACTGAGGGTTGGTAATGCGAGATGGACCGTCTGATTGAGAATCTGAGTAAACATCGATCGGTTTTAACAGCATCAACAATCTCCTCCTCGACATTATTCTCTCTCTGTGAAAGGTTTGACGATTGTCCAGCCAAAGCTCGGCCTAGACTTGCAACAGTGGAACAGGCCTCACGATTGTGTCTTTCGTGATTCCATTTTTTCTTTTTTCTTTTTTCTTTTTTCTTTTTTTAAATAAAAAGGGTCCCAAATAGCTCTTTTACTCCTACTATTTATATATATATAACTCGTCTAGCCGAGCGGCTATACCCGGATGTATACAAATTTTTTTTTAAAAATGGTATAGCCGCGCGGCTTTATTGTTTGACACGTGGGGCCTAGGCGCTGAGCGGGTCCTTTTTTCTTTATATCTATAAATAGTATAGCCGCGCGGCTATACTCGGTTTGAATGATTTTTTATATATAAATAGTACGGCCGTGCGGCTATACTCGTTTTTACTAATTTCTTTAAAAAATGGTCTAGCCGCTCGGATTTACTGTGTTTGGCCCGCGGGCTCGGGGGCCCATGGGGTCCCGCCCGGCCCATCGAGAAAAAGCCCAGCCCGGCCCGTTATGGGCCATGGGCCGGCCCGGCCCATTATTGAGTGGGCTGGGCTTGGGCTTAGGTGTCTAAAGCCCAGCCCGGCCCATTTGAGCCCAAGGAAGCCCAGCCTGGCCCGCCCATAAAAGCCCGGCCCATGGGCTCACATACATATACATAAATCTATAGATTCTATATATAAAAAACCCAAGTTAAATGAAATATGGAGAAAATCATTATCTATTATCATTGTAAGAACTAAAAAATGAAGTATGAGATAAAATATAATTTTATTAATATGAGGTTGTATAACTATATCTTTATATTTATGAGAAAAAAAAGAGAACTATGAAGTTATGAACAAAGAAAAAAAATTGAGACATAAACATATAGACAAATATAAATAGAGAACTATGAAAAAAAGAGGAAATATAAAAACACATCAAAACATAGAAGAAAAAAAATAAAGAATTGACCAAAAAAAATAAATATTAAAAAAAATAATAATAAAGTAGGCCCATTTAGGCCCAGCCCGTTGGGCTTAATTCGGCCCGGCCCGATGGGCTTTTTCAAGCCCGGCCCATGGGCTGAGCTTGGGCTTTGAATTTTTCAAAAAAACCCGGCCCGGCCCAGCCCGTTATTTTCTCTCTCCTCTCTAAAGCCCAGCCCGGCCCGGCCCAAGCCTGTAAAATTTGGGCTGGGCTAGCCCGGCCCGGCCCATTGACGATCCCTTTGACTCGTGGCTTTCTGGGCGGGTCCTTTTTTTAATATATAAATAGTATAGCCGTTCGGCTATACCGGGTTTTTAACTTTTTTTTAAAAAAATCATATAGCCGCTCGGCCTTACTGTTTGACACGTGGGGCATAGTGATTTGCGGGTCCTTTATATAGATAAATAGTATGGCTGCCCGGCCATACCCGGATTTTTACAGTTTTTTTAAAACGGCTATTCTCGTTTTTCAAAAACTTTTAAGAATAGTATAGCCTGGCGGCTTTACTTGTTTGACACGTGGCGCATAGGCTGGGTATATATATAAATAGTATAGCTGCACGGCTATACCTTGTTTGAAATTTTTTTTTTTATAAAATAGTATAGCCACGCTGCGATTTTCGGCTAATTTGGCAAATTTCGTAGGCTTAGACCTGTGCCGACGAATTTTCTTCAACAGAGGTGATTTTGTTTTTTTGTTTTATTTTGAAAATATATAATTAGTTTCTTTACTTTTGTTTTTTTGGCCAACTTCTTTAATTTAATATATGTAATTAAGTAATATCTTAGCCTTTTTGAATTAATTTAATTAGTAATTATATTTTAATTATTATTTCTTTAGTGAATATTTAAATATGTTACTGATTTCACAAATGACTTAATAAATAGTAAGTACTTTAAGTTTAATGGATGTTGAAAAAATCAATTACTTATTTTTGTTTGGGTGTCTTAATTAAATTTCTCCATATTCGTCGATTAATAAAGAGTTGGTGGACCATTTGAACGAATAATTTAGTTGAGGAATCAAAATGCAACTCTTTCGATAAAATGAAGAATGATATCACTAAACAAGATGATGTTGACGAACTTTAGTGTAAATTGTTTGTGAAACATTTAAGATTTGACATTGCAATACTTTGAAGATTCTAAATCAAAATGCAATTTTGGCCAAATTATAAGGGTGTAAAATATAAATTAATAACCTAGGTAGAAGAAAACTCAAACTCAACTGTTCTCTAAAAGAAAAAACTTATCAATCAACTTGAGGCCCAAACCCAAATGCCCATAACCAAAACGGATCCAAGCTTTCACTTCATTCGGGTCCGGACCTTTCCTCAATTGGTTTTCGGTTGAGCTACAATATTATCCTAATGCGTTGACCCACAAATCAATCCGGGTATACTCTTATCGGACCCAACCCATATTCTCTCGCAGCCACATCGGGTTCAGACTCTCTCTCTCTCTTCAGGGTCTCTCACAATCGAACCCCAATTTGCCGGAGCACCGATCGGGTTTCCTGAAATTCTTTGAAGAAACAAAGTCTTTACAACAATTACTCTGTAAGACCAATTTCGAACATTTCTGTGAAAATGTTACTTTTTTTGCCCTCTCACTCTGTTAGGTTCAGATTTTAATTGCAATTTCTAATGTTTGTGGGAGTTTCTTTGGTTGATTTTGGTGTTACCCAGATCGCACAATTTGATGCATATGCTTATTCTGTTGCTTAGGAAATTGAAGCTGAAATGTTGAAACTTTATTGAGTGAAATTTGAGATTTTGGTTGTCATTTCTTCGAAATTTGATTTCTCGACGTTGGTTTTTGGGTGCTGATGAATTTCTAAGTGATGATGTTGTGGTTACCTCGTGATTTTGTATGATAAAGAGGAGCAGGATTTGACACTGATTTTATCACTTAAATTGTGATATGGGCCAATTTAACCCAACAAATGACTCAAAATGTTGACTCTTAATGGAATTTATTGTGTTGTCAAACCGCATTAAGTACATATCAGTTATATGTTTACCTTCTATGGCTTCCTATTCAATGGAATATTGTGTCGGAAGATTTTCTGTTGGAATCAATATTCAAGTTGTGAGGTTTCATGGTTTGTTTCACATAATTAGTATCTATTGTCAGATTTAATGTACTTTTGCTGTTTTACTCAATGGTTTTAATGTTGTCTTTTTGGTATAATGTGGGTTGTGTTATAGATATGCCTCCAGGGCTTTTGAAATCTGTGGGGCAAAATTGATTCAATTTTTTGTATTGTGCAATGAAGAAAAAATGCTCGGTTATGTATAAAGATCCCATTAGTGAAATCAGAGTGCACGTACCTCTTTATTATTCTGATCTTCTGCCTGATAAATGTCTCCGTCACTTTAAATGCAAAATAATGCAGTGTTTTCTCTCTGTGGTGATTCGGTGTCTATATGCACACAGGTGTCATGTGTGTGTGTGTGTGTGTGTGTGTGTGGTTTACTTGCACCAAGATTCTATCAGTGTGGTTGTTTTTGTATATATCTCCTGATTCAGTTGAGTTGTAATATCTCTGTTAGTATGGGATGTTTATGCATTTATGCAAGTATATGTGCACAAACATTGATATTTTCATTCAATTTTTTATTGTTGTTGTACACCATGGCTAGGACCTTAATAATATGCTATTATTTGTTGAAGTAACGATCTGTGTGCTCAGTGCCATAATGATGTCCCTGTAGTATATTTTTTTGGAGCAATTTAAGTTTTTTGTTTTGATCTTTTGTGTGACTTTATAAACATTATTAGTTATTGAGGTTTGAGGTTCTGCAGATTCATCTTGTAGTTTTATCTGATTTAGTCGTTATATCTTATATGATGTGCAGACTTTGGTTGATTTCATGCCAATGTGATGGAAATACCCATTGAGTCAGCTATCAAGAAACCAAAGAGGTTGACATCTATTGTCTGGAATCATTTTGAAAGGGTTAGAAAGGCTGATATATGTTATGCTGTTTGTGTGCATTGTAACAAGAAGCTCAGTGGATCAAGTAATAGTGGGACCACACATCTGAGAAACCATTTAATGCGATGTCTAAAACGATCCAACTTTGATGTTTCTCAACTACTTGCAGCAAAGAGAAGGAAAAAAGATAATACCGTTGGCCTTGCCAATATTAATTGTGATGAAGCACAGAGAAAAGATGAATATATGAAGCCAGCACTCATAAAGTTCGATCAGGATCTGAAAAAGGATGATATCGTTACCATTGCAAGTGGCAAGTTTGATAATGACCGTAGTCGTCTTGATCTTGCCCGTATGATTATATTGCATGGTTACCCGTTGACCATGGTTGATCATGTTGGATTCAAAGTTTTTGTTAAGAACCTTCAGCCGTTGTTTGAGGTTGTGCCAAATAATGACGTTGAGCATTTTTGTATGGAAATTTATAGGAAAGAAAAACGTCAAGTGTATCAAGCGATTAATAGTTTGCAGGGAAGAATTAACCTTTCTGTTGAAATGTGGTCTTCTCCAGAAAATGTTGAGTATCTATGTTTGACTGCACATTATATTGACGAGGACTGGAAGCTACAAAAGAAAATTCTGAACTTTGTCACACTTGATCCTACTCATACTGAGGACTCGCTTTCAGAAGTAATTAGCAAATGTCTGATGGACTGGGATATTCACAGTAAGTTGTTTGCCTTCACATTGGATGATTGCTCCACCGATGATGACATTGTTCTGAGAATTAAAGACCGGATCTCCCAAAGTAGGCCTCTCGCGGGTCATGGTCAGTTATTTGATATCCGCTCTGCTGCACATCTTTTAAATTCAATTGTGCAGGATGTGTTGGAAGCACTGAGAGAGGTGATACAAAAGATTCGAGGAAGTTTCAAACACGTAAGAAGTTCACAAGTGGTACAAGGGAAGTTCAACGAAATTGCCCAGCAAGTTGGAATCAATAGTGAGAGAAGATTAATTCTTGATTTCCCAGTTCGGTGGAACTCAACATACATTATGCTTGAAACAGCCTTAGAATACAGGGGTGCATTTTCTCTCCTGCAAGAGCATGACCCTTCCTACACTTCATCTTTAACCGATACAGAATGGGAATGGACGAGTTTTGTTACAGGTTATTTGAAACTTCTTGTTGAAATCACTAATGTCTTTTCAGGCAACAAATCTCCAACTGCAAGTATATATTTTCCTGAGATTTGTCATGTTCACATCCAATTAATTGAATGGTGCAAGAGCCCAGACGACTTTCTTAGTTGTATGGCATTGAAGATGAAAGCTAAGTTTGATAAATATTGGAGCAAGTGCAGTTTGGCTTTGGCAGTTGCTGCAATCTTGGATCCCCGATTCAAAATGAAGTTGGTGGAGTATTACTATTCTCAAATATATGGTAGTACTGCTCTCGATAGGATTAAAGAAGTTTCTGATGGCATCAAGGAGCTTTTCGACGCATATTCAATTTGCTCAACAATGGTTGATCAAGGTTCGGCCTTGCCTGGCAGCAGCTTACCTAGTACCAGCAGTGATACTAGGGATCGATTGAAGGGATTTGATAAATTTCTCTATGAGACTTCTCAGAGCCAGAATGTGATATCAGACTTGGACAAATATTTAGAGGAACCAGTCTTTCCTCGTAATTGTGATTTTAACATATTAAATTGGTGGAAGGTCCACACACCAAGGTACCCTATCTTGTCGATGATGGCACGTGATGTTCTGGGAACTCCTATGTCAACTGTTGCACCAGAATCAGCATTCAGCATTGGTGGTAGAGTTCTTGATCAATGTCGAAGCTCACTGAATCCTGATATTCGGCAGGCTTTGGTATGCACACAAGATTGGTTGCAGGTGGAATTAAAAGGCATGTGCATTCTACTTGAATTTTACTTTGTCTTTGATATGAGCTGTACTTAGCATCAATCTAATTGCAAGATTTTCTTCTCTCTTTTTGTATCAGATGTCAATCCATTCTCAAGCCATTCTGCTGCTAGACCACTACTTATTGAATCAAGTTAATTTTCCAAAGGTATGCATGTGCTACGTTTCTTGTGTTTCTCTATATTTATTTGACTAATTATATGTGTCGGATTACCAACTTTGGTGTAATCTTGTCATGGAAGGTTGATGGATCAGATATTGGCCTCTATCCCGGTGGTGTCTAATCACCGTTGACATGCTTAAAGCTGGTCTGGGCAGTGAACCTAATCTCTTTCTCCATGTCAATACATCACATGAGACCTGTTAATTGCTTATAGTTCTTTGTCAAGCTTAAATGTAAATTTTAGGGCATCAACTAGATTCCCAGATTTGTACTTAAATTAGAGGGACCGCTTTTGTCATTGAAAGATGTCTCTTTGATTTGCCAGCATGTGACACTTTCTTTGTAAGATGATTCATCAAGTTTTAGATTGAATAGAAGCTGAGTTTACGAATGTGGGCTGCTATCCCATCTCTGGTTTCGTACTAACCACATGCCGTTTGTTCCACTCTTTTGGCCGGCATGACGGGATGAATATCAAAAGTTCTTATTGAAAGAACTGGTTTCTGTTGCATGTATAGGTCGATCCAGAGTTCTGGTTTTACTTGCTTGCAAGCTTTTGTAAGAATGACACAAAATGTGAAGTGGGTTTAAATGACCAGGGCAGGGCACCACACAGATTTCAAGAGCAGTTCCACCGAGACCCCCTTGCCTCGGGCTGGGGGAGTTTTTTGCAAAAATTGGTTTCCAGCGGTGAGCCCAAGCACAGGTTGGAGTGGGTCCCACGCAACTCGGGCTGGCTCGAAGGCCAGTTCAGCCTGAGGTCCAAAACGCAGGCTGGTGCTGGCGTCAGCCCACTCATTTGATTTTTTTTTTCTGTTGCCACGTGGCGTCGTCTGGGCTCTCCAATCTGATTTTTTCCTCCAATCTAATGGCAGCCAATTTTTTTGCAATAAAATACTGGAAAAAAATTCGGAAATTTTTTAAAAAAATACCCAAAAATTAATGAATTTTTTTCTATAAATATCAGCCAATTTTTTTTTTTTTAATTTATCTGAAATTTGAAATTGAAAATTTTATCCGATTATGAGATATGAATAGTATTGACAAGTAGGAACCCGAAAATATTATCTAAATTAATTATTGAGGTAAAAAAAGTTGTGAAAAAAATAAAAAAATGAATAGTAAGTGCCCTTTGCCATGGCAACGGGTGGAAACGGAAAATACTATTTGCAAGGGCAACTACTATTCACGTGAATAGTGGCTGCCCTAGCTCCCCCCTTACCATGGCTAAGGGCAAATGGGTGGAATTGCTCTTAGCACAGTTGTTGCCTCAACCCAAAGTGTGTTCAAAGGGATGCAAGCAACAGCATTTGATTTCTTTGTCTCAACATTAACTCATATTCCACACCATGTACTTTCTCATATATAATAACCCCCAAATCCCCAACTTCTTACGTTTAGAGATTTAAAGCAAAGTATTTCACCACAAACTTAAGAGAAAATATCTACACGAAATCCTCCTGAGGCTGCCCATCAAATTTCTAATCAAATACAATGCTGTGTGCAAATCATATGGAGGTCTCTGATCAAAAGCTCAACCTTCATTCACAGCCACCTCAGACACACAGCCTCTCCAAGCACACGCTTAAATTGTAGCATTGTTTTATTAAAAATAATAAATAAATTGTAGCATTGTAGCAATGGTCCTTAAATTATTCCCCGATTTGCATTTTTGTCATTGAATTTCAAAATAGTTGTTGTGATCCTTAAATTTGGACCGGCGTTGCACTATTCATAATTTTCGTCAATAGTGTTAATTTTCTGTCAAATACCAAGGCATATTAGGAATTTCACTACCCATCTTAAAATAAATAAATAAAATAAAGAAGAAAAAAAAAAACATGTGCTGCTCCCTTCACCTCGACCTCCTCCCTGAACATCCCCTCCCCCGACATCCCAATCTCCCATCCCCAGCACCCCTCTTCTTCTCAACCTCGCTATTGAGCGACTCATTACCTGATCTCTATCTTCCCTCTTTTTTCTTCCCATTTTTTAGTTTTTAATATATTTTTTTAAATTTTATTATGTGTAATTTTTTATTTTTTTTGTGTACCCCAATATTTAACATAAAAACTTGCAAAATTGACGAAAAGGACCAATAGCGCAACACAGAACTTAATGTGAAGACCACAACAACTATTATTGAAAATTCAAGGAAGAAAATACAAATTGAGGTATAATTCAAGGACCATTACCACAATTATTTAACCTAAATTCATTCATTCAACATTAATCCAACATATTTCCATTTCGGTCGCTTTGGAACTCGTAATGGGCTCATATGCCCTCGCTACTAATTCTGCCACAATTATTTGGAACCCTTATGTTGGAAAGTTTGCGTTTCTGCCTAGGGCTAGGGTTAAGCCAAACCCCATGCGAGCTTGAGGTTTGGTCATTAGCCAGGAGCTTCTTTTAGTTCTGCTGTCGTTCCTGCGAACTTTTGGCCTTTAGGTCTTTAGATATCATACAGCTACAGCCAAGCTTTTGTTAATGGTTGCGGGTGGAATTACAAGGCATGTGCTAATTTATACCTGAATTTTTACTTTGTCTTCAATGTCATCTGATTCTGTACTTGGCATAGTGATCTTATTCTTATTGCAGTAATTACTATTTCTTTTTTTTCTTGGTATTAATTAGGTGAAGAAAAAATACACAAAAGTTTAGGTGTATTCAAAGAGTCATAGATTTTGAAGGATTTCTAGGGTTGTGGATTGAGGGTGAGAGAGAGGTATAAAAATACCTAAGTTCATAACAAGTCCAGCCGTCCCCCAATATTTCATTTGAAGCTTCGACGATCTATTTTCTCTCTCTGCAAATTACGAGCATTCCTCCATCTCTCTCAAGGTACACTAATTTTTTTTTCTCTTCAAATCAATTTGTACACTGCTAGTTTTTTTTTCCCCATTATTTTCTTGTTCATTGATGATAATCTGGTTGGGTTTTACTTGTTATTAGGGTTTCGGTTAGGGTTAGGGTTTATGTAAGCGCCTTTTCTTGTTTTAGTTTTGGTATTTTCATCTATATAGTATATAGTTTATAGCATATGTGATTTGTTGTTTCCTATAGGCTTGGATTGTTTTCTTAGTACACTTATAATCATCCTAAATTCACATGAAACGCAAAAAAGAAGAAATAACATTTTATTGGAAAGATAAGGATAGTGTGGTGGCTTAAACAGTGTGTTTAATCAATTATATTGCAGCTTCTGTAAGCTTATCTGATCTAATTTTTTTCAGCCCTATTAGATTGCAGCTTCTGTAAGCTTATGTATGTTTGCAAATTTTGGCCTGTTTTGTTATGCATGGTCCTTTTGCTCTTGCATTATTAATCATTTGGTTTTTTTTTTTTTTCTATGAGAAATATATATCATTAGGTTTTTTACTTTCTTGTATTATTAGTTGATTTTATGCATAATACTGTCAGTTAGAGAAGTTGTGTGGTTTTGTATTATATTAGATCAATAAGAAACTAAAAATTAGATATCTAATAATAATTTGCATATATAGTTACATTACAAATGGGCGATGCACGACAATTGCAAGTAAATGGAAAAGGGAAGGCCAAGAATGATTATAACAGTTGGAATATGGAAGAGAGCAAGATGTTGTTACAACTCATGGTCGATGCTGTGTCTTGTGGATGGCGTAATCCTAATGGTGTGCTACACAAGGCAACTGTAGAAGCCAAAATACTTCCTAAGATTAATGAAAAACTTAAGTGTCAAAAAAGTTATTCTCATTATCAGAGTCGGTTGAAATACTTTAAGAAAAAATATCATAAGTATACCCAACTTGTGCATCATAGCTCTGGGTTTAAGTGGGACCCAATCAAAAAGAAATTCACTGGTGATGAAAAACTTTGGGAAGATTACTTTAAGGTGCGCTTCTTAACTCTTCTTTAAATATATTATATTTGGTAATTTGAGTACATATTACTTCCTTTCTTAAATAATTATTATTTTCTTGTTTCTTTTACAGTCCTATCCGAGCCACATAGGCCTTCGCACAGAAACTTGTGAGGACTATGAGGAATTGCAAATTGTATTTGGCAATGAAATTGCTATTGAGAGAAACTCGTTAGAATTGGGTGATGATATTGATGCAAGAATTGATTGGGTCGAAGACAGACATGTTGGAAAAGAGGAGTTTGTTTATGATGATGGTAATAAGGCTTTTTTACCAAATGAAAAGGAACCATCACACCAAGATCCATCACTTGGACAATCTTCATCAACCTTACTCTTTCATGCCACTAGTCCGAAAGTTCCCTCAGAAAGCATCAACCAGAAGAAACGAACAAGAGCTGAGTATGAAGGGAATACTAGCTCATTTGAGACCACCAATCAAGCTGGAATACTGGAAAAACTTTCTTTGAGCATTGATTCAATTGCTACCAACTTTCAGAGAATCTGTAACCTATTGGAGAAAAGGGAGAAAGATAGAGAGAAAAGGAAAAGAGAGAACCAAAGTTCTATCTGGGATGCTATCAAAGAGACCCCAAATTTGGATGAACGTGCTCGTTATAAAGCAGTTGCATTGCTTAATACTAAAACAAGAAGGGATGTATTTTTAAGTATGTCACTTGAAGAGCGCTCAGATTGGATAACCTACCTTTTGAAATGAGTGTTTTTTGGGTGATGATACATCAGGCTCTATTGGGTATTTATGTTGTTTATCAAGCATTTTTGTTTTTGTTTAAATTCCTCAACTCATAGTTGTAATTGTTCAGGGGCCTTTTTCGTCGTTCAGATTTTTCTCTTTCAGTTGCCTGCATGTGACCCTTTATTTTTAAGATGTTTTTCAAGTTTCGGATTCAATGGAAGCTGAATTTAGCAATGTGGGCTGCTGTGCCATCTCATGGTTTTACTAACCACATGCCACGGCACGAAGGTGGAAATTTTTAAAACGAAAGAATTGCTTTCTGTTGCATAAAGGTTGTTTGGACTGAAATTACTCTGGGGTAACGAAGGTGTTGTGCTCAAGCGTTTGGTTTTGCTATCCAAACAATCAGACTTGGTTGTCTTAACTGAGAACCATCAATTGATTGTTTACGTTAGGTGAGATAGGAAGTCTAAATTCATAGACGAATTCTAGTTTTTTTTTTTTTTTTTTCTGTGTGGAAAAGAAAAACTTACAATAATCAATAGTCACGATAACAGGAAATTTCCTTCCGGGGGTCAATATGTAAAAGGTTTTTAAAAAAATTGGGCTTTGCGCTAAAATAGCCATTTTTCACAACTTTTGTTCCAAAATAGCCATTGTCCTCCACAGTGTCCCTATAGCGCCCCTATAAAGTGGCGGAGCCACGTAGGGACTAGAGGGGTCATAGGCCCCTTCTCAACTCTCTCTCTCTCTCTCTATGCAATTAATTTAATGTTGTGTATGAACTGAATATTAAAAGAGGATACAAGGGTTTTATATACTACAATCAAAACTTAATCTGTAAAATCTATAATTTTTTATTCTTGAGTTTTACTTTAGAGGATATCGGTCAGGGTCGCAAAATGATGCGCAAGATGCTCTACGAGAACTTACAGTGTTTATGCTCGCATTCCCTTCATTTTTATATTTTGCAAAAGGGCCTTCTCTAACATCAATTCCTGGCTCCGCAACTACATGTAATGCAAGGATGGCCATTTTAGAACAAAAGTTGTGAAGAATGGCTATTTTAACTAATTTCTCAACAACAACAAAATTACAAAATAGACTCATAAAAATTAAACATTAATATAAATACTTCATAATTAATATTTTTTTAAAAACCATATTACAAACTATAATTGTTCACTACGAGTTTTGAGTTTGGATGGTGGTGGTTTGGGTGTGTAGAGGTAGGTTAGGAGTTGGGAAGGATATGGTTATTTTTTGGGGGAAATCCAATTGAAACTAATTTGGGGGAAATCCAACAGGCATACACTAAGGAGGGTGTATTCAATTTAGATTTTAAATGATTTAGAAGAGTTATAAAGTTGATGGAGTTTAATTGAATTAAATTGAGTTTGATTGAATTCTACAAACTCCACATAGATTTTGACTGAATTTGTGTATAGATTTTAACTGTGTTTGTTAGAGTTTTATTATTGATTTTAATGGAGTTTATAGCACTCAAAAAAGAAAGGGGGTGATGATGGTGGTGATGGCGATGGTGGGGGAGGTAGTGGTGGTGGGAGAGTGAGGTGGTGGTGGAGGTGGTGGCGTTAGCTGTGGCAGTGGTAGCGGCAACGACGATGGTGATGATTCTAGTGGTGGTGACGATGGGGCTGATAGTGGGGGTGACAGTAGTGGTGGCGGTGGGGGTAAGGGTGATGGAGGTGGAGGTAAGGGTGGTGGCTGTGGTGGTGGTGACGGTGGTGATGACTGTGGTGGTGGTGGTGGCGGCGACGGCAGCGGCGATAGCCATGATAAGATGGTAGTAGCTTGAGAATAAAAATAATATATCTATCAAAATCTTTGGGGTAAGCAAAGATTTGTCATGGCCTAAAATTAGTCTATAATCAAACAAAATCCACCACTTTTTATATTTCCTTTAAAATCAATGAATTTTTTAATACATCCCAACTTTTATGAAGTCTTTTAAAGTCGTGATTGAATACATTCAAATTTGAATGGAGTTTAAAAAGTCTGAATTGAATCCACCCATAATTGTATAGACTTATTTTTTACCAAAAACGCATTCGGTATGTAGTTATCATTTTCACTGGAATTGTTTTATGAAAACACCAAATTATTGTTTTCATTTTCTACCTAATGTATTGGTCTGATTGCTTTCTTTTTTCTTTTTGGTACATTTATTATTCAATTTCATATTTATTTTTAAAAGATAATATTATTTTATTATCTAGGTTTTTCTAAAATTATAATTTTTATTATAATTTTAATTATACATTATTATTCTCAAAGTATACATTTTTCATTGTTTGTAATAATTTTTAGCCTTTAAAATATCAGAATTTATAAATAAATAAAAATTATTACAAAAATTAGCAAAAAATATACTTGAAAATAACTCACAAATTATTATTCTCAAATTGTCCTAGTAGTCACGTTTTCACTATTTTTATGAGACGTCGGGCTCGTTTGGGAATGCTTCTCTAGGAAGTACTTCTGCTCATAAGCGCTTCTAACAAAAGCACTTTTATTATAAAAATCTTGAATTTTCATAAAAAATTAAAGTGCTTCGTGGAAAAGCATTTGGGAGTGCTTCCTGAAGAAGCACATAGCAGGTGCTTCTCCAGGAAGCGCTTCTATGACCCAAAAGCGCTTCTAAACTTTTCTGCCAAACGCTGTCAGAAGTGCTTTTAGTTATTAGAAAGCGCTTTTGGCCCTTTCAGAAGCACTCCCAAACAGGCCCGTATTTTCGAATCAGAATTTCCATGTGGTTGGCACTTGTGATGGGCTCATATGCATTGCTGCTCATTCTGCAACAATAATCTGGAACCCTTCTGTTAGAAAGTTTATGTTTTTGCCTAGGCCTAGAATTCCCTTCTCCACAGAGTATGACACCAGAACGATAGCAAGTTATGCCTTTGGCTATGGTTGGCGTACCAATGACTATAAGGTTTTGAGAATTGTGAGTAGCGTATATAGGAAAAGCCCATGTGAGGTTGAGGTTTGGTCATTAGCCAGAGGCTCCTGGAAGAGTCTTAGTCCTGAATCCTGATGTTATTCTTGCGGACTTTAGTACCGTAATTGTTGACCTCAGAGACAGACAAGCTATTGTTAATGGTGTTCTGCATTGGCTGCAATACTGTAAGTACGAGGATAGTTGCATTCTGTGGTTTGATATGGTCAGTGAGTTATTTGGAAAGATAATGCTGCCCGATGCTTTCAGAAAAAAGGTTTGCGTTATGTCAGGGAGTCCCTTGCCTGCCCTGTTCGAGAAACCTTATGATGTTTCAGAGGGATCATATCGTATTCACATGTGGGTGTGGGTCATGGAAGAGTTTGGCGTAACTGAATCGTGGACTAAATTGCTAAATATATGCCTGGAAGCAACTTCAATCATGCCATTTGGTTTTAGAAAGAGTGGTGAAGTAGTGTTCAGAATGTGCGAGGGAGAGCTGGTATCGGTGAACCCTAAGAACAAACAAGTTAAAAAGTTTGTAACTGATGGATGCAAGTACCAATTCATGGATTCTTTTGTAGAGAGTCTTGACCAACCAAATGCTATTTCTTACTAATAAGAACCAACAACTTCCCTTCACTTCCAGTTTAGTGGAAAACAACATACCTTATACTTGAAACAGCCTCAAAATACAGAGCTGCATTTTCTGCCCTGCAAGAGCATGGCCCTTCCTATACACACCAGCATTAATCGACACAGAATGGGAATGGACGAGTTTTGTTTCGGGTTATTTGAAACTTCTTGTTGAAATCACTGATGTATTTTCAGGCAACAAATGTCCAATTGCAAGTACATATTTTCCTGAGATTTGTGGTGTTCACATCTATGTTGAATGGTGCAAGACCCCAAATGACTTCCTTAGTTCTATGGCATTAAAGATGAAAGCTAAGCTTGCTAATTATCGGAGCCAGTGCAGGGTTGGCATTGGCAGTAGCTGCAATTTTGGATCCCAGATACAAGATCCAGTTGGTGGTGTATTAACTCTTCTGAATTAATGGTAGTAATGCTCTGGATTGGATGAAGGAGGTTGCTGAAGACATCAAGGAGATTTTTGATGCGTACTCAGTTTGCTCAAGAATCGTTCGTACAAGGTTGAGCTTTGACTGGCTGCAGCTAACTTAGTACCAGCAGTGATACAATGGATAGATTGAAGGCTTTGAGAAAGTTCTCTATGATACTTCTCAGAGCCAAAACCTGATATCAGACTGGGTTTTTTTTTTCCCCAAAGGAACTAGTCTTCCCTTGTAATTGCAATTTTAATAGTTCTTCAAGTTTTTGCTCGAATAGAAGCCAACTTTAACAATGCGGGCTGCCCTCCCTCCCATTTCTAGCGGCATGTTTTTGATTTTGATCTTTTTTAGTGATTCTTTCTTATGAGTCAATTGCTTTATGTTGCTTGTATGCATTAATCCAGAGCGTGAATGAATGTATTTAACCACTAAAGCATAATAGTTGCTCGCATGGGCCGCATGTGAGAGTTGTGCCACGGTGCCACCATGACATTTATGATTCCATAGTTTGTGTCAAGCTATCCCTATGCAAAATTTTTAATTAATTTGAGTTCAGTGGGCACTTTGAACACAAATCATAAGTAATAATATGGTACAAATTCCGAGCTCAGTGCCATTGAAAAGTATCACCAGGAAGAATAAAATTATTTATCCCTGTACCTTTTGCTTTCCCCCAGCATTGACCAAAGTTGTTTTTGATTAGTTCCTTGGACGGGTGTTTGAAGAGTGTGCGTACAACCGTCTCTTCTTTTTGTCCTTTTTCTTTTTTTCATTTGCTCACCAGCCATGGAAGGAAGTCAACTTAGGGAGAGGAACTCTTATGTAAAGGGAATAACTTTTTGTTATTTCCATCTAATAACGCAATGATATGTAGGATAAATTTTTCACGTGTCATCATGTTATTATGCTATTTCAGTTACATGTAAGTTTTTTTACAATGTAAAAGTGTAAACAAGTCAAGTCAAATATTATAGTGCTTAATTGACTTGTTTAAAATTTATCGAGCATTAGTTTCATTTAATTAGTTTTTTTTTTAACGGACCAAGCTCAAACAAGCTAAAAAGTTATTGAATTCAATACAAGCTCGAGTTGAATAAACGAGTACTGCTATGCTATCCATATGGATAAAAATGAAAGAGCTCAACCAATCGACCTATACCCACTATCACAAATATTATACAAACTCAAGCAAAACTCTAAGAATAGACAGTCCAAATTCGAGCCAAACTCCAATACAAAGCAGTACAGCCAACGGGTTCTAAACCCAATGAAAAAAGAGACTTTGATTTTCATACTAGTAGTCTCATTTTCAAACCTCCCTGCGTTTAGGGTTTAGGGCACAAGTCGTAGCCCACCTGCCTGCGTTTTTGTCTCTATAAAGAAAGCACACGGCTATACCTTTTGTTTTTAGGATGAAGTAGGGGGATCAAACCCCAAACCAAACAGACTATAGGCTATACTTTTTTCCATATATAAAACCCCCCAAATCCCAACTCTTGCATCGCAGGCATAATTGAAAATTGGAAGTTAGAGCAAAACATCAGACAATCAAAGCCATGGCAGACTACTTCCCTGAAGAAGTCATACACGAAATCCTCCAGAGGCTGCCCATCAAATCTCTAATCAAATTCAGAGCAGTGTGCAAATCATGGTGGTCGCTGATCAAAAGCTCTACCTTCATCAACACCCACCTCAGCCGCCGCACAGCCCAATCCAGCAACCAAAACGACGGTCACCTCCTTCTACTAAACGCTTTACCTGAGAAAGTGGACGCTGCTTGTCAGCTTGGTGAGCTTTTCTCCTTGCACTGGGACAACCCTGAATTTGATGAGTACACAAAGCTTGTAAATCCATTCATTTACCATAACACCGCTTATTTTCCCAAAAAGATCACATTTTTACTTGAGAATTTCCATGTGGTTGCCACTTTTAATGGGCTGATATGCCTCGCTGCTGATTTTGCAACAATAATCTGGAACCCTTCTGTTAGAAAGTTTATGTTTTTGCCTAGGCCTAGAATTCCTTTTCCCACAGATTACATCAGAAAGTTTATGATAGCAAGTTACGCCTTTGGCTACGATTCGCGTACCGATGACTATAAGGTTTTGAGAATTGTGAGCGACCTTTTAAGCGAAGCCCCATGTGAGGTTGAGGTTTGGTCATTAGCCAGGGGCTACTGGAAGACTCTTAGTGCTGCTGTTATTCCTGCGGACTTTAACCCTGCAGGTATTACTCTTAGATACAGACAAGTTTTTGTTAATGGTGTTACTCATTGGCAGCAATCCTTGAAGAACGAGGGTAATTGCATTGTGCAGTTTGATATGGTCAATGAGGTATTTGGAAAGATAACGGTGCCTGATGCTTTGAAAAGAAAGAATTGCTTTATGTCGAGATACGGGGAGTCCCTTGCCTTGTTTGAGACATATGATGAAGTTTCAGAGGGATTAAATGCTATTACTTGTATTCACATGTGGGTCATGAAAGAGTTTGGTGTGCCTGAATCATGGACTAAATTAATGAGTATATGCTTGGAAGGAACTTTAATTGCGCCGTTTGGTTTTAGAAGGAGTTGTGAATTAGTGTTCAGAATGTATGGTGGGATGCTTTTATCGGTGGACTCTAAGACCAAACAAGTTAAAGAGTTTAAAACTGACGGATACAGGTACCACTTCATGGATTCTTTTGTAGAGAGTCTTGTCTTACTTGGTCAACCCAATGCTATTTCTTACTAAGAAGGACCAACAAATTAGAAGTAAAGACGAGGTTGGATTGGATTTTGATTAGCACTTGCCTTCACTTCCGGTTTGATGGAATTCAACACACCTTACTTTTTAAACAGCCTTAAAATACAAGGGTGCATTTTCTGTCCTGCAAGAGCATGAGCGTTCCTATACTGCAGCTTTAACCGGCAGAGAATGGGAATGTAGGAGTTTTATTACTGGTTATTTGAAACTTCTTGTTGAAATCACTAATGTCTTTTCAGGCAACAACCCAACTGGAAGTATATATTTTCCTGAGATTTGTGATGATCACATCTAAACATTGAATGATGCAAGAGCCCAGACGACTTTCTTAGTTCTATGGCATTAAGAATGAAGCTAAACCTGATAAATGGTGGAGCGAGTGCAGGTTGGCATTAGCAGTAGCAGCAAATTTGGATCCCCAATACAAGATGCGTTGCTGGTGTATTGTGATTCTCAAATTTACTGTAGTACTGCTGTGGATTGGATCAAGGAGGTTTCTGACGGCATCAATGGTCTTTTTGATGCATATTCAATTTGCTCAACAAGGGTTGATTAAGGTTGAGTGAGCTTTTATTAGTCCTATGTCAACTGTTGTTGCTCCAGTATCTGCAGTCAGTGTTGGTGGTATTGTGGTAGAGTGCTCGATCAACGTCGAAGCACACGAAATGCTGACACACTACAGGCTCTGATATTCACTCCAGATCAGATTGGTTGCTGATGGAATTAAAAGGCATGCCCCTGTGCATTATACTTGAATCTTACTCTGTCTTCAATATAACATGTATTTTGTAGTGATCTCATTGCAAGAATTACTAGTTTCTCTTCTTTCTCTTATGTTTTCTTTTTCTTTTTCTATCAGAAGTCATCTTTCTTCTATGTACCTATTTATTTACCTTGGACTCTTGATCAGGAAATTGATGTATAATTTCAAAGAAAATATATTTCTTAACCATATCAATGGGTTGGCGTTTACAAATACGTTGTAGACTTCTCCATTGATGGGCTAAGGATCAATTACAGGGCCACTTGGACCCACTATTGATGGGCTCGCTAACTTTAAAATTGTGGTTTTAATTTTGGAGCCGAGAAATTAAAGCCAATCATGCTACAAGCCCAACAACTCTTTTTTTTTTTCTCTCTCTCTTTCCAAAGCTAAACCTCAAGTTAGACCAAAAAATATATAGCTCAATTAGTTAAGAGTGGTAACACAACACTGCATTCGAGATCATGTGTTCGATTTTCCCGTCCCTACTACACATTGCGATGGCCCACTGGTTAGTCATACGTGGCCACTTGGTCACATGTAAATTTCATGAGACCACTCATAAAATATCATATCAGTGTCGAATCTGTTCTTTTGCAAAAGGCTTATGGATATTGGATATACAGGCCCCTACTAACTCCACTCTCCCAGTCCCTGGAAGATGAACAAAAAAGTAGCAAACAAATAAGGTGATATCTTCAAAGATACCCCCATATGTTTAGGAGATTCTGAACCAAAGAATCGGATTCCAAAAGTGCCCCCACTGATTTGCTTCTGCCTTTCATAAAGCCTCTCTCTCTCTCCACATCTCTCTACCCACCAGACCAGGACCATGTGTTGATTCCCCCTACCGCTGAACCTTAGCCCCCATGCCTGTCTCCAAATGCTGTGCCACCTCGCTACCCTACCCTACCCTCTTTTAAATTTGTAACCATGATGATGATGGCAAAATCGCCTTTTCAGATTTCATGCACTTTACTTGGTTTTTTCCTTCTTGGATAAGCAACTATCATGATATTCATCGTGCTGCATCAGAAGAATCCATATAGAGAAATCAGAAATGTTGTTGCCGATATTTTCCTCTCCGTTTTGTCTATTGTTTTTTTATTTTTCTCAGAGCAGGTTATGTATTTTTCTGGCTTGAGTTCTGCGTGAAATTTTGTAAAAATCTGTTATGGATTTGCCTATTATTGGATATGATACTGATAAATGGCATCCACATGACTCTTATTGTGAAATAGATAGTGACACTACCTCACCTGGCAAACACTAGTTGTAAACTTTTACTTCTTAATTTTTTTGGACTTTTAACAGTTAGTATAGTTAGCTTGTATAAGTATGGCTTAGCCTTGCTTAGCATGCATATATATTATTTTAAAAATTAAAGAATAATCTTAGGGATGGACATAAACCATCCCAAACCGAAAAAACCAACCGAACTGGCTTTTTTTATATTAAAAAAAAGTACAAGTTTATACTACAAGATAAATGGGGTTTTTCTCACACACAAACACTATAAATGTGACATGAAATTCGAACTTGAGACTATTGGTATGTAAATCAATACCCTTTTCTAATGGGCTATATCCTGTTGGTAACAGAACTGGCTGGTTTAATTTAGCTTTTTAAAATTAAATAGTATGTGATCTCAAACCGAATCGAATTGAACCGAATATAACTAATGCATAATTAAAACTATATTTATGTATATATTTTTTGGGGGGCTATGGTATAGAAGAATCATTTTATGTATCAGTAGGATAAGACCATAAGATAGCAATTTTCTCAACGGCGGAATGATCGGGTAAATGTCTGCATCAATTGCATGCTTTCCCTGATACGACAAGGGTTCCCAGAAAATCCCAAGCCATCGCAACAACTCTGTTTCCCCCTGTTTCCTAGTTTCTGAATTATACTAATTACCTAATTACTCTCTCTCTCTCTCTCTCTCTCTCTCTCTCTCTCTCTCTCTCATGAAAATTTTAGTCCCAAAAAACCAAAAGGAGTGAGTGGGTTTGTAATGGATTTGCAACACTACACGTCATAAAACATCTTTTTAATGCATGGTTTTGGTGGTCGTATTAGAGTTGACCTCCCATAAAACAAACGGATTAATTTATTATTTTGAAGACCAAAGTTCACAATATTATAACAACACTAAGAATTAATTAAAAGCACACTACCAAAAGCAGATTTATAAATGCTGCTGCTGACATATGTCAAGAAAGAAGAAAGCAAAGCAAATCAAAGTAAATAAATTAAACCAAAAGCATCTTATTATAAAATTAGTTTGGAATCTATTTTTCTGAAAGTTTGTGAAGTGGTGGCAAAAAAGCTCTCATCAAAGTGCAGTTGCCAGACGCTTTTTAAGCCATTGATCTTGCTTAATTAGGTTATATTATGTAGCAGCCACGAAAAGAAAACAGAAAGTGAAAGGGTCCAATGAGAAATGTGTAACCTCACGTGAAAGCCAAGTTACCGAAGGTTGAGATAAAAAGGCATAAAGCCAAAGATTATACATATACATTGGTGCAGAATCAAAATAGATCCCCGCAGCAGACAATATATTCGACAGAATAAATCTACTTTTTGGTGTTGTTTATGACACCAACAACTATTTAGATGTGAAAAACTATTTATTTTACCCATCAATATTTTTTATGTGTGTTTATTCATAATAGTTGCAAACTCTTTCTACAAGCAAGCAAAGTATAACTCACAATATTTGGGTACGTAGGGGGACGCGCAGGGGTACTTTACCAGGGAATTGAGGTTCTCTCTAATTGTTTTTGACTAGCATTGGCAGATCCATGAATTTTCCTTCTTTGGGGCAAGAACTTGTAAATTATAGCCTAGTATGCAGAGGACCCTATCAACAATCTGTAAAGTCTTGCCTAATGCAGCCCAAGTTTCAGCCATTCCTTTGCCCCATTGCCCTGCCTTAGCCTTCTTTGAGGCAATTTATAAAACAGCTTGCCCCCATTCAACATAAAATATCATGAAAAGAGTAGAACAAGACTGAGTGGGGATTAGTACCTTCACCACGGGCTCCTTACTAGATCGGCCACTGTTTGGCGAGGTGAGGATAGGTTACTAGTAGTCCGACGACTTCTCCTTTATATGTAGAGAAGTTCACATAACTCTCTTGGCTCGAATCCTATTTCAATATTAATAAATATCGCTTTTGATCAAAAATAAAAAGTTAGTCTCCTATCGTTCTATTGTTGATCAATAAAGATTCTATCGTCCTGTCGACATTCTTCAAAATAAAAAGTTAATCATGAAAAAAAAGAAAGCATTTGCAAATAAATATATCCAATTCATATCATTGTCAGTAAAGATTCCAATATTTGTCCTCATTGGCATAAAATCGATAAGAACAAAAATTATTTGTATTTCTTAAATTGTTGAAATCTTTACTTCATTTTTTTTTTCTTCTGCTTTTGCTCATGCGTTGTCATCACCCAATTGAACAAAAGAAAACACAAGCATCGCTCTTTTTTTTGTTCTTTGTTTAACGGAAAAGAAAAAAAAAATTCAAAATAAAGAAAAGGGAACAAATTCCCTCCAAATGATTGGTCGCGACGTAAAAACTAAATAGCCCCCCCGCTTATTCTCTCTCCCGCCATAAAAGCTATTCTGACGCTACCACTGTCTCCCAATTACTCTCTCTCCCCAACATATTTCAGTTCGTCTAGCTTTCTCTCTCTTACTCCTCCATAACAGATTCGCTCTCTCTCTCTCTCTCTCTCTCTCTCTCTCTCTCTCTCTCTCTCTCTCTCTCTCTCTCTCTCTCTCTGCAATTGGACGAAGAAGGAGGTTAGTGTTCGTCAAAAGCTCGAGGCGGCTCTTCAAACCAATCGGTTAGCTCTCTCTCTCTCATTCTCTCTGTATTTGAATGCAAGATTAGGCGCACCTCTGTATATCTGTAAATATATGTTGAATTACTTTGAATCTCTGATTCTTGATCGAAATTTGCGTTTGTTTTGATTTCTACTTTAAATTTACGTTTCAAGAAATCGTCATTATTATTTTAATTTCTGCACAATAAATCTATCAGACATCCAGAATAGGCCAACACAGATTCGTGTATATATCTGTGTGTGTGTGTTTGTATATGCTTTTGTGATGTAACTGTGAAATACAAAGCATTCAGGAAGAATGAAAGAAAGTTTGAGAATTTTCTGATATTTCTCTTCTTCTTTTTTTGTATCTATTTCTTTTGTTCACACACTGAAGCTTCGAGCTACAATTAGTTAATCAGTTAGATTTCTGTTAGAGAGGGTATTACTATTAGCATATGGCAGTCCTGTCCACATCAGCCATGGGAGTTCTTACTAAACACTCCCTAGCTTTTAGCCTTTAGCTTGTTTAGGTAGTAACTTGTTCTCTCTCTGCTACTGTTATAAACAATAAACCAAAAATTTATTTGTCGAAAAGTACCATTTGATGGACAACCAAATCTAAATGGGATATTTTTTGTTTTTTGTTTTGTTTTGGTGTAATGCCTTTTAAAATAATTACTGTAGCACTAATCAAATGCTATTGTTAAGTGTTTTCTCATTGGTGTGTTTTAATAGAATGTTCTGCTAGATTCATTCCAATGGCTACAGAACAAGGAAACTTCAGGTGTGCAGCTAGGGGGTAGAGTTCACCATCTGAAGTTTTCTATGTTGCAATAAGAATGCTGCCTTAAAATGTATTTTGAAAGCCAACGGGTCTATTCTAGTGGAAAAAGGACATTGATTTGCAAATTACTAGTCTTAGATTCGAATTCTCATAAAATTTTGGTTTGTGTAATATCGTTTGTATTAAAAAATATATTTTGAAATGTTTTCCTTGAATTGTAACGAGCCCATGAAAAATTAGGATTTCAAATTTTTTTTGAACTTGATGAAATTTCACCAGCAATTCACCATGATGTCAGTTTTTTTGACTTGTCCAAAAGAACTTGCCAGATTGGATGGATGGGATGTTGCTCAAAATGGGACCTACACCATGCTGGCTGGGTGGCAATCCTTGCATGTGTGACAAATTTTAAGTTTTGCCGCAAATTCCCTGTCCTTGGTAGAGCCTCTCACGAGCTTCACACCATAGAAAGAAGAATCCCTTATCTCTGAGTCTGAGTCTGATGCTGAGCACAGCAATAATACCCAACTCCACTTGCCTCTTGCTCTTGCAGAGAAAACAAACACTGCGCTGCATGCGTATCATATGACTTTCTTACATTTCCATTGGCCTATTCGTCCATTTAGCTACTCACATGTTTATGGTTCTTTGTCAATCTCTTTCTCTTTTTCTTTTGCTTTTTCATAAAACAAAAAAAAAAAAAAAAAGAGAGAAAAGAAGAAGAAAAAGCATATCTTTATCATTCAAAAGATATTTACAAAGTTCAGTGGCACTGTTCCAAGCCAAAAGATTTCTTTCTCCTTTTTTTAAACAAGTCAATCGATGAAGGTTAGTATTATTCTTTCTCTTGCTTTATTATTAAGTTTTTGTTTTGCCTAATTGTTAATGTTACTTTGATTGTGTCTCCATCGCTCTCTTTTCCGTTCTTCTCTTACCCCCAACTACCTTTGAAATTGGTCCCTAATTTCATGCTTCATGGGAGCTTTGATTGATAGAGAAATCTGGCTTTTTGTTTTAGATCATTACTGAAAATGTCCAAGTTCTTTTGATTGTTAAGGTTTTAATGTTCGCTTCCCAACATTAGAGGTCCTTAGATTGCAGATTGGTGGTAATCTCTCAGACATTTGGTCCCTACTAGGGGACTCGCTAGAGCTTAGCTAGGTGAAAGAAGAATTGGAGTAATTTGTCTTTGTTGATGCCTAATTATTCACAATAAATATACAAGCGATAGTCTACACTACAAGAGGAGGGGATTTCTCACACAAACTACCAAATGTTATGGGGATTCGAACCTGAGAGTATTGGTTTACAAGTCAATGCCATTTTTTACTAGGCTAGACCCTGTTGGCAAATTGTCTATAATTTTAACAAGTGATTAGATGCCTGCGTAAGTGTCAAGGTAGGTAGATGCTCTCGAGTGCTAAAGCATTGTAGCTCCCTTGTATTTTATATCTTTAGTCAATGTCCAACTTATCCCTAGATGAATTTGATGGCCCTGCCAAGAATTTCCACCTAAAGGTGGCCCTAGCTTCTGCACTATAAACCTAGTCTTTGCCTCAATGATACTGTCCTCAAACTTTAGGCGCAGCCATGTACTTTTTTAGTTTATAAATCCAGAGCCAAATGAATGAATTTCATGCTTGCATGTTCTGGCTTCTTGCTTTTGTAATCTCAAGGACTAAATTGTTCCATGCATCTCCCAAACAACTTGATTAGTGATGGACTGGGTCGGTTGTGGGCTAGCAAAATTGAAATTCCATCATTGACCCAATGCGGCATTAGTTGCTCTATCAACACGTTCTTTTAAGATATGTTTTTTTATTTATTTTTTATAGTAAAGATATGCTTTTTCATTAGCTGACCTGTACTTACTTTTGGTAGGTCCTCTAGGGGTATTCAACAATTGAATTACGGGTACAAGGAATAATTTGATTGTAGGATTTTACATCCATATAGGGAGGTGTACTAATTGGGCTAAGAACTGTTTCAAAATGGCAGGGGATTTCATAAAATTACGGTTACAAGGAATAATTTGATTGTAGGATTTTATATCCATATAGCGAGGTGTACTAATTGCGCTAAGAACTGTTTCAAAATCGTAGGGGATTTCATAAACGGATAGGATCCGGAGAAGATCGATTAATTAGAAAGATTCTCTTTTTCCTTTCTTCCTGCTTCACAATAAGAATGCTCAAAAAGAATCAAATGGGAAATAATATAGTAGAAGTCATCGAAATTAAGATTTCACCGAGATGAGATGCATGTGGGTTCCACAATAGAATCCGTATACTTCAACAAATGAAAATCTCTCACATGTTCACATGCGATTGAGCTTAGAAAAATCCTTCTACAATTGAGTAGATACTTGAAAAGGACTTTTTTCGAATGTCAAGAAGACTCTTATACATCAATACTCGATCGTGGGCGCGTAGAGGCTCTTCAACCACTGCATAACACTCATTAGTGGTTGAAAAATCTCTACTCGCCGACGTGCCACTAATGGTTGGTAGTATTTCCATGTCATGTATCATGCTAATATGTACGTCGTCGTCCAGAATTCTAGGACGTGGGTCATGTTGCTGGCAAGAATTAGTAATGTTCCTTGTCAATTGTCACTCCATGTCAACGTCTGTCGGTGTGTGTTCTAATAAAGTAGGTTAACAATCAATCTTGGTATACGATCACTTCCTCAGTTCCTTGGGACTCGGACGAGACGAGCTGCACTAATTATTATAATTTGAACAAGTGACTTTTTGCATTGCCATGCATGATGTGCGCCCAGGTGTGACATTCCATATTGTGTATTTAAGCACTAACATAAATACACAAACTATTATTTTCTTAAAACCCATCAATACATTTTATACATGTGCAAGTCTTTTCTTACTTTTATATATGCTGGTCTACTAGAAAATGTCATGTGGCACTACAACCACGCCAAAGGACTAATAGTGACCTTCAAATCCATTTTTTTCTTTATCATTCGGGGTCCGGTGGCCCCGACCCACATGTAGCTCTATGTACTGTTCTAAGATGTGTAATGGCCTCCCAATTACGATATGCTCTGCCCCTGTTTGGGTGGACTTTATTTCTGTAAATTCATAAGGTTGTTGTGTGTTTTTGTTGATATAATTTGTAATAAAGAAAATAACAAATGGAAAAAATCAATCAGGCCACATCTTTAGTTATATCGTGTGACCGAAAGTGGGAAATGATGTAACAAAAAGGAAATGCAATAAAGTGATTTCCAGTTGTCTTCGGTTGGTCTTTAGCAAGAATTTTGTTCGTTCATTTACGTACCCAAAAAAAAAAAAAAATCTCATTTTTCAAAGATCTTTCAAAAGGAAAAGGACAATCGTCACATAAATGTGTTGATTTAAAGTAGAATTATACAAGCGGCAGAAATTATCTTCAAATTTCAGGCCCAAAGAAAAATGGCAAAAAAAAAAAAACTGAGTTTATGTTGATAGAGAACTTACCTATAATGAGAATCTTAATGACCTTGTTCATCCCTCCCCGATTATCGCTTCTATTATAGAAAATTGCAAATATAGCAATTAGATAAGATATTGACAGTGAAGAGGATACATATTGTGCATTAAAACAATTGCTTCTCTGAGTTAATTTAGTTGCTAATGCTCTGTTTGCTCTGGGTAAAGTCTTTTCTTTTTCCAACATCATTCTATCTCCTGCATGGCTGTAAGATTTTCTGTACCTTGTAACGCTTACAAAAGGATTGTAAGGCTGTAAGATTTTCTGAACCATTGACTGGGGTTCAGTTGACACAGGCATCTCCAAACACTGACATATTTGACTAAAACTGGAAAGGAGGTGAGGTCCTTGTTTCTTTGAAGACTTGTTTTTTCTAGTATGATTGAAGAAGTAGGCTTTCTATTTGTCTTTGGTTTATGCTGTTTCTGAACTTTCTGAAGATGATTAAGTAGACTAACAGAAATAAGTACATGGTATTGCTTTCTTAGTTCAGCAAACTAAAAGTTTCTGTACGTTTGTATTTTCCGTATTTGTTGTTTCATCTGAGTGATGCTCAAAATTTTTGGCTGAATGAAACTGCCAGAGTTGGAATGCCGAACACCCGTGAGAACTCTGTCACCAGCTGTGCTGTGGATTTTCTTTTCTGTCATTTCCTGTCTGCCTGCTTTCATTTTTAGTCTTTTCCCTTTATGCTTTTTAACTTTTTCCATGTTGATTTTAAGAATGTGAGGTTTCAATTTTCTAGTTTAGTAGACCAAGAGATAGTGCTAGACCCCATTTTCTTGCTATCCCGTTCTTTGCATCCCAATCACTTGACCTGCTTGTCATTACTTGTGATGTTTATGCTCTAGATGCTTATCCTTTTAATTTCAGTGACAAGAGTAATATGTACTGCTGTAGAAATGTTATTATCATATTCAGACCCGTGTGTGTTACGATTTTTTGCTCTTAGCACCCAAATGTGAGCTTTTGTTTGGTCAATGATGCTGATTGATGACATAGTTTGCGTAATCGAAATGTAGGACACAGTTGCTCCAGGACCCTAGTGCTAATATTAGTAGAACCGAAGGTTCATTACTAGAGAGAGCATATGCCTGGGGACAAGTACAACAGTAATTCATCCCACATCCCAAATCGAGTTGAACGGCTCTTGAGAGAAAGGGAGCTAAGGAAGAATAGCAGGGCCTCCCACTTGAATGAAGCAAATGATAACAATAGGGTGACTCAACCATTTGAGCCTGACTTGCAGTTAAGAGAAGATGAAAACTCAAAAGTTGCCTATGTTGAACAATTCTTGGAAGGGGCTGCAGCTGCGAGGGCGCTTACTGATGGATGTGAAAAGCAAGAAGGGCGGCCTCTCAGACAACGACAACGACTGTTGGTTGTCGCCAACAGGTTACCCGTCTCTGCTGTTAGGAGAGGTGAAGATTCATGGTCTCTGGACGTAAGTGCTGGGGGTCTGGTCAGTGCCCTTTTAGGTATGTGATGTCTTAAGTCTTCATTAAATATTGTTGTTCAGTTTAAAGTCTTCAACCCTTTATTGAAGTTTATGTTTCCATGTTTATCATTTTCTTAAGGGGATAGGATTTCCATTAGTGTTAATATATTTTTTCATTTTAATGTGGTATTTCTTTACCTGCAAAAAGACAAACCTAATTTGTACTGGATGGTTTTGCCAAAGGTGTGAAGGAGTTTGAAGCAAAGTGGATTGGTTGGGCAGGGGTAAATGTGCCAGATGAAATTGGGCAGAAGGCACTTACTAAAGCTCTAGCTGAGAAGGTTCAAATTTCTATATCTGAATTTTTTTAAACTGAAAGATCCAGCTCATTTCACTGATTGCCTATGTATATAGTTTTATCTCTGAGGTAAATGTGCATAAACTTTGTAACTTCACTGTCCAACTGATGGTTGTTGTGTTCCTTGCAGAGGTGTATCCCTGTTTTTCTTGATGAGGAGATTGTTCATCAATATTACAATGGATATTGCAACAACATTTTGTGGCCCCTTTTCCATTACCTTGGACTTCCACAAGAAGATCGACTTGCCACCACCCGGAGTTTCCAGTCGCAGTTTGCTGCATATAAGAAGGCAAATCAAATGTTTGCTGATGTGGTCAATGAGCACTATAAGGAGGGTGATGTAGTTTGGTGCCATGATTACCATCTTATGTTTCTTCCAAAATGCCTGAAGGATTACAACAGCAAAATGAAAGTTGGTTGGTTTCTCCACACCCCATTTCCTTCTTCTGAAATCCACAGGACACTGCCATCACGATCAGAGCTTCTCCGTTCAGTTCTTGCAGCTGATTTAGTCGGGTAATTATTGGTTACATTCTGCATCAATAACGAACATGTTATACGATTTACTTTGTTGAGGATAATTGGTAAAATGTTGTCCTGATAGATTATTTAATTCTGTTTACATCATAAAAACCTAATATGCAAACGAGTATAAAGTTTTTTTTTTTTCTTTTCAGTTTTCACACTTATGACTATGCACGGCACTTTGTTAGTGCTTGCACTCGCATTCTTGGACTTGAGGGTACACCTGAAGGAGTAGAGGATCAAGGGAGGCTTACTCGAGTGGCTGCGGTCTGTATCTATCTAATTACTACCTGCTCCTTTTTTGGTTTTTGGTATTTTATCCTTTGAGGTTTTGTGTTAAAAATTTTATATGATATATATACACTATCTAATTATTAGCTGTACTTACTATGTTTTGTGTTCTTGAAATTTCAGTTTCCCATTGGAATAGATTCAGAGCGCTTCATACGTGCACTGGAGGTTCCTCAAGTCCAAGAACACATTAGGGAATTGAAAGAAAGATTTGCCGGGCGAAAGGTAAATGTTCATTTGTTGTTGCAGTGATCCTAGACACGTACACAAATACACCTGTTATTTCTGTCAATGAAATCTGCCAAAAATATGTGTCACTTTAGAGAACAGTAACATGATCAATCTGAAACATAGAACTTTAATTCTGTTGACATTCTTCATTACAGGTAATGTTAGGTGTCGATCGCCTTGATATGATTAAAGGAATTCCACAAAAGATACTGGCATTTGAAAAGTTTCTTGAGGAAAACCCAAGTTGGCGTGACAAAGTGGTTTTGCTGCAAATTGCGGTGCCAACAAGAACGGATGTTCCAGAGTGTATGCCCCTTCATGTGGTTTCTTGTCTCTTTGTCTTATCTTAAGTATGATGTATAAACTACTTATTTTGCATTTCCACAGATCAAAAACTTACAAGCCAGGTTCATGAAATTGTTGGGCGAATTAATGGCAGATTTGGAACTTTGACTGCTGTCCCAATACATCACCTGGTATGCGCTTGACTTCTTAAGTAACTATTTCATGATATGATATATTATTCAAAGGTCATATTTGGAGTTCAGTGGAATTTACTATGAAGGATGTTGATGTAATATGTGTGGGAAAATGGCAGAGCAGCAATAGGGTTGCAAGAATGTGGTGGAATAGGAGTTTAGTAGTGCCTGTTCCATAACCATAACAGTATTTTTATCGTTCATCTATATCAAATTTCAAGACCTATCACATGTAATTTAACGGAATGTTTCCCATAACAATTCTTTTTACGTCTACAGGATCGTTCCCTTGACTTTCATGCTTTATGTGCACTATATGCTGTTACAGGTACTATTATTCTACATACTCTGGATTTCCCTGTTTCTTTTGATCCAGAATTTTTCAGGCAAACCAAATTTTCAACACAAGCCATAAGCCTTTATGGCAGAAAATCCTTTTGTGCTCTTCCTGATTTATGTAGTTTTTTTTAATTCAGAACTTAACGTTTTTAGCTGTAAGAAAATGTATATGTAACTCTTCAGCTAATAAATTCTTCTTCCCTGCTTTTTTTTTCGCAATTTGCCCAGATGTAGCACTTGTCACATCCCTGAGAGATGGAATGAATCTTGTCAGTTATGAGTTTGTGGCATGCCAAGATGGAAAGAAAGGGGTCCTTATTCTTAGTGAGGTAATAACTAGAAACATGCATGTTTGGTTATGTAATATCTTCGTCTCTTTGTGGAAAATTTGCGTTGGTGTTGAATTATAATTTTCAATGTTGAGAATAGTACATAATGTAAAAAGATAGAGATCATGAATCAAATAAGCTTGAGATGCTGAACCTATGTTTAGTTGGTTCTCGTAAAACCTCTCACTTAATTGTGTTCAGCATTTATTTCGTTAAGGTTGTATCAGATGCAATGCTAGTTGTGCAATTGACATTCAAGGAACAGATAAATCGACTAATTTTTGTTACTTGTTTTCTTCTAGCTTTTCACACTTCCAATTCATTTTGCAGTTTGCTGGTGCCGCACAGTCTCTAGGTGCTGGAGCAATTCTAGTGAACCCATGGAACATCACAGAAGTTGCCAATTCAATTGCCCAAGCATTAAATATGGCCTCTGAAGAAAGAGAGAAGCGGCATAAGCATAACTTTATACATGTGACAACCCACACTGCCCAGGAATGGGCCGAAACGTTTGTAAGGTATGCATGCTTGAGTTTCAACATGTCATAATTCTTAGAACTTGACATTATTTTTGTGCTGTGTGCTGACAACTTAAGCTTTTGGAACAATGGTAAACCAACATAATTGACATGGCAGACAAATTACTTACTGAGATTTGATATTCGCATTAATATTTTCCAGTGAACTTAACGACACTGTCGTAGAGGCACAGATAAGGACTAGAGAGGTGCCACCAACACTTCCAAACAAGGAGGCGATTGAAAGATATTCGAAAGCAAGTAATCGATTGATCATACTGGTATGTTATGGGAATGTCCCAGTTAAGAAGTGGTATTCGAAAGCAAGTAAATTCTTCATTAAATATCATACATATCTGCATGGTTTTCATCTTTGAAGAGATCTGCATGGTATACGTTGTCAAATCTAGGAAGCCTGACGCACATAATGGGCAGTTGTCATAGAAATGTCTTAACCAAGATCTAACACCCCAACTGAAAGGTTTTTATACGCCTTTACTTTGCCCAGTATACCAGCAGTACATAAAATTTGCTTCCATATAATTCAGGTCAATGACTAATACATTCTGCTGATATGCTTGACATATTTAGTAGCTAATAATACATCAAGTTGGTCTCACCAATTTGCATTTAGTTGATACCAGTTTCTCGCTGTTATTTTTAAGACTTATAATTGAAGGGTTTTGACTAAAAAAATAATAATTGAAGGTTGGTTTTCATGCTGTTAAGTTGTTTGTCAGCTACTTTCTGGTTGATTCTGTAACTTCCTTTTTGTCGATTCTCCCACAACTATAAAGTGCTGATTTTCTTCCTTAAGTAATGTGCAACTCCTCCAGCATTTGTAGGCACTCTTACCTTCTGTCAATAATATTTCTTTCGTGGATTCAACCTTGATAGGCTTTTTCTTCTTCTTCTTTCTTCTGATCTTTGTGGTGATTCGAACTCAGGGATTCAATGCAACATTAACTGAACCAGTGGACACACCTGAGAGACGAGGTGATCAAATAAAAGAAATGGAACTTAAACTGCACCCAGAGTTGAAAGAACCCTTGTCAGCACTCTGCAATGATCCACAAACAACTATTGTTGTCCTCAGCGGGAGTGCCACATATGTTTTAGATGATGTATTTCATCCATCTCCACATCTTAATCTCTTTACTACCTTTACTTATCCCCTTTTTAATTAGAGTGTTTTTACAGAACTTCGGGGAGCTTGACATGTGGTTGGCAGCTGAAAATGGGATGTTTTTGCGCCTAACAAAGGGAAAATGGATGACAACAATGCCCGAACATTTGAATATGGAATGGGTTGAGAGTGTGAAGGTGATCTTGAGTCTTGAATTAAAGTTATATTCTGTTTGGTTGAATCCTGACTCCTCTAACTTACAATGCTGATGTTATTTTTTCAGCATGTTTTTGAGTATTTCACGGAGAGAACACCCCGGTCGCATTTGGATGACCGTGAAACTTCGCTTGTGTGGAATTATAAATACGCAGGTACAAAAAAGTTTTGAACCCTCAACCCAAAAAAAGAATGGTTCTGTTTTATCCCGTTTCCATTGTAAGATGGTCTTTTGAACAAGTGCACTTTTGTTTGTTATATACTCTTTCTGTTTCTTATCATCTTATCACAATTGTAGATGTTGATTTTGGAAGACTTCAAGCAAGAGATATGCTGCAGCATCTCTGGACTGGTCCAATTTCTAATGCATCTGTTGATGTTGTTCAAGGTAGCCGGTCTGTCGAGGTGCGACCAGTTGGTGTCACAAAGGTGAATCCATGAATGCTTAACAAACAATATTACATTAATAAACTTTATATTTTTTCATACTGCAGTTTTTTGCTTGTTTTCTTTTCTGACAATTTTCTTTATCAACTCAGGGTGCCGCAATTGACCGTATATTGGGAGAGATAGTTCACAGTAAATCTATGACAACACCCATTGATTATGTGCTGTGTATTGGACATTTTCTTGGAAAGGTAACTTTCCCATCCCACAAGTCATGCCTTCCCTCATCTCTGATCCCCACTTATCTGAGTTATAAGTTTCCTTTCTGATCTGAGGAATTATGCCATCACATTTTGCTTCAAATAAGGTTCTTCAGATACTCAGAATCTGCTATTAATCCTTCATTAAATGCTATACTATCATGGTCAAAACTCAAAACTCTCAGCAACTTTAAGTTACTTTCCAGTATTTTCTTGAAGGTTCTTTACAGGCCCATCAAAATGCTCCACTTTTGCATCGTCTGATTCTTAATACCAACCGACAAGCATGGGATTGTAGTTCATTTTATGTGCTTTAACTCCCAATTGTGGAAAATGGAGAAGATTTTGATTCAGGTGTTTGTTCATCTTCATTTCAGGATGAAGATGTTTACACCTTTTTTGAGCCGGATCTTCCGCCTGAGCAGATGGGTCTTCCGAGAAAGATGACTGATGGACAAAAGTTACCTAGTGAGAGAAGATCTTCATTGAAGGTTCCATCAAATAAAAGTGCCTCAAAATCAGCTCAGAGCAAGACACAACGACCTTTACCAAATCCTGAGAAGAAGAATGCCACTCACAGCAATGGGAATGCACGATGGCCATCTCCTGAGAAGACTTCATGGAATGTACTTGACCTAAAGAGGGAGAACTACTACTCTTGTACCGTCGGGCGGACGCGTACAAATGCTCGATATCTGCTTCAGTCTTCAGATGATGTTGTCTCATTTCTTAAGGAGTTGGCTGGTGCCTCTTCGGCAAGTTCTTAATCTCAAGATTTAGGGCATCTTCAACCGATATGTCAAAAGTGTCACATAGACATTTAATGGCTAGAAATTACATCTCACATCACTCCAACTGAGTTGTCAAAGTTGATGTGGAAGAAAGGCTAGAGGTTCAGTCGTTACTTTTGACATCCCAAAAGCAAGATGTCAAATGAATTTTTTTTTATTTTTTTTATAAAGACAGCGGGCTGTTATTTTCATTTATTATTATTTTTCTTCTTTATCTTAAATGATTTGATTGTTACAATTTTTTTCCTTCTTTCTCTTTCCAATTTATTTCCAATTTAAATCAACACTAAAATGTAATAAAATAATAATTTAATTTGACATATCGGGTGGAGTGTAAAACTGTGTAAATGTCAAATTGTCACATCAACCATCAAATTTAAATTTGATGATTGATATTGAATTGAAATATTAGATTTACTCTTAGATTAGGTACTGAAAAGGCATCTAAACCACAGTGATGGTCAAAGATTTAGGAAGAACAAAATGAGAAACGCAGAGCATCCTTCTTGAATATGCAGTAATTATTAATCTAAACCACAGTGATGGTCAAAGTTTTACATAATTTCCACCATCGAAGAAATTATTCATCCAAGTCTCAAGATGAACACTTTTTAAAACTTGAGAGCATTATATCTCTCAATCTGGAGATGAAGAGCTTGCTGAAGATGCACCAGCCAACTCCTTCAGAAATGAGACAACATCTGAAGACTAAAGCATATATCGAGCATTTGTACATGTCACAGAACAGTCGAAATTGTTTCCGATCCGACGACATTGCATCTAGTTGAAGGCTTTGCTGAAGCTTTAGGAAGTTTGGCTGCTGCTAGTGTTTGGGATAAATGGCAAGCATTATATGATCTAGCATCTACAAGTGTATCCACATTACTATTGCGTTTTCTGAGAGAGGTATACTAATTGCTCCAAGAATTGTTTCAAAATCATAGGGGATTTCATAAACGGATAGGATCCGGAGAAGATTGATTAATTAGAAAGATTCTCTTTTTCCTTTCTTTTTGCTTCACAACAAGAATGCTAAGAAAGAATCAAATAGAAAATAATATAGTAGAAGTCATCGAAATTAAGATTTCACCGAGATGAGATGCATGTGGGTTCCACAATAGAATCCGTATACTTCAACGAATGAAAATCTTGTTGAGCAAATTTAGAGTACACAACTCTAATTTAGTCTTGTTGGAGACAAAACAAGTAAACAATTTACTTGTATTAGACTCACAAAATATTACAACAAGACAACTCTCAAAGGAAAGACAAACTCTTACAAGGACTCTTTCTTACTTCACTCACACTTCTCACTAGAACTACTTAGCTCTATAGCTCACTCTTCTTGTTGACACACTTCACTTCTTGATTGGTTGGTTGGTTACATTGATAAGCTTTATGCCTATTTATAGAGGTAGTAACCGACTTATGTAAGTCGGCTTTATATAGCTAACCAACCTTGACAAAAGATCCCAGCCACATGTTCAACCGACCTTGAATATATCATGTAGGTTCTAGGAATCGTTTAGGCGGTTTGCTTACTTTGCTGGGTAGACCTCATTCTAGATTGTTCTAGTTTTATTTGTGCAATATTATTTCTATGAGTTGGGCTTTTACTTTTCTTGGGCTACTTAATATGTTTGTGGGCTGGAGTTGATATTTTAACACTCCCCCTCAACACCAGCTCACATCCTTTGCACCACATTGAGCTGACGACGAAATCTTTCCAACTTGCCGGTACTTAGACCTTTTGTGAACAAGAGTCCGCAATTTGATCATCTGTATTGATATGTCTCATCTCAATCTCTTCTTGCAGAACCTTCTCTCTGATAAAATGGTAGTGTATCTCCACATGTTTGGTTCTTGCATGAAACACTGGATTTTCCACCAAACGAACTGCTGATTGATTATTACAATTTAACGACACTGAATAATCTACTAATTGATGTAGATCATTCATCAGCTGTGTCAGCCATGTGATCTCTTGAGCTGCCATTGTTGCTGCTCTGTATTCAACTTTAGTGGTTGATAAAGATACTGTCGCCTGTCTCTTACTGCACAAAGAAATTGTTCCTGAACCAAGCTTAAATACGTACCCGGTAGTTGATCGACGAGTGTCATGATCTTCTGCATAGTCAGCATCACAATAACCAACTAGCTTGCAATCTTCACATTTCTTGTACAACATGCCATAGTCAATTGTACTTTTCACATACCTCAGTATTCATCGAACTGCATCCAAATGAGACTTCTTTGGATTTTGCATGTATCGACTCATCACTCCAACTACATATGAAATATCAGGTCGAGTCAATGTCAAGTAGATTAGACTACCCACCAATTGTCGATACATCGTTGCGTCTTCTAAGTCTTTGCCTTCATATGCGCACATCCTGACATTGGGCTCCATCGGCGTTGAGATTGGCCTGCATTCAAGCATCCCAAACTTTCGCAACAAATCTTTTGCATATTTCTGTTGACACATAAATATCCCTTCTTGTGTCGACCTCTAGCCCACGAAAGTGTTTGAGTTGTCCTAGTTCTTTCATCTGAAAACGAACTGACAAATTCTCCTTTGTCTGGTGAATTTCTTCCTCGTAATCACCAGTGATGATTAGATCATGCACGTATACCAGCACAATAGCTAATTTTCCTCCATTAGCTTTAATGAATAAACTGGAATCTGCATGGGTTACTGAATAACCACTTCGGGAGAGAAACTCAGCAATCTGACCGTACCATGCTCTTGGCGCTTGCTTCAATTCGTAAAGTGCCTTTTTCAACTTGCACACATACTCGGGATGGACTTCGTTCTCAAATCCTATTAGTTGAGTCATGTAGATTTCCCGATCTAACTCCCCATGCAAAAATGCATTCTTCACATCCATCTGGTACAAGTTCCAATCTTTGTTGGCCACAAGTGCAAGTAGGACTCGTACGATCATAAGCTTTGCCGCTAGACTAAACGTTTCATCATAATCTAGCCCATATTGCTAAGAGAAACCTCGAGCCACCAATTGAGCCTTGTACCTCTCGACCGATCCATCAGGACGACGCTTTATCTTATACACCCATTTGCAGGATATGGGTTTCACATCACTTGGCTTTGGCACCAGATCCCAAGTCTGATTTTGCTCGAGCGCAGTGATCTCTTCTCTCATAGCTTTAATCCATTCGGAACTCTGTGATGCTTCTTCAAACGTCTCAGGTTCAACTGCTTCTTCTGATATGGCTGCGTTGGCGTATTTAAGATTTGGCTTCTGTACTCTTGTTGACCTTCTGGGTTGTGATTGTGGAGTCGATATTTCCACTTCACCGAGTCTAACTTCTTCTAGTGCTTGTTGATGTACACTAGTTTGCCAAGGATTCTGAGTAACTTCTTGCTCGTCATCGTCACCGTCAAGCGAATCTTCATGCTCATTTGAACTCGGTCGGATTGGAACAATTTGCTCCCCCAACTTCTGTTGCAGCTTATCTTCAATTTCTCTCAAGTCTGGTAACACCTCCTTTTCTGGGGACCACCAAGATGATGCTTCATCGAACACCACATCTCGTGATGTGTAGCACCTTTCATTTGTAGGGTCACAACACTTCCACCCTTTTCTTTGGTTGTCGTATCCCACAAAGATACATCTAATTGCCTTTTTGTCAAACTTGCTACGTAGATGATTTGGAACAAATACGTAGCACACACAACCGAATACTTGAAAGCAACTGTCTGTAGGTTTCATATCCCACAGTTTCTCAAAGGGCGAAACAAATTATAACCTTGGTTGAGGAAGTTTGTTGATCACTTAGGTTGCAGTTCTCATGGCTTCAGCCCAAAACCTTCCTGACACATTCTTGGCATGCAGCATGCTTCGACATATCTCTGCAAGATGCCAGTTCTTTCTCTCTGCTACTCCATTCTGTTGTGGCATGTTGGCACATGTGAATTGGTGACATATGCAAGACTCTCTTAGATACTGGCAGAATTCATTTGAGGTATATTCTCCTCCATTATCTGTGCGTAGACAGATAATCTTCTTCCCCACTTTTCCTTCAACTGTCTCTCTAAATTCTTTAAACTTTGAAAATGTGTCGGATTTTTCTTTCATAAAGAAAACCCACACATACCTTGAGAAGTCATCAATGAACGTCACCATGTATCGCATCCCACTAATCGATGGTTGCTTGATAGGCCCGAACACATCAGAATGGATTAACTCTAACAGTGTTTTTGCTTTGAACTTGGACTCCTCAAATGGTAGTTGATGCGCTTTACCATATTGGCATCCTGCACAGACCGTATCTGTTCTCACATCAAGCTGAGGCAGACCCATGATCATTGACTTCTTCATCATCACGCTTAGCTTGTGATAGCTAACGTGGCCCAATCTCATGTGTCATAAATCTGCTGTCTCATTCTTTCTTGTCTTGTCTACATATGCTGACTCTGCTGACATTACGTAGACTAACTCCAGTCGATGTCCCTCCATTGTCGGCATCCCTGAGATCTTGAGGTTTCAATACACCTTCACATCTCTTGGACTGAATAGGACATAGTGGCCTGATGATGTCAGTTGTGCTACTGAAAGCAGATTCTTCTTCATGCCTGGAACATGGTAGACGTCTTGAAGCGGCACCTGGTTAGGATTGTATCGTGGTGCTACTACTGTCTTACCGATGTGGGTTATCGTTAACCTTGAGTTGTTGGCAGTCACCACCACACGATTGCCCTTGTACTCAGTAAGGTTTTGCAGCTTCTCTTTATCACCTGTCATGTGATTTGAGCAGCCTGAGTCGATAATCCAATCATTCTTATAGTCAATCCTTTCAGGTGACGTCACAGTGAGAGCTAACTCCTCTTCCTCTATAGCGAAAGATGCTTCCGCGTCCCAATCATCATCTCTTTTCTGCTTTGAATTGGAAGTAGCAGTATTACTCTCAACATGCCTTTTGTTGGACCAACAATCTTTTGCCATGTGGCCCTTCTTTACGCAGTTGTAGCATTTGCCTTCGAATCTTTTATTATTCTTGGATTGACCACAGTTGCCGTGAAACTTTGAAGCTCCCCCTGGCCGAGAACTTCCTTCTCCTTGACAACGTTTCGCCTTGTCACCATCTCTTTGAGATCCACTACCAAAGTGCTCCTTGAAGTTGCCTTTACGTTTGTTGGTGTAGAGCGCTTCCTTCTCACCTTTTAACGAGACCCCTCCCATTTGCTTAGCCATAGCTTCTTGATCGGCAAGCAAATTTTCAAACTCAACAAGTGATGGTTGAGTAGGCCACCCTTGTACAGCGGCAACGAAGCCTCGGTATTCGGGTCTCAAACCATGGATAATAATTCTTTTTATCCTAGATTCCATAATAGCAGCAGTAGGATGTAAATCAGAAATTTCACGGCATATAAACTTCTTGTGGAAGTACTGACCAATCATCATGTCGCATTGTGCAACGGATAATAGCTCGTTCTCAAGTAGTTGTAGTCTTGTGTCATTCCTTTTTGAAAAGAGTGTTGCAAAGGTGTCCCATGCTTCCTTTGGTGTTTTGGCTTTCCTTATGTGCTCTAACATTTCTTCTTCAATTGTTGTCTTTAGGGCAAACATGGCTTTACCTGCTTTGATCTTCTACTTACGCAAAGTGTCACTGTTGTCTTCTCGTGGTTGTGTGACATCGTTTCCTCCAACGACATCCCAAAGATCTTGGCCTTGCAGATAAGACTCCATACATGTCGTCCACATGTTGTAATTTTTGTTGTTGAGCTTTGTGATTCCTCCAACTACGTGAAGATCACCCATCGTGTCGGCAAAATTTCGGCAGTGCCGAACAAGCTTGATCTAAATATGCAAACTTGTAGAGACAAACTCTTCACGACTCAAAGAAACTCCCGCATAATCAGTCACTGACCGTCCTGCTCTGATACCAATTGTTGAGCAAATTTAGAGTACACAACTCTAATTTAGACTTGTTGGAGACAAAACAAGTAAACAATTTACTTGTATTAGACTCACAAAATATTACAACAAGACAACTCTCAAAGGAAAGACAAACTCTTACAAGGACTCTTTCTCACTTCACTCACACTTCTCATTAGAACTACTTAGCTCTATAGCTCACTCTTCTTGTTGCCACACTTCACTTCTTGATTGGTTGGTTACATTGATAAGCTTTATGCCTATTTATAGAGGTAGTAACATACTTATGTAAGTCGGCTTTATATAGCTAACCGACCTTGACAAAAGATCTCAGCCACATGTTCAACCGACCTTGAATATATCTTGTAGGTTCTAGGAATTGTTTAGGCGGTTTGCTTACTTTGCTGGGTAGACTTCATTCTAGATTGTTCTAGTTTTATTTGTGCAATATTATTTCTATGAGTTGGGCTTTTACTTTTCTTGGGCTGCTTAATATGTTTGTGGGCTGGGGTTGATATTTTAACAAATCACTCACATGTTCACATGCGATTGAGCTTAGAAAAATCCTTCTACAATTGAGTAGATACTTGAAAATGACTTTTTTCGAATGTCGTGGAGACTGTTATACATCTATACTCGATCGTGGGCGCGTAGAGGCTCTTCAACCACTGCATAACACTCATTAGTGGTTGAAAAGTCTCTACTCGCCGACGTGCCACTAAGGCCACTTCCAGCAACCCCTTAGGGCTCAGGCTGGGGGGGAGGAAGAGCCCAAAATCAAGTTCCAGCAACAAAGGCTGGCCTGGGCAATTCGTGGGGTCCACGAGCCTGGGCTGGTCCGAAGGCAGGGGGAGCCCAAGCATGAGCCCGAAGGTGCGGCTGACGTCAGCAGGCGAGTTTCAAATTTTTTTACCGTTGTTGCACGCGCCAACGTTAAAAAAATTTGCTGCGCGCTCGTTAGCTTCCTCCTAACGGATCTATGCCATGTGGTGTGTTCTGGTCCTTCCGATTCCTTTTGTCATCCAATCCAACGGCCTGGAATTTTTCAAGGCAAAAAATTATGAAAAAAATTTGGAAATTTGTTTTAAAAATACCCAAAAAATACTGAATTTTTTTTCTATAAATACCAATCCCTACTCTTCACTTTTAACAACAAATCCTCATACATCTTCTCCTTCTCCAACTATTACTCACTTTCTACTCAATATTTTTTTCATTTTCAAGTTTAATTTTTCTCTATCTTTATGGCTTTTTCTCAAGAAACCGGAGGGGCATGGAGCATCATGGAAGATGTCTTGTTGTGTGAGTGTTGGGTCCAAATTAGTCAAGATCCCATATCGGGTAATGAGATGAAATTCAGTCAAATGTGGAAAAAAATTCATCACGAATTTGTTGAAAGATCAGGTTCCACCCGTACGGAAATGGCATTGTCTAGTAGGTGGAAAATTCTTAACAAATAGTTGGGGAAATGGAGAGATGCCCTCACAAAAGCGATGGATATCCAAAGAAGCGGGGAAAATCTCAACGATGAGGTAAATTATTTGTAATTTTCATTTTATTAATTTTAATGTCCTATTAATTTTAATTTAAATGTTTCTTGCAATTTGTATATTTTGTTAATATTTCTTGTATTTCTATATTTATTTAAATGTTTCTTGCAATGTATATATTTTGTTAATATTTCTTGTATTTCTAATATTTATTTAAATGTTTGTTGCATTCTCTATATTTTGTTAATATTTCTTGGATTTTCATTAATATGTTTATCTTTTTTGCATTACCAATATTTTTTTTATGTTCCTTGCATATTCATTTTTTTTTTTATATAGATTGTGCAAGCTCAAATGTGGTATGGAGCTACTAGACAAGGGAAAAAAACTTTCAACCATACCCAATGTTGGGAGGTGGTGAAGCATTGTAAGAGATTTAGCATTATTCCAACGGCTCTACCGGTGGTGTTAAATGAGACGCCACTCCATGATTCACAAGCTTCGGACTCGCCTATGGAATCCCCTATGAGTGAAGACTCACCCATTGAAAGGGAGTTGAGGCCAATTGGGAGGAAGGCGGCGAAGGCAAAGAGAGGAAATAATTGTACAAGTAATGCCTCTAAATTTTTGGAAGAGATTGCTAGGAAAAACGCCTTGAGAATTGAAATAGACAGGAAAGCCCAAGAAGATGATAGGGCAATGCAAATAGAATTTGCTAAAGAAAGGGAGTATGTACGCAAAGAAAATGAAGACAAGAAGGATCGGGAAACCATGGCCATGGATACAAGCCATATGTCTTTTGAATCAAAAAAATTTTGGAAGCTAGAACGAAAGGCTATTATGAGACGAAGACTTTTTCGTGATGATGGACCTAGCAACACGTATTGGTTAAATGATGGAAACCCTTAAGTTAGTTTGCTTGCCTTTTCATTTCATTGTATTTTAATGTTTTATTTTAAAAATTAATTGTAATTCATGTATTTTATTTTATTAGTAGTATTGGTTTTCTTTGAGTTACCAAAGAAACTATTAAATAAAATTCCTTTTTATTGAAAATATTCCATACATAAAAAATCTCAAAATCTCATCCGAAAATATTGTCCAAATGAATTGTTTAGGTAAACAAATTTGTGAAAAAAAAACAAAAAATTGAATAGTACTTGCCCTTTGCCATGGCAACTGCTAGAAATGCAACTTGCTTTTTGCAAGGTCAGATACTATTCATGTGAATAGTATCAGCCCTAGCCCCCCTGCCATGGCAAGAGTTTGACTGCTGGAAGTGCCCAATGGTTGATAGTATTTCCATGTCATGTATCATGCTAAAATGTACGTCGTCGTCCAGAATTCTAGGACGTGGGTCATGTTGCTGGCAAGAATTAGTGATGTTCCTTGTCAATTGTCACTCCATGTCAACGTCTGTCGGTGTGTGTTCTAATAAAGTAGGTTAACAATCAATCTTGGTATACGATATCACTTCCTCAGTTCCTTGGGACTCGGACGAGACGAGCTGCACTAATTATTATAATTTGAACAAGTGACTTTTTGCATTGCCATGCATGATGTGCGCCCAGGTGTGACATTCCGTATTGTGTATTTAAGCACTAACATAAATACACAAACTATTATTTTTCTTAAAACCCATCAATACATTTTATACATGTGCAAGTCTTTTCTTACTTTTATATATGCTGGTCTACTAGAAAATGTCATGTAGCACTACAACCACGCCAAAGGACTAATAGTGACCTTCAAATCCATTTTTTTCTTTATCATTCGGGGTCGGTGGCCCCGACCTACATGTAGCTCTATGTACTGTTCTAAGATGTGTAATGGCCTTCCCAATTAAGATATGCTCTGCCCCTGTATGGGTTTGATTTGTTGAACCTGCTTAGATCTTGTGGAGTTAGAGACGAACACATATTGGTTTTAGGGAATAACTAATTAAGAAGGGCATTCATGTAAATAGAATCCAAAAGTTTCAAAATTTATTCGGACTATTAATAGGGAAATTAATTTGTTATATTCTTAAATTCCAGATTGTTTGGGATTCAATTGGGTGGACTTTATTTCTGTAAATTCATAAGGTTGTTGTGTGTTTTTGTTGATATAATTTGTAATAAAGAAAATAACGAAAGGAAAAAATCAATCTTTAGTTATATCGTGTGACCGAAAGTGGGAAATGATGTAACAAAAAGGAAATGCAATAAAGTGATTCCAGTTGTCTTCGGTTGGTCTTTAGCAAGAATTTTGTTCGTTCATTTACATACCAAAAAAAGATCTCATTTTCCAAATATCTTTCAAAAGGAAAAGGACAATCGTCACATAAATGTGTTGATTATACAAGCGGCAGAAATTATCTTCAAATTTCAGACCCAAAGAAAAATGGCAACACCAAAAAAAAACTGAGTTTATGTTGATAGAGAACCTATAATGGGAATCTTAATGACCTTGTTCATCCCTCCCCGATTATCGCTTCTATTATAGAAAATTGCAAATATAGCAATTAGATAAGATATTGACGTTGAAGAAGATACATATTGTGCATTAAAACAATTGCTTCTCTGAGTTAATTTAGTTGCTAATACTCTGTTTGCTTCCTTTTCGGTTCTTTGGGTAAAATCTTTTCTTTTTCCAACATCATTCTATCTCCTGCATGGCTGTAAGATTTTCTGTATCTTGTAACGCTTACAAAAGGATTGTATTGCTTCCTCTTTTTTTCTCTCACTACGTTAATTCTCTACCGTTCAGATTTTGGAGATCGCCATCTCTCTCCCTTCCATCTTTCTATATAAACCAATTGACTGGGGTTCAGTTGACACAGCCATCTCCAAACACTGACATATTTGACTAAAACTCCGAAAGGAGGTGAAGTCCTTGTTTCTTTAAAGACTTGTTTTTTCTAGTATGATTGAAGAAGTAGACTTTCTATTTGTCTTTGGTTTATGCTGTTTCTAACAGAAATAAGTATATGGTATTGCTTTCTTAGTTCAGCAAACTAAAAGTTTCTGTACGTTTGTATTTTCCGTATTTGTTGTTTCATCTGAGTGATGCTCAAAATTTTGGCTGAATGAACCTGCCAGAGTTGGAATGCCGAACACCCGCTGAGAACTCTGTCACCAGCTGTGCTTTGGATTTTCTTTTCTGTCATTTCCTGTCTGCCTACTTTCATTTTTAGTCTTTTCCCTTTATGCTTTTTAACTTTTTCCTTGTTGATTTTAAGAATGTGAGGTTTCAACTTTCTGGTTTAGTAGACCAAGAGATAGTGCTAGACCCCATTTTCTTGCTATCCCGTTCTATGCATCCCTATCACTTGACCTGCTTGTCATTACTTGTGATGTTTATGCTCTAGATGCTTATCCTTTTAATTTCAGTGACAAGAGTAATATGTACTGCTGTAGAAATGTTATTATCATATTCAGACCCGTGTGTGTTACGATTTTTTGCTCATAGCACACAAATGTGAGCTTTTGTTTGGTCAATGATGCTGATTGATGACTTAGTTTGCGTCATCGAAATGTAGGACACAGTTGCTCAGGACCCTAGTGCTAATATTAGTAGAACCGAAGGTTCATTACTAGAGAGAACATATGCCTGGGGACAAGTACAACAGTAATTCATCCCACATCCCAAATCGAGTTGAACGGCTCTTGAGAGAAAGGGAGCTAAGGAAGAATAGCAGGGCCTCCCACTTGAATGAAGCAAATGATAACAATAGGGTGACTCAACCATTTGAGCCTGACTTGCAGTTAAGAGAAGATGAAAACTCAAAAGTTGCCTATGTTGAACAATTCTTGGAAGGGGCTGCAGCTGCGAGGGCGCTTACTGATGGATGTGAAAAGCAAGAAGGGCGGCCTCTCAAACAACGACAACGACTGTTGGTTGTCGCCAACAGGTTACCCGTCTCTGCTGTTAGGAGAGGTGAAGATTCATGGTCTCTGGACGTAAGTGCTGGGGGTCTGGTCAGTGCCCTTTTAGGTATGTGATGTCTTAAGTCTTCATTAAATATTGTTGTTCAGTTTAAAGGCTTCATTAAATATTGAAGTTTATGTTTCCATGTTTATCATTTTCTTAAGGGGATAGGATTTCCATTAGTGTTAATATATTTTTTCATTTTAATGTGGTATTTCTTTACCTGCAAAAAGACAAACCTAATTTGTACTGGATGGTTTTGCCAAAGGTGTGAAGGAGTTTGAAGCAAAGTGGATTGGTTGGGCAGGGGTAAATGTGCCAGATGAAATTGGGCAGAAGGCACTTACTAAAGCTCTAGCTGAGAAGGTTCAAATTTCTATATCTGAATTTTTTAAAACTGAAAGATCCAGCTCATTTCACTGAGGTAAATGTGCATAAACTTTGTAACTTCACTGTCCAACTGATGGTTGTTGGGTTCCTTGCAGAGGTGTATCCCTGTTTTTCTTGATGAGGAGATTGTTCATCAATATTACAATGGATATTGCAACAACATTTTGTGGCCCCTTTTCCATTACCTTGGACTTCCACAAGAAGATCAACTTGCCACCACCCGGAATTTCCAGTCGCAGTTTGCTGCATATAAGAAGGCAAATCAAATGTTTGCTGATGTGGTCAATGAGCACTATTTGGAGGGTGATGTAGTTTGGTGCCATGATTACCATCTTATGTTTCTTCCAAAATTCCTGAAGGATTACAACAGCAAAATGAAAGTTGGTTGGTTTCTCCACACTCCATTTCCTTCTTCTGAAATCCATAGGACACTGCCATCACGATCAGAGCTTCTCCGTTCAGTTCTTGCAGCTGATTTAATCGGGTAATTATTGGTTACATTCTGCATCAATAACGAACATGTTATACGATTTACTTTGTTGAGGATAGTTGGTAAAATGTTGTCCTGATAGATTATTTAATTCTGTTTACATCATAAAAACTTAATACGCAAACGATTATAAAGTTTTTTTTTTTCTTTTCAGTTTTCACACTTATGACTATGCACGGCACTTTGTTAGTGCTTGCACTCGCATTCTTGGACTTGAGGGTACACCTGAAGGAGTAGAGGATCAAGGGAGGCTTACTCGAGTGGCTGCGGTCTGTATCTATCTAATTACTACCTGCTCCTTTTTTGGTTTTTGGTAATTTTATCCTTTGAGGTTTTGTGTAATTTTTATCATTGCACAAAGTTTAGTGTTAAACATTTTATATGATATATATACACTATCTAATTATTAGCTGTACTTACTATGTTTTGTGTGCTTGAAATTTCAGTTTCCTATTGGAATAGATTCAGAGCGCTTCATACGTGCACTGGAGGTTCCTCAAGTCCAAGAACACATTAGGGAATTTAAAGAAAGATTTGCCGGGCGAAAGGTAAATGTTCATTTGTTGTTGCAGTGATCCTAGACTCGTACACAAATACACCTGTTTATTCTGTCAATGAAATCTGCCAAAAATATGTGTCACTTTAGAGAACAGTAACATGATCAATCTGAAACATAGCACTTTAATTCTGTTAACATTCTTCATTACAGGTAATGTTAGGTGTCGATCGCCTTGATATGATTAAAGGAATTCCACAAAAGATACTGGCATTTGAAAAGTTTCTTGAGGAAAACCCAAGTTGGCGTGACAAAGTGGTTTTGCTGCAAATTGCGGTGCCAACAAGAACGGATGTTCCAGAGTGTATGCCCCTTCATGTGGTTTCTTGTCTCTTTGTCTTATCTTAAGTATGATGTATAAACTACTTATTTTGCATTTCCACAGATCAAAAACTTACAAGCCAGGTTCATGAAATTGTTGGACGAATTAATGGCAGATTTGGAACTTTGACTGCTGTCCCAATACATCACCTGGTATGCCCTTGACTTCTTAAGTAACTATTTCATGATATGATATATTATTCAAAGGTCATATTTGGCGTTCAGTGGAATTTACTATGAAGGATGTTGATGTAATTATGTGTGGGAAAACGGCAGAGCTGCAATAGGGTTGCATGAATGTGGTAGAATAGTAGTTTAGTAGTGCCAGTTCCAAAACCATAACAGTATTTTTATCGTTCATCTATATCAAGTTTCAAGACCTATCACATGTAATTTAATGGAATGTTTCCCATAACAATTCTTTTTACGTCTACAGGATCGTTCCCTTGACTTTCATGCTTTATGTGCACTATATGCAGTTACAGGTACTATTATTCTACATTCTCTGGATTTCCCTGTTTCTTTTGATCCAGAACTTTTCAGGCAAACCAAATTTTCAACATAAACCATAAGCCTTAATGGCAGAAAATCCTTTTGTGCTCTTCCCGATTTCAGTAGTTTTGTTTTATTCAGAACTTAACATTTTTAGCTGTAAGAAAATGTATATGTAACTCTTCAGCTAATAAATTCTTCTTCCCAGATGTAGCACTTGTCACATCCCTGAGAGATGGAATGAATCTTGTCAGTTATGAGTTTGTGGCATGCCAAGATGCAAAGAAAGGGGTCCTTATTCTTAGTGAGGTAATAACTAGAAACATGCATGTTTGGTTATGTAATATCTTCGTCTCTTTGTGGAAAATTTGCGTTGGTGTTGAATTATAATTTTCAATGTTGAGAATAGTACATAATGTAAAAAGATAAGAGATCATGAATCAAATAAGCTTGAGATGCTGAACCTATGTTTAGTTGGTTCTCGTAATACCTGTCACTTAATTGTGTTTAGCATTTATTTCGTTAAGGTTGTATCAGATGCAATGCTAGTTGTGCAATTGACATTCAAGGAACAGATAAATCGACTAATTTTTATTACTTGTTTTCTTCTAGCTTTTCACACTTCCAATTCATTTTGCAGTTTGCTGGTGCCGCACAGTCTCTAGGTGCTGGTGCAAATCTAGTGAACCCATGGAACATCACAGAAGTTGCCAATTCAATTGCCCAAGCATTAAATATGGCCTCTGAAGAAAGAGAGAAGCGGCATAAGCATAACTTTATACACGTGACAACCCACACTGCCCAGGAATGGGCCGAAACGTTTGTAAGGTATGCATGCTTGAGTTTCAACATGTCATAATTCTTAGAACTCGACATTATTTTTGTGCTGTGTGCTAACAACTTAAGCTTTTGGCACAATGGTAAACCAACATAGTTGACAGTGGCAGACAAATTACTTACTGAGATTTGATATTCACATTAATATTTTCCAGTGAACTTAACGACACTGTCGTAGAGGCACAGATAAGGACTAGACAGGTGCCACCACCACTTCCAAACAAGGAGGCAATTGAAAGATATTCGAAAGCAAGTAATCGATTGATCATACTGGTATGTTATGGGAATGTCCCAGTTAAGAAGTGGTGTTCTTACCTCTAGTAAATTCTTCATTAAATACCATACATATCTGCATGGTTTTCATCTTTGAAGAGATCTGCATGGTATACTTTGTCAAATCTAGGAAGCCTGATGCACGTAATGGGCAGTTGTCATAGAAATGTCTTAACCAAGATCTCACTCCCCAACTGAAAGGTTTTTCCATGCCTTTACTTTGCCCAGTATACCAGCAGTGCATAAAAGTTGCTTCCATATAATTCAGGTCAATGACTAATACATTCTGCTGATATGCTTGACATATTTAGTAGCTAATAATACATCAAGTTGGTCTCACCAATTTGCATTTAGTTGATACCAGTTTCTCCCTGTTATTTTTAAGACTTGTAATTGAAGGTTTGTTTTCATGCTGTTAAGTTGTTTGTCAGCTACTTTCTGGTTGATTCTGTAACTTCCTTTTTGTCGATTCTCCCATAACTATAAAGTGCTGATTTTCTTCCTTAAGTAATATGCAACTCCTCCAGCATTTGTAGGCACTCTTACCTTCTGTCAATAATATTTCTTTCGTGGATTCAACCTTGATAGACTTTTTCTTCTTCTTCTTTCTTCTGATCTTTGTGGTGATTCGAACTCAGGGATTCAACGCAACATTAACTGAACCAGTGGACACACCTGAGAGACGAGGTGATCAAATAAAAGAAATGGAACTTAAACTGCACCCAGAGTTGAAAGAACCCTTGTCAGCACTCTGCAATGACCCACAAACAACTATTGTTGTCCTCAGCGGGAGTGCCACATATGTTTTAGATGATGTATTTCATCCATCTCCACATCTTAATTTCTTTACCACCTTTACTTTATCCCCTTTTTAATTAGAGTGTTTTTACAGAACTTCGGGGAGCTTGACATATGTTTGGCAGCTGAAAATGGGATGTTTTTACGCCTAACAAAGGGAAAATGGATGACAACAATGCCCGAACATTTGAATATGGAATGGGTTGAGAGTGTGAAGGTGATCTTGAGTCTTGAATTAAAGTTATATTCTGTTTGCTTGAATCCTGACTCCTCTAACTTACAATGCGGATGTTATTTTTTCAGCATGTTCTTGAGTATTTCACGGAGAGAACACCCCGGTCACATTTGGATGACCGTGAAACTTCGCTTGTGTGGAATTATAAATACGCAGGTACAAAAAAGTTTTGAACCCTCAACCCAAAAAAAGAATGGTTCTGTTTTATCCCGTTTCCATTGTAAGATGGTCTTTTGAACAAGTGCACTTTTGTTTATTATATACTCACTGTTTCTTATCATCTTATCACAATTGTAGATGTTGATTTTGGAAGACTTCAAGCAAGAGATATGCTGCAGCATCTCTGGACTGGTCCAATTTCTAATGCATCTGTTGATGTTGTTCAAGGTAGCCGGTCTGTCGAGGTGCGACCAGTTGGTGTCACAAAGGTGAATCCATGAATGCTTAACAAAAAATATTACATTAATAAACTTTATATTTTTTCATACTTCAGTTTTTTGCTTGTTTTCTTTTCTGACAATTTTCTTTATCAACTCAGGGTGCAGCAATTGACCGTATATTGGGAGAGATAGTTCACAGTAAATCTATGACAACACCCATTGATTATGTGCTGTGTATTGGACATTTTCTTGGAAAGGTAACTTTCCCATCCCACAAGTCATGCCTTCCCTCATCTCTGATCCCCACTTATCTGAGTTATAAGTTTCCTTTCTGATCTGAGGAATTATACCATCACATTTTGCTTCAAATAAGGTTCTTCAGAAGCTCAGAATCTGCTATTAATCCTTCATTACATGCTATACTATCATGGTCAAAACTCAACTCTCAGCAACTTTAAGTTACTTTCCAGTATTTTCTTGAAGGTTCTTTACAGGCCCATCAAAATGCTCCACTTTTGCATCGTCTGATTCTTAATACCAACCGACAAGCATGGGATTGTAGTTCATTTTATGTGCTTTAACTCCCAATTGTGGAAAATGGAGAAGATTTTGATTCAGGTGTTTGTTCATCTTCATTTCAGGATGAAGATGTTTACACCTTTTTTGAGCCGGATCTTCCGCCTGAGCAGATGGGTCTTCCGAGAAAGATGACTGATGGACAAAAGTTACCTAGTGAGAGAAGATCTTCATTGAAGGTTCCATCAAATAAAAGTGCCTCAAAATCAGCTCAGAGCAAGACACAACGACCTTTACCAAATCCTGAGAAGCAGAATGCCACTCACAGCAATGGGAATGCACGATGGCCGTCTCCTGAGAAGACTTCATGGAATGTACTTGACCTAAAGAGGGAGAACTACTACTCTTGTACCGTCGGGCGTACACGTTCAAATGCTCGATATCTGCTTCAGTCTTCAGATGATGTTGTCTCATTTCTTAAGGAGTTGGCTGGTGCCTCTTCGGCAAGTTCTTAATCTCAAGATTGAGAGATATAATGCTCTCAAGTTTTCGGAAAGTGTACCTTCGCTTCACTTAGAGCATCTTCAACGGAGAAATAAAATCTCACATCACTCCAACCAAATTGCCGAAGCTGATGTGGAATAAAGGCTAAAAGTTCAGCCGTTACTTTGACATCCCAAAAGCAAGATGTCAAATAATATTTTATTATTTTTTAAAGACAGTTGGCTGTTATTTTCATTTATTATTATTTTTTAAAGACAGTTGGCTATTATTTTCATTTATTATTATTTTTCTTCTTTATCTTGAATGATTTGATTGTTACAATTTTTTTTTCCTTCTTTCTCTTTCCAATTTATTTCCAATTTAAATCAACACTAAAATGTAATAAAATAATAATTTAATTTGACATATCGAGTGGAGTGTAAAACTGTGTAAATGTCAAATTATCACATCAGCCATCAAATTTAAATTTGATGATTGGTATTTGACATCTCCCTTAAAGCATCTTCAAAGGAGATATCAAATTCTATGTGGCGCTTTTAATGGATAAAAATAACAGCTGAAATTTACTCCAACCGAACTGCTATAGTCTATGTGGAATGGCGTATGAAGCCTCTGCTATCAAAATTGCCGTCAAGTGCTAGAGAGACGTCTTTTAATTAATTTATTATTTCTTTGTCCATCTGGTTGTGGCTTTATCATTTCATTTAGGCTTTTTATCACAAATGGTCCTTGACGTTTACGAAATTATCACAAATGGTCCTTGAGGTTTTTTTGTGACACTAATAGTCCTTAATGTTTGGACTTTTTATCACAAATGGTCCCTGATGTCAAAAATTCTGTTAAGTGTATGATGTGGAAGATAAGTGGAGCCCACATGTCCAATCACATCGTGACATGTGGATTAAATAAATAAATAAATATTTTTTTTGATGAAAATCCATTAAAAAACCATTTAGCCTCTCTCTCTCTCTCTCTCTCTCTCTCTCTCTCTACGTGGGTCGCCGAGAGAATAAGAAACTGTTCTCGAAGCTTGTCATGTGCTTCTTCTAGATGTCTGAACTGCTCCTTCTTCCATTTTAGCTGATCTTGAACCTTCTGATTGACCTCCTCTAGTTTGAGTATCACATCATCTCTCTCTCTCTTAGTTCTTTGAGTGCATTAGCTTTCTTCTCTGCTTCAGAAAATTTCTTCTGTGAAACTGATAGACGGCCTTTAAGGCCTTCAATCTCTTCTCTATATGCACGGATTGTTTTCTCTTGATCCATTTTCTTCTCATTTGCTTCAATTTCTCTACAATTCATCCCAGGCTTTTCTTGGTCTTTGTCTATTTGAAGAGGATGATGAACTTAAGCTTGAACTTGGTCTTCGAGATTGAAAAACTTGAAGAGTAGAGAGTAGAGAGAGAGAGAGAGAGAGAGAGAGAGAGAGAGAGGCTAAATGGTTTTTAAATGGATTTTCATCAAAAAAAATATTTATTTATTTATTTAATCCAAATGTCACGATGTGATTGGACATGTGGGCTCCACTTATCTTCCACATCATACACTTAACAAAATTTTTGACGGCAGGGACCATTTGTGATAAAAAGTCCAAACATTAAGGACTATTAGTGTCACAAAGAAACCTCAAGAACCATTCATGATAATTTCGTCAATGACTATTTGTGATAAAAAGCCTTTCATTTAATACTTATCTATATTTTTTTTCTTCTTGTTATTATTTCATGTATCTGCCGTCATTATTATTTTTCTTTTTAATTCTTTTCCTTTGTCATCGTCACTTGACACCACTATATTATTGAATTTTTTAATTGAAAATTTAGGTTGATCTTTTTTATGTTATTTTCATCAACCAACATGGAGATGGATGATTTTTTTTTTGTTTAATTATATTTATGTTACATTTTATAATTAATTTATAAGTATTTTAACTTGATTAATGAATTACTCTTAATACTAAAATATAAAAATACATTCATTTAAGAAAGTAATAAATAAATCAACACCAATGTAATAAAATAATATTTTAATTTCACATATCGGGTGGGGTGTAAAACTATGCAAGATGTTAAATTGCCACATCAGCTATCAAATTTAAATTTGATGTTTGGTATTTGACATCTCCCAAACATCAAATTTAAATTTGATAGCTGATGTGGCAATTTGACATCTTGCATAATTTTACACTCCACTCGATATGTCAAATAAATAATTATTGTAACAGTCAAATCATTCAAGATAAAGAATAAAATAATAAAAAAGGAAAATAATAAATGAAAGTAACAACCAGCTGTTTTAAAAAAATAATAAAATATTCATTTGACATCTTGCTTTTGGGATGTCAAAAGTAACAGCTGAACCTCCAGCCTTCATTCCACATCAACTTTGACAATTCGGTTGGAGTGAGGTGAGATGTTGTTTCCGATCTGACGACATTGCATCTCGTTGAAGGCTTTGCTGAAGCTTTAGGAAGTTTGGCTGCTGCTAGTGTCTGGGATAAATGGCAGGCATTATACTATCTAGCATCTACAAGGTGTATCCACGTTACTATTGTGTTTTCTGAGAGAGGTTTCCTCGACCCTTATTTGCTTTTTTCATTTGTCCATTTCAAAAAACCTTTCATCTCATCTTCTTGGCAAATTTATTCACACATCTAGCAGGAAGTAGTATTGCTCTGACTGAAAGGCCATTGGCAAACTTTTCCTACCAATAAATTTACTTGGAAATTTTAGTATCATAAAAAGTACATAGATCGGGGCAGTGTTAAGTTGTTAACATAAAAATGGTATACTTTCCCCAAAGTTTTGAGTATTAAGACGAAAAAGCAAACAGAATTAGTATTTCGATTATAATAAACTCCAAAATTAATCTTATCTATTTCTATCAAATGCTACAAATAAAAGAAGAGAAAAACCAACGAACATTTTCAGCTATTTCAGATCATCTTTGGTTGACAGTGTCAAAAACTCTTTCGAACGCGTTGATTCTGAAACTAAAATCCATGCATGAATAATTACACTACGAAGCTTTAGATGATTTCTCCCTGGATTTTCTTTTGGCTCTTGAGCTCGAAAGGACAGAATGCAACACCACATGTTCATTGAACTGAATGCAAAATTACAGAATCATCTATAGGGAACCTGTTCAAAGTTTCTTATAAAATGGAACACAAAGGGAACTAAGATACACCCAAGAAAACAGAAAAGAAAGAAGCACACTTAGTAAAATCATACTCAACACCTCTAGCACAGAAGAAATAATGAGACAAGGCTAAGAATGAATAATGAGTGATACTGATTAAACTAAATTGAGGTAATCTATAGCATATCACCTAATGCGGAAGGCAGAGGTTAATCCTGAGGTCTATAACTGAGATTTGCTTATTGTGCGGAGTTTGTCTTGTTTGGTTCAAAAACATACTTAATCAGCGACTCCTTGATTGGTAGCAACTCAGGGAACTCTTTCTTCAACTTGGATGCATCCATTTCGTTGTTGCTTCGAGCTGCAACTATAACCTTGGCTTGCTCTTCAATTGTGAAATTTGCCCATGTAAACTTTGGGTCAATGTATTGCTTGTACATCTCCAGAATCTCATTATGGCTAACGACCCCAGGGTTTGTAAAGTTCCATATACCTCTCAAGTTCCGCTTCGCCATCTCAATAGAGATGGGTAGTAATTCATCCAAGATGGTCATGCTGTTAGGGATATTAACCACTTTGTTATAACGAGAAATCTTAGTGATGAAGTTACGAGGGTTGTTCAGGTCAGATGAGATGGGCATTCGCACTCTGAGCGTGCAAACATTGTCAAATTCTTTCAACAGCTCCTCAACCTGATTAACAAATAAACAAAAAAAAATGTAAGACTTGAAAAGAAGAAGAATAACGAATCAAACCGGGAAGTCTGAGTGAATTTACCATGGCCTTGGTTTTGGAATAGAACGAACCAAAAAAATTGGGTTTGTCCTCTTCAGTGAACCCAACTCCAGAACCCTCTGGATGTTTAGCATCATACTCAAATATGCAGCCAGTGGCAAAATTCATCATCAAGAGTCCATGCTCTCTGCAAACATCTGCTAAGGTTAAGGTTCCAGCAACATTGGTTCGAATTGTTTCTGCTTTATGAGATTCACACCAATCCACATTAGGTCTACCAGTCACACCAGCAGCATTGAACACATGGGTTGGCCTGACATTCTGAATATCTGCCAAAAGTGATGATCGATCCTGTAGACGCCCTTTTCCATATTCAAAAGGAATCCCTTGTTTTTCACATAGCTTTCCAAGTACACCCCCAATCCAGCCAGTCTTACCATAGATCAAGAACTTATAGGGAGGTTTACGAGGAGAGCTACAGCTTTTGGAAGGTGGAACCAACATTCGGGTATTACTTGGGACAAAAGATTCAGATTTTTCCTCTTCAGACCCTTCCGGATGTCTCTCAATCCCACCAGGCATCATCAGCATTCGTGGATGAGGCAGCAGTGCCCCAGATACATCACCCCACCAATTAGGATTCTTAGTGTACCATTCTATAGTCTTCTTCAACCCCTCTTGCCATACAGTTCGCTCTGACCACCCCAAAATCTTCAGCTTCTGATCATCTAGGAAATACCTCTGATCATTGAAAGGTCTGTTTTCAACAAACTTGATGTTTGTCTCTGGATCCACTGAGAAAAGTCTGCATATATCTTTGGCCACGTCAATAACTCTCCTTTCCTTCTTTGTTCCAATATTGTAAACATGGCCAACTTCCCCCTTGTGAAGAATGAGTTCAAAAGCTTCAGCAACATCCTCACAATATAGATAGCTTCTCACATTAGAGCCATCCCCGTGAATTGGAAGAGGCTTCCCTTGCATGGCCAACAGAATGAACTTTGGAATCAATTTTTCAGGAAATTGATTTGGTCCATAAACATTGTTTCCACGGGTCGTTATAACAGGCAATCCATATGATCTGCCATACGCCATAACAAGCATTTCTGCTCCTGCTTTTGTTGCAGAGTATGGATTTGTTGGGAGGAGTTGAGATGCTTCATGGTTTCCTACAACAGCATCTTCATCAGTCTCACCATAGACTTCATCTGTGCTGACATGGATGAACCTCCTGATTTGGCCAGTCACTTTGCATGCTTCCAGCAGAACATGGGTTCCATAGATGTTGTTCTTTGTGAACTCAAAGCTGTTACCAAAGGAATTGTCGACATGGGTCTGGGCTGCAAAATGCATTATGGTGTCAATCGACTCAGTGATGAGGAGATAGTTGACAAGGTCAGCACTGCCAATGTCCCCCTTAACAAACTTGAAATTGGGTGATGATTTAGAGGGCAGGAGGTTTTTCAGATTTGAACAGTAGTCAAGCTTGTCAAGCACAACAATGTTGTAGTCAGGGTAACTGCGGATGAGCCGGTTGGCAACATGAGATGCAATGAAGCCAGCAGCCCCAGTTATGAGGATGTTCTTGGGGGTATATGAACCCATGTCAAGGAACCTTCTACAGAAGCAATATGAGAAGACAAATGAGAATACGAAGTTACATAAAGATATGCACCAAAACAAATAAACAGGTGAAAATCGACCACAGAGTTTGACAAACATGTATACGACTTTTAAAAAATCCCATAACCCTCCGTAAAACTGCAATTAAAATAGCACTAGTAGGACATTGTCAAACCATAGGTAACAGATCAGTTAAATGACGGATCCCCTTGGTTTCTCACAAAACACAGCAAAAGAAAAGTGAAATCACGCATTACATTTACTTTAAGTTGGTCGTTAAAAGCTCAAAAGCATCAAATCAAGCACATCGTGTACAATTTCTTAGAAATGACTCGTCAGTATCCTAAGAAGTTACCAACGTGATATGCTAGCATTAACTTTTCTTTTTATGTTTTTTCCTTCACCTACAAGCAAGTAAACAGACCCAAATCGATATCAAACACCAGACAACAAGCAAGACCAAAATTCAGGACAACATTCACTAAATCTAAGAGACCCAATATATCAAATATCAGATCATGCATATTCAGGCATAAATGACAATACGAAATCACTCAACCCATTTGGATTAAACACATGAAGATCTGATCCCCATTTATGAGAACCCATTTCTTGTTTCACAGATCCCAGATAAAAAATAAGCAATGTCATGATAGTAAATCAAAGCTAATTAGCATACATAACACTGAAATTCCACATATCTATCACAGATCTACCAATTCACAAGTACCAAAATCATAAACATAAAACTAATGCAGAAATCCAATTTTTAGGCTACATAAAATGAAACATGCAATTTGCAGAAAACAGAGTAGTAAGCTGACTTACAGATTTTGGCTTGGATCAGAATCGACCAACCCCCAGACAGAGAAATTTGGATGAAGAAGCCTCAAGAGGCTAGCGAAGAATGAGAGTGAGAGAAATTCAGACAGAGAAATGAGAGAGAAAAGAAAGAGCCACGGATTGATTTGTGAAAGACCGGAGGTTGCAGAGTCTCTACGTATATATATACGACTCTGTGAATCTCAGAATCAGTTGAGGAGAGCCGTAGAAGAGACTGAATGACCGAACTACCCTTTACCGATTCATCGAATTACAGCGGCACACGTTTTGTGGGCCTGCCTCTTTTGTAGGGGGTAGGTTGGGCGCAAAAAATTGGTTTGCAAGTCTTTACTAAAAAAAGAAAAAGAAAAAAAAAGAAAAATAGTTTGCAAGTCAAATTTGTGATCCTATGAGGTCAATATCATTTGAAATTGTGGTCTGCCAAGTGGACTTCTTAACAATACCCAATAAAATCTGGACACGTATGTTGATGGGTTGATCAGCCTAACAACACCCAATAAAATCTTTACATTATGAGCTCTTTTTGTTATTTTGAGTGACCTTACTTGTTTTCTCATCTTTGCATTTTCCTTTCAATTTTGTAGAGAAATGTGTTTGAAACTGTTGAATGTCCTCTTGGTTTTTTTTTTTTCCTTTTAATCTACTTTATATTTTACAAATTTTAAAACCTTCTACAACTGTAACTTCCAAAATAAGTAATGCTACCGACAGTTGTTCACAAGTTAAACAGTTTCCTAAAATCGAAGTTATTTTAAATAGTTTTTCAATTATTAACTGATATGATAAGATATTTTTATTTATTCTTTCAACTATATTAATTGATGTTTTCCTTCAGGTACGAGGGAAATGTGTTTGAACTCGGGCCCCGTTTGGTTCCCAAAAAAAATTTCTCATGTCTTTTTTCAAGGGATGGCTACCATTTCCCATGTTCGGTTATGTTGAGAAAATAACCAAGAAATACCACTTTATTTCTTTTCCATTGTTTGGCTTGCATAGGAATGTGAAACAAAGTTTGTTTAATTTTCCAATTATAACCATATTAGATAAAATAAAATAAAAATATTTTATAAAAAAAAATGCATTTAATGTTATAATGTAATTCTAAATTGTTAATGAGGAAAAAATGATCATGAAAAATTTGCATTTAATGTTGTGTTAGTTTCCCATAGGAAGGGAAAATGAAACCCATAGAAGTGGGAGGGTTGCATCCCCCCACCCCCATATACCAGCCAGTCAACCATTTCCCTACTAAACCTGGGAAATCATTTCATTTTCCAATCCCAAGCCCCATTTCCCATGAACCAGACGGCCCTGATTGTTTGACTTTTATTTATTCCAAATTGGAATAATTGGTAATTACCATTAAATTGTTCGAATGACTCTGAAATGAATCGCAAATAAAGTGGAGATTTTATACTGGCCAGATTAACATAATAGCTGGTCACAATCAAAGCATATTTTGTGTATCACACAATATGGTAAGTGACACTTAGCAGGAATTGGTCGTACATACTATTCAGAAGAAAATAAAAGGTACAAAATAATAATTATAATAATGAGAGCGACAAACACAAAACTGATAAAGTTGGAAAAGTATTTCGAAATTTTGAGGTGGATCAATTCACTTCCTTTTTATTTTAAAAAGTAACCAAATATCAAATTACTTAAATTTCATTCTCACATCAATTTCTAAGGAGCTCGCTTCAATTGCTTTTTATAAGTTGGCGTGGCATAGACTTTATTTTTATTGTAGAGAAAAGTCATCCTCTTTTTTGTGTAAGATCAAATATCTAATTACGTCAATCTCACATAAATTTCTAAAAAGAAATGACCGCTTATATAAAAACGTAATTTAGAAACAATGGATATTCATCAAAACACATGCCAATCACAAAATCAGCCTCATCATCATCCAGATCTAGCATAATTGAAGATGAAGGCATGCGGTTGCAGTATGAGCAGCATGGGTGGCAACGTGCTGAAGTGAAAGGCGGAAAGTGATGCAATATTGAAGCGAATTGCAGGTCCACCACGGCATCTTATATTAGAGATAGATCAGCTGTAAATAGATTATATACTTTCGCTTAGCTACAACGTACCATGTAATCATTGACCCAAAACTTAGTACGTGTCGATTATCAACCAAAAGAAAATTGCAGAAGCCTGGGATTATTCCTGGTTTCCAGCATAAAATTATGGGCAACAGAAGAGCACATGTCTTTCTTTCTTTTTTTGTTTAAAGTATAAGCTAAAATAGCTGCAAGGAAGTTGTGGAAGGGGAGTGTGGAGGAATTTATTTTTTTATTTATCAAAATCACAAAGAAAATAACAACAGTTTGACCAGATTTTTTTACAAATAAAGTACTCTGATGATCTCATCTTTACATATTGCTCTCGTAAAATATATTTGACCGGCCAATAAGAAAATACAGCAAAACTTTGCAAATGCAACACCGGAGGCTTTTTGTTTTTGTTGGCAATCGGTATCGACCAACCACACAAACTGTGATATCATTTGAAAAGGATGAATAGGCAAACAGATCACAATAAGACACAAGACATGCAGCCGCGGACTCATTATTTTATCCATGTGGGGGCTTAGTTAATGACTTTGGGCTGCGTATGCTTGAGTTAAATACAGCACTTGTCATTAGTTGGTTCCACCAGTGAAGACATGGGTCATCAATGCATTTAGACTTAACGAATTGTTCCTAAGGAACCTGATAAATTCGGCCCGGAGGGACTTAGTAAGATTGATGTCGATGAGGACCTGCCAGTCATGGAGGGTCATTGATTCCAGGTCCTCCACTGGTTGGGCTTGAGGGTATCAACCTCATCCCTCGGGTCATCTGGCCGATTAGTGCTCTTTCTGTTTGACACTTTAGGTACTAAAACGGAGACGGAAAGGGTTTTCGGTAGATGGCTGCTTCATTTTAACCTTAGAGGCAGCTGCATAGCATGTTTGAGCGCTAAGCTGATGACTTTGACATATGCCGAAGCTGGTGGGGAACTTCAGTAGGAGCATGCGGTGATAGAAAGGACTTCATTTTGATCAGAGCGGTTCTGATGATAATGACGTTATATGCTGTTTGGCAATCCAAGATTAAGAAATTGGTGTAGATGAAGGATTTCCTTGAGGTGGTGCCCGTGGCAAGAGGTGGGGAAATATTGCCAACTAGCTAGGCTACATCTCCAAAAAAGCTCAGCAACGGGGTGATGTCCTGGTTGATATGTCGATCCTCAATACCTAATGCCTCAAATGGATCGACAAAGATGACATTGACAAAACTCGATGTATCAATCAAGCATCCTACTGACGTCGAAGTCGATAATTTCTGCCCTGATGAATCATGGGATCTTCATGAGGGAAAATGATGCCTTTCTCTTCTTCTTGGGTGAAGATAATGGGCTCCTAACTAGTCTTCTGCATCTTGTAGTTTCGGCCACTTTTGATGCCAAGGACTTGTGGATACTGAAACTTTCTTTTTCAACAGTTATTGTGGAGGTGAGTTGGTACTCTAAATTAGGGTGATTCACCACCCTAGTAGGATAGCTAATAATTAAGGGTTGTGCAGTAGATAATTTGCACATCAATGAGAGACATTTACAGAAGGAAAAATAAGGAAATGGAAGGTGTTCTTGAATTGTTCTTCAAAGGATGATGATATTTTTTCAAATTTATGATTTCCAAGAAGCTTGTTAATTGTTGATTTAATTCAGTTTTAAAGTTTTTTTTTAGTCATTTGAGAGGTAGGAAGATCATTAGGAAGAGGATTAAAGAACCAATTTCGGATGTGGGTGTGTTGAGCAATTTTCAAGTTCTGGGTTTCTTCAAATTGGCTTTCAATTTAAGTGTTTAATGAGTTTTGATTGTAGGTATGAAGTTTGGAAGGAGTTTTGAAGCTATAGGAAACGATTGGGTGATTTGGAATGGATGAAATCAACTTAAAACTAAATCTGGAAAATTGATTTTCTGGAAATTTTCAGTCCATGAGTTTGGCTCTAGTTTTCTCTCTCAATAATTTACAAGTTTTGGGTATAATATTTGAACTGTCAAGCAACAAAACACAATTGATTTTATCAAATGTGGTTAAGATTTGATAGGTAAAACGCGGATGCGAAGTTTTAAAAAATAGAAACTATTCAGCAGAAAACCAGCCACAAGCTTAACTTTGGAGCGTGGTTTCTCTTTCGGTATAGCTCTTTTTTAGTGTTGTTTGGTAGGGTTAGAAACTATAGATAACAGGAGCTGAATAGGAGGGCTTTTATTGTACTTGCCCCTTCCCCGTTTGTGGCCTTCTTGCCAAGTCTGGTCTCTGTCCTTTTACTTTTCTCCAGGGGAATAAGTAAGAGTTTCAGCAGGAGCTGAATAGGAGGGCTTTTGGGCGGATCATGGGGGTGGTGGGCATAATTTGTGGATTGGTGCAATTATTCGATTCAACCTTAGTATGAATAACCCTTGACCCAAAAAAAAAAAAACCTTAGTATGAATAACGGCATGCTTCATGAGCTCATCATAGGTGGTCCAAATGCTACTGTGGACTAGGTAACGGAAGTTCGCTTATGAGCACATCATAGGTGGTCCAAATGCTATTGTGGACTAAGTAACGGAAGTTCGAGTCACGAATGCCACTATTGGGCAAGTCCATCAAGTTGTGGCTCTTTTTAATACTCAGATTTAGGTCCTAAAATAGTATTGGAGCAGGGAAAGCCCATTTGCCACGGGGGGTAGGTTACTCTTCTGAAATAGAGTCAAACTCAACTCATTGAAGGGAGAATGTACCTTCTGGTTTGCTGTATATTCGTTCTTGTTTTGCTCACCAATCCAATTCATCTTCCAAATACAGAAAGAAAAAAGAAAGCATCAATTGCACGTATAATCACAAATCAAAACACATGTATAATCACAAATCACTTTCGTCCGTCCGTCCCATATGGATTGCAATAATTAAACGTAATTAAAGAGGCAAAGCATATATACCACATCCACATGGTATCTAATTGAAGGCTGAAAGCGATCGTGTGGAAAAGTAGAAGTACATCTCTCCACGGCATATCGACGTGGACTTACCCAGACAAGTCCTTTTTATATTAATACTTCCCCACTTAACTCGTGCTAATAATACGTATTAATTAAGTAAACACACTACAAATACGCTTATTAAAATATTAAACAACCAAAATAAAATTGCAGAGAAAACTGGCCATATGATTCTTGCCTCTGCCCCTTTCGTTGCTCCTGCCTCTTAGCCTATAATTTTGGAACTTTCTCTCTGTCCAAGCCAAAAAAAGTATAAAAGTAAATTATTTATAGGACATAATGTACAAAAAATATATATTAAGAATGGAAAAAATAAAATTCAACCAGGATTGGGGATTGGCTTTTATTATTTATCAGTATTACTCAATTATTATTGCCAAGTTGAAGTAGTTAGTACTTTTGTTTGCTGGCAAATAATTAGATTTTACACAAAGGTCTTGGAATTAAACTAACAATAATGTTATTTGTACCACCTTTACTTCTCTAGTAAAGATGGATCCTACCGGTGTATGTGAGATCTACTTGTATTAAATAGGTGGTCAATAAATGTGGTACAAATAACGAGAGAGACTTTCATGCAACGGATATAAAATTTTTTGCTATTTTCAGCCAATAGTACAATGTCATGTGAAATAACTTTTCCACATATCATTGCATTATTGACCGGACATAGCAAAACAGTGTTATTCCTGTTATAAAAAAAATTCTGACAAATAGCAGCACCCTTAAACTAATCGCTGATTATGATGTGATGTGAGTCATGCCAACTGTCTTTTCCTTTTAACTTTTATTCGTATTTTTATGAATTTTGCTTCCGGTTGTTCACGTCCTCTAATTATAAGCGACAAGAGCGTCCGACCAAAAAGAAATAAGATAAGATAATGGCTGATATAAGCAGCCAAATAAAATATAGAATGATACTATAAAAATAAATAAATAAATAAATAAATAAATAAATAAATAACAAAAAAGCCCTTATTATTCTGTTCTTTTGAATAATTAGGTATTTTACTATTAGATATGTAGTCTCCGCGGCTAAGGATGTTTTGGAGGTCACGAAAAGTCATCCCAGAGACTGCAAGACAATACCAATGGTCAGTGGTCACACAATCTAGATATAAAAAATATTGGTTTTGCCCTAAAGTATAAATTTGATCTGAGAACACATTATAAATAGATATAAGAAGTATGTTTCAACCAAAAAAAAAAAAAAAAAATCTAAAAAATGTTTCGGCAAGGATTAAGATTCTAACAAATGTAATATTATAATTTTTTATGGTAAGAGTAATTCTTCTCATAATATCGTATATCGAATCAACACAAAGTATAACACGGATCCGATACATAAAATATCCTACATGATCGGTCCTAAATGAGTCTCATAATTTTTAGTTTATTACTTCTCAATCGTGTATCACAATTTTCTTGGAATTTTTATGTTTTTTGCCAACGCTTGGGAAATTTCTCATCCATCCCATCATTTTGATGTCCTTTTCAATTGTGCTGGAAAATATATTATTTAATGATTTTTCTTTCAGTAAATAATGATCATTCATTATCCTTTTTTTTTCCTTTTGATAATCCTTTCCTTATTCTATTATCTATGTGATTCACAGGATTTGATTTGGCCCACCAACCTAATTCTTGTGCTAGCTGGACGTCCATAATTGTTTCTAAATAACTCGCATGTGACAAAAAAAAGAAAGAGAGATTGAAAACACGATTCTAATTGTTTTTTTTAACGAAATATAAACTTTGAAACTTGGAGGGTATTTTCAGAATTATGGAATTTTATGGATCAAATTTTGAAGGAAATTTTGCATTCCACAGATTTTGATTTTTATTCAATCTCATAATTGTTTGTGAGAGTTTATTATGTTATCGCATCTCTCAATAAAAAAAATCTTTTAAAAAAAAGTGACTAAAAAGATAAAAATAAAAAACTAATGTTTATTATTATTTTTTGGTCAAAGAAACCCGTGTTTATAAAACCCTAAATTATAACGTGGAGATGATTAAAGTTAATTAATGGGGAGTTGGTTTTGTCTTTGGGTGGTAAAGACAGGGAGACAAATCTATGGGCGGACCCCAATCTGGCATTTTCTTGTTGGTATACGACATCACAAACATGATAAACGGGCTAAAATAGTGTCGTCCTACCATGTGATGAGGGGCCCACTTGAATCTTCGTCCCGTATCATGCCAGATCAGTCAAAATAAACACACTCCATTCAAGTTTTCACGCGTGGGAAATATAAACTCTAAAATGCCCACAAGCTTCTTTTTAATTTTTTGGAGCACAAACAAACAACTCCTCTCTCTCCGAGCCAAAAAAAAAAAAAAAAAAAAAAACCCCTCTCTCTCTCTCTCTTCCAAGTTGAAAGTCTTGGCCTAGTACTGTTATACATCTGTGAATTGTCTAAATATAAATAAATAATGAGAGGCTGATAATAATAAGGACCTGGAGGCTGTAGTGATGCAAAAGCTCATTTCTACGTTTCTCAAACACTTGCGCTGCCAAGTTTAGACCTTTTTGTTGTTGCTTAACGTGGCACAGAGACAACTTTGAGAGGGAGAGGGGGAGAGAGAGAGAGAGAGAGAGAGAGAGAGAGAGGCAGAGGGGTTTAACTACAAGCCTCCTGGGTTTTATTTGAAAGGCGGATTTGGGTTTGTTGTTTGGCTGGTTAGTGTGGGTTTTGTGCAGAGTTGGAATTGAAGGCATTGATGGTTTTTTCTGCTTCACATTCCGTGTTCATTATCTGCAGAGATGCAGCTGGAATCGCAGGTATTATTCTCAAGATCCCTTTTTGAATCATGGGTTTTGTTTGTGAACATTGTCTGGATTGTTCCTGTTTTGGCATTTAAATTCTTAAACAAAGAAAACCCATGTTATCATCCCATGAGACTATTATGGTTGACTTGAGGAACTTGTTGGTTTTTTTTCTACATGCTGCAATTCCTCATTGTTCTTGCATTTCTTGCAAAAGCAAAGGAACCCCTCTTCTTTTGGTGTATGATATTCCAGTAGGTCAATTTTGGTGGAAAACTGTTGGCTCTGTTGAATGAGGAGATTGCTGATTTTAGTCAAGTGGACAAAAGTCTTCGTTTTGGTTCAGCAGCCCACATTGTGATTTTATTTTAGGATTGTTAGGTCAAAGTCGTTAGCACTAAAATTTATAGAGAGAACAATCTTTGAAACCAATTGTTTGTGCATGCGTTTTTCCTGACTGGTGTCTGTTTAAAATGTCTTTCTTTTCCCCTATTTAGTAAAGTCCTGACTGGTGCCTGTTTAAAATGTCTTTCTTTCCCCCTATTTAGTAAAGAAATTTCAACCATAGGAATGAGGTATTACAGGAAAGCAAATATTGACGTGGCATTCTACTGTCTTAAAAGGATTTTGGCTTCCAGAAAACAAGATGCACTTTTGCTGCTTACTCTAAACTAAGCTGTTGAATTCAGAAATGTGGGATTAGTCCATCTAAGTAGCTACTGGGTGAACCTTCTCAGAAGGAAAATTGTTCACTTGTTATAATCTTTGAGTTCTTGAATGACGCAAACTGCGCACAATGAGAAATTTAGATGTCACTAATTGGTATTGGAATTCTAAATATCAAATATTAGTGAGAACTCTTTCCCACTATTCGTATTCTGATGAAGTGTTGAATAGTATTGGGATACACACACATAAACATACAAACTATATTGTATTATATTACAAGTGAAATGCCTGCCAACACTGATGTGTGATGCTCCTCAACGCTATTACAAGGTGTTTCGCCTATGCAATGCCTCTCAATGCTGTTAAACATGTTGAGTTGACCCTGCAGTCAATGCGATAAAAAAAACCTGTGGTGCTCTGTGATGTCTCGCAATAGAAAATTTGCGATTATATATAGTATATATAGATGCACATATAAGGATTCCACACTTACGCTTGTTTTTTTATATTTGTTACAGGGAACATATTTGCTTTTGGGCTGTTTCTTTCACCAATGTAAGTTTCATTGAGTTTGGTAATAATTGAATGTCAGAAAACAGGAAAGTGCAGTAGGATTTGTGCTCATTTACTCACCAGTTTGTGTTTTTAATTAACTTTATTTATTTTTACTTTCAGACACACATATAGAAGAATCATCAGAAACCGTTCAACTGAAGAGTTCTCAGGGCTACCATACATATATGCCCTTTTGAACTGCTTGATCTGCGTATGGTATGGATCGCCTCTTGTATCTTCTGATAATATACTGATCATGACGGTGAATTCAGCTGGTGCAGTGTTTCAATTAGTCTACATAGCCCTCTTCATAATATATGCTGAGAAATCGAAAAAGGTCACACATCCCTTCAGGATCACTCACAATTGTTACTTTGATGAAGTTTCTGAAACCCTTTTTATGTTCTAAACTGTCATGAGTTCCCCCTTAATGTTGCTGCCAGGTGAGGATGCTGGTTTTGCTGTTGGCAGTTTTTGGTCTATTTGCAATCATAGTTTTTGGGAGCTTGCAAATGACTGACCTTGTTATGCGCCGGCTGATTGTTGGACTGCTTAGTTGTGTTTCTCTCATATCAATGTTTGCTTCTCCCTTGTTTATAATTGTAAGTTAATCCAAGGCATTGATGATCTGTGTCGTTAATTTGGTATTAGTGTGTCTTACTCTACTTACTTTGTTATATTTTTTCAGAACTTGGTGATCCGGACAAAGAGTGTTGAATTTATGCCATTTTATCTCTCCCTTTCTACCTTCCTAATGAGCACGTCATTCTTTCTTTATGGAATTTTTAATTACGATCTCTTCATTTATGTAAGATTCCGTGAGCTCATTCTCTCTCTCTCTCTCTCTTTCTTCTTAATTTTTTGCAAAGCTATTGGAGCTGTGAATTCAGAATACGTATTCCTAGTTTCCCTCGTCTAACAGTAACTTTCTTTATGAATTTCAGGTTCCAAATGGCATAGGAACCATTTTGGGGATTGTACAATTAGCTTTGTACTTTTACTATAAGGATTCATCTAAAGAAGACTCCAGAGAACCGTTGATAGTTCCATATCCATAAGTTTTGCCAACAAGAAATGTGCACATGTTTTGTCTTTGAAGTAAGTGTTATCTTCTATCTATTTTATTCTGTGAAGCGATTCTCTATTATTATTGTGGTTTTATAGCAACGTGAAACCATCGTCTTCTCATTTCCTGTGTGTACAATCCTTCTGAGTGTCAAATTTACACAGATGACTTCTATGTTCTACTCTTTGCATGCAAGGAAAGTGGTGGCCTGGCTTTCTCTGCATGGACGTGTAAAACGTTAAGCTAATTTTATACCAATCTAATTCATCCATGGCTGCCCTTTTCTCTTTTTCTTCTTTTTCAATAGGTAAGAGAAGATGTTATCTTGACATAACAAGGCAAGAAGGCTGAAGCGAAGAGTGGTGCTGATTATCAACTCGAAAACTAAAATCATGTTCTTCAGCCTGTCAAGCTCCTCTGTGCCAGTCATCCCCCTCCCTCTCCCTCTCCCTCTCCCCTCCATCTTCCGTTGTCTACATGTGAAAGTGCATCTGCGTGTATCATAGATATTTAGAAAAGTTTGTTAGTCAATTTTTTCCTCGATTCATCTGTAGCATTCATGAATTGGTATGAGTTCAACAAAGTAACTTCTCGTCTTTCGTCAATTTTTTAAGATCATCAAATCAACTTCTCGTCTTTCGTCAAGTTGAAACCTCTAAAGCCTTTTTATATGGCTTAGCAGCTTCACTATGGGTATCGATCAAGGAATAGAACCAAGTGAGGTCAAGGTCCAGATATGAAATCCACCCTGCGTGATTTGTGCAATCAATAAAGTGCTGTGGTATCGATTTCACTGTCCTTTCTCAGGTTATTTGTTTATGTAAGTTGTGATTGTGCCTACCTTATGCAATATAAATCGATTCTTCTTTTGCTTCTATTTCATATTCTTGTAGGGAATGCAAGAAAATTCAATTGTCTTCTGAATTCTAAACTTTCTTGCATGATAGCATAAATGTGTAACGTGTTAAATTGGCAAATTAAGTGAGAACAGATTGTCTAGCTTCCTAGGGGCACATTGAATGTGTTTCTGGCTTTCTTCCCCTGATATTTCCTCTGTCATTGCATACAAAACCTTCATGATGTACAGCACTGGTGATAGATCGCATGGTTGAATTCAAGTTTCATGTATCGTCTTCATTTTTCCTTTCCCAAAATTTTTGGTTGTCCCACTTAGGTGCACCTAATTAAAAATTGCCATATTAATTGGACAAAATTGCTCATGAAAATTGAAAGAAAAACATGTTCATAAAAAATGCTACAGCTGTGCACATAAAGGGTTGTTATTGCAGAAGATGACTGGCCCATATTACAACTGAAACCCCAACCACTCTCTTTTGCTAAAACTATTTCCAACATTTCTGCAGAGAAAATTACAGCAAGTCCCTCAAAGTTGTTCTTGCAACAGCAGCTGTTTTTGCCTGCACAAAGTATGTTGATTGAAAAACAAGCAACAAATTCTCAACAACAAAAAAAAAAAGCATACACTTTTGGGTCTGAATTTATAGAGAGCATGCACAAGTTGATTGCACGGATGGAATTATAAAATGGTAAAAAAATGATCATTCTTTTGCTCCAGCAGCAACCAAGAAGTAAAATTGAAAGAAAAAGTAGTGCTTTGGTAAATTGGATTTACCTGGTTTCTGGTTTCTTTGTGGGAGTCACATAGAGGCCGACCTATTTCATCATAGAGAATAAGGCCACTGAATCTTGGAAGCTCACATTTCTCCCCCATAAGTATAGGCCTTTGCCACACAGGGGAGTCTGAGTTATGGCTTCGCCACCCCACTTCAACTGCAACCCTTTTGTCCAGCAGCGGCCGCGGAGTCTCTCTCCAACTCCCACCCTGCTGTCTCTCCTCCTCCCACTTGCTGGCTCTGCTCCACCGCACCGTGCTCACCAATGCCCCCTTTATTGACCCCCAACCGCAACTTGGCTCAGAGCCAGACCATTTGGGACCTGTTGCTGCGGTCTCTTGTTGGCTGCTGCTCATCACAATCTGCTGCTGTTTTCTCTGAGCCTTCTTTAGTAAAACCGTTGTGGCCATGCAAAGACCAATGACAGCAAAGGCAGCAGATACCAATAGGACGAAAGCTTCTTGGGTTGACAGCCTCCACTTGTCTTCTAAATTCCACAAAGCTTCCATGCCTTATTTCCTTATGCATGCAACAAAAAAGACCAACTCTGGTTGATTTGGAAAGGTAGAATGGAATGATATCTTTTTGGGTAGACATAGAAAGGTGCAAGCAATAACTTTTCTTCAATATTACTTTAAAATTTTGCATTGATGGTCTTGTGTTCACGTGAGGTCCACCGCCTAGCTGGGGGCTTGCTTGGTCTCTGCTGCAGGGCTTTGGCTTTGCCTAGCATAACTTGCTTGCTCAGGGGAGAGCGGGTGCTCGTGCTTGTTTGAGTTTCAATTCAACCAACCGTTGGGAAATAAGAATGGCACACCGTTATGGCTCTTAAAGGCAGTCACGAGGTCTTCAAGGTTGCTATTAAAACTCTAAATAAAACATGGCCCTTACTTTCTGTTTCTTTTTCTCTTGGATCAGGATTTTATTTTTAATTTTATACAATCGATATTGGAGAAGATGGACTCGAACACAAGACATCGAATCGGGATTATTAACTCTGTTGCTGTTGATGCAGAGTCCCAGAAGCTGTTAATTCAGCTGACTGCTTAGACTGTAAAAAAAAGTGTCTGCAAGAAATTAAGAAGTGAATTTAGAGAAGTAATGGGATTGATCCTCATGTGCCTGCACTTTTATTTTTGATAGTGTACTACTTTGTGCTTGATCTGGGATTTTCGGTAGTTAGATTTATAACATTGCTGCTTTGCATGTGACAATCAAATCAAGGTTAGCTTATGCTTATAGCTGAGATCAGTCACATACAAAGAAGAATTCTGACTTATGATCTATTTCAATTTGGGAAGATAAATACAATTATAGAAAGCTCCTACTTTTGTTAGGAACCTCTATAGTTCTCATATCCGCGCCCCATAATTTGTGGACCGCAATATTAGAGCTACTTTATTTTTAAATTCTTTGAATCTCCATTCTTAGTAAAAAAAAATGTCATTAGATCGAGAATTAGTTGATGCTTTGACAGTGTACCCAAACAATTTTATTAACCTAATGTCCATATTTATTATTTAACATAAAATATTTAGTATTTCATGTCTATCTACGAGCCGGTTAAGCTATAGACTCAAATGAAACATTTGTGTTTATGATTCAGATGAGTTCAAATTCAACCCTAAGAATTTGATTGGGTTAGTAACTTTTTAACCAAGGCTCACTAATCCATCCATGTGGATGGATTAGTGAATACACCTTTTAAATACGTTCAAGCTGGACTCATAACAGCATCCGTGAATTTTTTTTGGGCCCAATATTTTCCGGCTACCCAAAAGAAATAAACAAACAAAGAAATAAAAATTGAATTTCTATTTCCATCTCTCTCCCTTTTCGTCTCCTTCGCAAACCCACCGAGGAAATCCTCAGCTAGGGTTTTTGAACCACTCCCAGCTCGTTTCGAGCCAGACTCCATGACCAGGAGCCTCTCCTAAAGAGTCTTATAGCGCTCAAACGTCAGAAAGGTCCATAATTTCGATAACTCATGCCCTTTTCTACGGTTTCAATTACATTAACGGAGCATCACTTACTTTAGAGTAAAAAATTAATTGTTTTTTTCGTTTGCCTGACGAGAAAGAGAAAAGATGATCAATTTGTTTGGAATGTGGTTATCCAAGGTTGGTTCAGCCCTGTTGGGTTGTATAAATTGGGAACTCTGGTTTTATTTCAATTTCTTGCGTTTTCTTGGCAACAAAACATAGGGTTAGGTAGATAGCCTTAGATTACATTGAAGGGTTATAATTCTTGCCACGTGTCCTTGATGAAGGTTGCTGTTATTTATTAATTTTAATGAAGTTAAATGGGTTAGAAGTGAGAGCCTCAGAGATACATTGTGGTGTATTGTATGAGAATTATGCCTTCGAATGTTTAAGAATTGAGACTCTAGCTTAAGGGTTTGATTGTTCAGCTAACGTTTTATGTTTGATGATGGATGTTATACCTTGGGAGATAATTGAGATTAGTTTTGATGTCATTCAGGTTTGATTACTGAAACGTGCTTGGTTGATACTTTGAAAAATATTTTCATAGCTGAGTCTTTGAGTAAAAGAAAATCATGTCTGGAAGAAATCGTGGACCGCCTCATGCTGGTGGACTACCCCCCCAAGTCCATGAACCATTTGGAAGAGGACTTGGGCCGATGCCCCATCCAGCATTACTAGAGGAAATGAGAGAATCCCAGCTTGGAATGGGTCCCAGACCACTTCCCCCTCACCCTGCGATAATTGAGGAGCATCTTGCGGCTCAACATCAAGATATCCAAGGTCTTCTAGTTGGTAACCAAAGGCTGGCTGCAACCCATGTTGCACTAAAGCAGGAATTGGAAGCTGCCCAATATGAATTGCAGCGGATGGCTTACCATGTTGATTCACTGCGGGCAGACAAGGATGTTCAAATGAGAGATTTGTATGAGAAGTCTGTTCGTTTGGAAGTGGACCTTCGCGGAGTGGAGGCTATGCGGGCTGAGCTTCTTCAGGTTCGTGCTGATATCAAGGAGCTCACTGCAGCGAGGCAGGAGCTCTCGGGCCAGGCACAAGCAATGACACAAGATTTGGCTAGAATCACTGCTGATTTGCAACAGGCACCAGCTTTGAGAGCAGAAATTGAAGCTATGAAACAGGAATTGCAACGTGCTAGGTATCTTTTGCAATATTTATTGTTATGCTTGAATTTAATGTTTATATTTTGATTAATGTCTATGGTTGGTTTGCTTGAATTTGATGAATTTTTGTTGGCATTTAGAGCTGCCATTGAGTATGAAAAGAAAGGATATGCAGAGAATTATGAGCATGGCCAGGTGATGGAAAAGAATTTGATATCGATGGCTAGGGAGCTAGAGAAACTTCGTGCAGAAATTGCTAATACTGAGAAGAGAGCACGAGCTGCAGCTGCTGTTGGAAATCCAGGTATACATTATGTTTTTAGTTTATGTGGTTAATTACTTTGATTTAAGATTTTACCTTTTAAATGTTTAAAGAAATAAAAAATAAAGAACTGAATCTCATTGAAAACACCATATCAGTAAATAGGAGGAAACATTAACAAAATATAAGTAACATTCTTAAAAACTTGGAAAAAATAGATCACGTATGGGAAGCTCAATGACAAACTTTTGATGTGTACTGTGTACTGAAAGCTCAACCTTCCTTGAGCGGTGTATCAAGTACAAGCAGAAGCTCAATAAAAATCTAATGGTCATTTGTTTCTTGACTATCCTTTTATCATCATCCAAGTTTCATAAATTTGTCATTCACTTAAAATATCTTCTTGTATTGTAAAGTTTTAGTCTCAACGAATGTTCTAGTCTAGAAATGGAATGATTTCTAATTGGATTTATTGAGGCTCAGCCATGTCTCAAAACATGATGCAAAACATAAAAAGGAGGCCTTGGACAACTTGCCGAGTCTACTGACTTAAACGTTAATACTGTTTAGTTCGAACACTGACTAATGTCTGTTAAAAAGCCCACATCATCAGAGGGTTCAATTTGCTCCAGTTTCACATCTTGCAAGATTGATTGATGGTTTAGGCCTGTGTGATTATCCTGTACTTTCTGAACTTCATTGTCATAATTACATTGAAGCCGAAATCACAAATAGATGATGATGATCATTTTAAAATTTTATTTTCCTTGCAGCTTGGCATGAAATTTCTGTTGATTTTGTTTTTAAATTTTATCTACAGGTGTAGGTTATAATTCAAATTATGGAAACCCTGAAGCAGGATATGCAGGAAATCCCTATCCTGCCAGCTATGGCATGAATCCCGTATGTTTTGCTCTCCTTCATGATTTAATAAAAGGCGCACGTGTGTGCATGCCTGATTAAAGTAATGATGTTTCTTTTGTATGTGTCTCTGCGTTATTGCATATCTTTGCATGCTGCAACTGCTTGCTATTAATGCATGCATCATTTTTTTCTAAATGCCTGGATATGTTAAGGTTCCTCCCTTGATTTTCAGGTACAGGGTGGTGCTGAAAGTTTTCCTCAATATACACCTATGCCTGGTTCATGGGGTGCATATGACATGCAGCGAGCTCAGGGACATAGATAAACTTGTTCATCCGTGATACTGAGCTGTGTTCTGACCGGTATCTTGGCTGCAGCGTATTAGATACTTAGGTCTGTGATTGAAGTGTTATCTCATAGTAGACATTTTGGAAAACTTTCTTGTTTATTTGGTCATTAGTAACTGTACCTAAACATATCACACATCATATTACCTTGATGGTGCAGTACACTATTCATATGTGGCGTTCTATGATGCAAATATTTGCACTATCTTCCCTAAATGCATTTCATTATGATCTTAATTTTTCTTGTCATTATTTATATAAAATTTGCTGCCTATCGTATATAAATAGTTTATCGCTTTTCCAGAACTTCTTTTTCTTTTGCGCTCTTCATATTTGAGATATTTAGTTTGTAAGGGTTTATTGTTTAATTCTGTGTCTTCTGAATCAAGAACTTTGCTAGTTCTATTCACAGCTCTAAGTTTTTCGTTGGATAAATGCCAAAATTTCAGTTGTCCCTTGATTGTGAATTTGTCTCATTTACTCGGGAACTCCTTTAAATAGCTAATACCACAGATTAATATTCTTCATGTAAGGATCGTTATATATTAATTTACTTTCTGTATTATTACTTGTTGTTTAAGGTTCTTACAGAAGAAATTTGTCGTTTAATTTTAGTTTCTTGTTGCATCTTATCTGCCAATGCATTTAAAGGCTCAATTAGGTTTGTGCTAAGGAAGCTTACTTTCCTGTGCAATTTGGAATATTGGATAGTGATCTTACGTATTATCTGACTGCCTTTAAAGAATAGTCCTTTCTCTCTTGTTTTTTTAGGACCATACATGTAATAATTTTTCAGCTTCTAAGCATCTGTCTTTTGACCTTGGGTTCAGTATGTGCCCTCTGAGACATGTCCGTTACCTTGGTCAAGCAAACATTTTAGTTCCTATTCCTTCCAGCTTTTCTAATCATATGTCTGGTTTTTATTGAACTAATACTGATATAGCCTATAAGCATTATAGGGTGTAGGTCTCCAGGACCCATGAGTTAAGAATTTTAAAAATATTTTCAAGGAGGATATATATATATATGTTTGAGTTCTTTAAATTTTGGCTTTCTTACTCCATTTTCCAGTAGCCACCAGGTTTTTGGGACTTTTAGCCAAAATGTCGTTAATCTCATGCCAGATCACATCTGGACAGTGCTTCAGTCATGTGGGTTGTAAACCATGATCCTTACCTTGTGTGAGGTGGGCGAGAAACCAATTGTTTAAGAATGTTTCTAAGTTGATATTTGACAATTTTGGTGCAACTTCTTCAATACATATGAGAACTCAAGTCCAGTAACATATTAGGTTGCCTTTTCTTCTTTGTCTTTTACTCTCCTTTTCTGAAAGGGAGCTAGAGTTCAATAACAAATATAAGCACTTGGTGCAATTTGTTTTTTCCTAGCCTACCATCAAGATTTTTTTTCCTTTTCCTATGCCTAGGGTGTCACGAGCTCATTTTGTATTAAGCTCTATACTGTTATTATTCTGTTTGTGTTGACTACCATGTCCATTGTTTTACATTTCGGTTGATCCATTTGCTCATCATAATTGGATTCTGGTATGTGCTAGCCACAGAAAACTCGGGAAAGAAAACTTTTCTTGAAGTCCTGTAAAGGAAGCAAATATCACACATTCTAAAACAAACATTCTGAAACTAACTACATTGTGTTTGTATAGCCAACATTTAGATCATCACGGCGGTGAATCAACTCTTTCTGTTATGTATTTGATGTTGTGGAGATTTTCTGGATTGATACCAGTGGTTAACTTTTGGTTGTCTTTAGTGAAACTGAGAGTCTTACTGCGAAAATTTAGTCAGACATTCTGGTCATTTTAAATGCATGCTAATGTATTTTAAAGAGTATGCTTTGTGGCATAGTCATATCTGTTTCAGGTCGTAAACTAGGAATAAAGTATTTGTGTTGAATGTGTAGAAACTATGGCAATCTCAATTAACATTGAAACTGCATGTACAATTTCCAGATGGTATCACAAAGCATACTCAAGAACAGATCAGTTACTTATTATATTTAGATATCATAGATGTAATGGAGTTCATACAACATTGTTTTATTGTTAATGCTAATAATCAAATTCATGAATAGCTAAGTTGCGTTAGTGATACAGATTCCTAGGTATGGAAGAGTTAGATGTGCCAGTGTTCGCAGTAGATACATAAAGTTCTTTGTTTAAACTTGTTTGCCACTAGATTTATTGTAGTTGTATTATTTTGACATTGTTGGGTGGTTTATGTAGCTCCTTCGGGGTAGACCAGACTAACGAAGTGATGTTGCTCATGAGTGTGCTTTACTAGTTATCCTCAAAATCACATCCTATAATCAATCACCAGTGCAGGCTCCCTGTGGATTTTGAATGAGCTGTACCCCTTGTATCTGTTTCAAGTCAGCTCACACGGCTTATAGTTTGAGTTTTATTTCTTGTATCTATTTTCTATGTAGTGGAACAATTAGTTCTTTGGCATGGCTCCAAAAATCTTAGTATAGTGCTCCCTCTGTCCCTGTCTCTGTCTCTGTCATTGTCACTGTTTCTGTCTGTCTCTCTCTCCTCCCTATTCTCTCTCATTGTGCATGGCTTGTGTAAGAAGAGGCCTTCATTTTTCCCCTTCCCTTTTCACTGGATCATCCTTGTAGGTTCTATAGTCATTCATTCCATTTATTAGGACTGTGGCAAGACAGAATTTGTGAGGCAGGAGTCTACTGGTTGAGGACATATAGCTTTTAGTTGTGAAAACATGACCTCTATTTCTTATGGGTTTTACCATGAGTCTGGTACTCTGTAAGGAAAGGAATTCTTTCCATATCTCTCTTCTTTTAGAAGAAGAACAGCAAAAATATAAGGGAAGCAATGTATTCATAGCATGTGGTATGCTGTTCATTGGGAAGACACTCAACAATGGAGCTGCAGAATCAGTTTCTGGTCAAGTAAGTGATTTAAATTTCTGACCTTTCACAGTCGGTTATTTCTTTGTTCTTCTTTGTTTTTAAAAATCAGGTTTTTCATTAGAACCAAACTGATAGGTTTTGCGCCATAGCCCTTGTCAATGGAATTTTGTTGGGAAACTCCTTATGATCTGTGATGGAGATAGTTTGGTGTAATTTCCCCTTTTTTTCCTCTTTGACATCTGTTGGGCCTTAGACTTCAAATACAGGGAATAGTGTTTTTTTAGTTGTCTTGAAGGTTGCACCTTGGCAGCATTGCAGGATATTTTGTTTGCTTCCTTATTGGGATGGGCAAGCACTGACTGATTGGTATCCCTTGTCTGCTATGTGTGTATTTAGTTTATAGTTAAGTTGGAGTTTGCTTTCCTTTTTTACCGCAATGTATTTTTCCATAAATTGTTTGAAGCAAGTAATGCTGGATATGAAACTGGATAGCATTTTGGTAGACACAAAAACCATTTTGTGGTCAAGATTGGATATTGAGTTCAGAATGAAAGGCTTTACCTCAAAGCACTGAGTTCTCTTGTTATAAACTTAATTGAATATTGAAGCTTTTGTTCAGGAATGTAAGGTTGTAGTGAAGTAGCTGAGTTGTAGTGTGCTATAGAGCTTAATATCATCATTAAATTGATATGAATTTGAAAGTACTGAATATATGAAAATTTTCAGAGTATTCATAACTGAATTAGTCTAGGAGGTGCTGAGCTTTTCAGTGGACATCATTCTTTCTTTTTCTAGGCAACATAAGGGAGATTACCTGGGTTTGGATCATGAATGGCCTCCCCTTGGAGGATGGTAGATTGACCACCAGCTCTCACCTCAGGAACTTAAGTGGACAGCATTATCAATTGTTTGTTTACTACAGTGGTGTATTCCATCAAGGATCACAACTTTATGCTCTTAAAACTGCACAGAGCTTTTCTTTTGGCATGTACAAGAGCATGGCACTTGTTTGGAAGATTATAATATGGCGGAACTATTTTATTTGGGGTTCATTTTATTCATAGTTATAAGATAAATAACCTGGACCCAGCTTTTTTTGGTTTGAGTGCTCATTACTTGTCTGATCTGATGTTTAAGCCTCAAGTCAGTGCTACCAAGTTTTCCTTCTCGGCCTGATATGTTTTCTTGTCATCATCTGGACAGAAGTTCATTGATTTAATATTATCGTAACCTGATTCTTTTTCTTTTCTTTTTGGGAGGGGGATAGAGGTAGTGTTTTGCTAGTTGTATGTGTGCAAATATATTATACTCATTTTAGGAAGCTTTATATTGCAGCAGGTTTTAGCTGGAATTGTTACCTTAGTGCATACCTTTCTTGAGTATAATGGAAATATGAATCTGGAATTAATATTGTTTCATACTGAACTTTTGGTTTAGTTATATCTGTCTTTATGTCTGTTCTTCTCTTGAGTTCTGTTCACGATCAGTTGCATGTTTTAGAAAATTGAGGAAATGAGTAGTTACCTTCTCCGCCTCTGTATTGTATTGGTACTATTCATGTACAATAATGTATTTATTCAGCATGTCTTTATCTTATCTCTAATATTCTTCATGTATGTCTTCATCTCCAGGTTCACAACCTTTTGGCCCTGCAAATATGATGCTGCCTCCATGATTTCTGAATGTTTTGTCGTGAGGTATGATTAGTTGTTCAAAATTTTGTCCTTTTCTTGATATCATTTCGATGTTACTGCTATATTTGGGCTTGTAAATAAACAAAAATAAACATTATAATTGAGCTATAAGTACTTTAAGAAATGTTAAAAAAGAAGATAGATGCATGCTGTAAATGTGGAGAGAGAGAGAGAGAGAGAGAGAGAGAGAGAGATGGCCGTTTAATGTGCAGCTATTTGCGTAATCTTTTTTGGAATCTGCAATGATGGAATGGCTTCAGTTCAGGTTTGTTTCATATGTTCCTGTTTGGAAATTTACTTTTCTAGATGGAGATTACTTTTATACTGAATTAAACCATTTTTCTGCGTGTGTGGGGTTTACTTGGCCGTTTAATGTGCAGCTATTTGCGTAATCTTGTTTGGAATCTGTAATGGTGGAATGGCTTCAGCTCAGGTTTGTTTCATATTTCCTGTTTGGAAATTCACTTTTCTAGGTGGAGAAAAGAACGTACTTTCAATGCAGTTACTTATTTGGAATGAATGTTCCGAAAAATTAAAAGGAATTGGACAATTTCTGGTAAGCACATGGCTCAATGGTTGACTCAGAAGTCTTTGTGATCCCGCATCACTTTGATTAGCACATAACTCAATGCTTCTCTGAAGGATAGTGTGGGTAGGGCATTATAAGGGCTGCGTATTATGGAGTAAAGTTGAAGAGCGAGTTGGCTTTATGTGTGAATACAAGCCTTATGTTCTTGCTAAAGTGTCTTGGAAAGGTAGAGCCATGATTCTATAAATAGTTCACACATAATAGGTTAATTGAATGAATCTTCTAAAAGAAGCTTATGAGAAAAGTGGTAATAAAATTTTGACGGGAGAACAAGGGCTAAAGGGATTCATGGCGAGATTGTAAATGTTATTGACGCAAAGGCAAGAAAGAATCAGGTTTAATAAGAGGCTGGCTCTGGTGGTGAAAGTGGCTCATGAGAATAGCTACAAAGTTACTTTTAGTGCAGGTTGAATAAGAGAACTCAGGTAAAGGTTTTGTGGGTTAATTAACGTCTAATTCCACATTGTTGGAAAGAATTAGAAAAAGGAGCCAAAGGAATAACACTTCAATTATTAGGCGTCATGCTTAGAATCTGAATTCCATCTCACAATCCTTAAAGAGAGCTCAAGAGTTGATGGCATTGTGTTGACTTGAATAATTCCTGTACAAGTTACAAGTTAGATTAGACAAAGAGAGGGAGTGATTGGAGGAGAGTAAGAGGAGGGTCGGCTAAAACTAGGGCCCATTTACAAGCATAAGTTGTGAGTCTTCTAGAATGATGAATTTACATACACAAGGTTGAAATTGAAAAAAAAATAAAAATTATTTGACTTTTAAAAATTTTATGTTCGTATGCAATTTTCTTTATGTAATTATAAGAATTTGCAATAAGGTTTCTGTTCGTATGCTATTGATCTTATAAGTTGAATTATATTCTCAGGTGGTGTTTTCTCTGCTGCGGCACAAGCTAAAAAGCCTAAAGAATGGTTTCATTCCCTGTGCTTATCTGAATGGAACAAACCACCAGATGGTTCAAACTCATCAGTGGTTGACCATAAATCGCCTTCTCCATTGTAATACCTATGCTTTCCTCCGAAGCCACCAGACACGATCTGGCTTGATTGGAAACAAAAACAATTTTTTTTTTAATAGACAAACATTTGTATTCTTCCAGACATAGAATTGAGCAAATAAAATGCGAAATACGTGATTATGTTAATATCCTTTCGCATCTTGAATTTTGTACTTCATACCAAATATATGAAATTTATAGTGGTGAAAAAGACAGGAATCTTACTTACGCATGTTTTGATTTTGTTTTTGTTTTTGGTTTCTTCGGAAGTCTTGAACATGTTTTGTCTACTCAAAAGCATCCTCATTCAACAGCTGAATAATATCAGCGGGGAGGGAGGGTTGGTTTCAAAACAGAGTCTCAATTCAATTCTTCTCCTTGCATTCTGGCCTGAGGCTACACCTTCCATAATTCAACAATTTAGATGCAGTGAGGGGCATAGTGACCTGACCAGCCCTGTCCCTCACCGCCCGCAGAGGAACTTCTCGAAGTGTGGTGCCCACATGAGAGCCAAGGTGGCGGGCAACCTCGTGACTTGAAAATCCTGTCCTTGGTTTTAATGGTATAAAAAGGTGCTCTGTACTCTCTAATCGGCCTGCCTCAGAAGGTGGTGGTCCTTCCCCGTTACCATTTCCAACTCACATTCAGTGACCTCAACACTAATTATTCAAAAAAAATTGAATGTTTATTGTATTTCTTGGCACCTGGCAAAATGCCAAATTGCATATAACGTACTATAGTTTGGAAAGCAGTTCACGATACAAAACACTGTAGAGTAGACACCTGAAACTGAAAGTGAAAACAAGTAGCGAGAGAGCGAGAGGAGAGAGAGAATATGCAGTCGTCAATCTCACATCCCCATGGAAATACAGGCTTCAAATTCCAATCAAACCCCATTTCAAACCAGTCACCACGAACAGCTACATCATTCCCATTCTCTCACTACACCAAAACATCTCCTTCCCCCTCTGCTTCTATTCAACTCACTTTAAGATCTCAATATGACTTACGACCACAATTTCCCAGCAAACCCACATGGCTTCTACCCTCAGTTTCCTTTCCACCCATATTAGCAACCAAGACTGGAAGATCATCACTAGCTCCACTTCAGTGTGGCATTTCGTCGAACAGTTGTAGCACCGACGATGGCAAGAGGAGTTTCAGGGATTGGGTTGAGGTGGTTGGTGAGGCTGTATCAACTGCATTTCCCATATGGGTTGCTTTGGGATGCCTGTTGGGGCTCATCAAGCCGAGTTCCTTCAATTGGGTCACACCCAACTTGACCATCTTAGGCATAACACTGACCATGCTTGGCATGGGCATGACCCTCACTTTCGATGACCTTCGTGGGGCGTTGGCTATGCCCAAGGAATTACTTGCTGGCTTTGTTCTTCAGTACTCGGTCAGTAGTTCCATTTCATACAATATAATCCTCATAATGATTTAAATCCCTACATTTTGTTTAATGCATCTGGCTCATTTGGAACTTGTTAGCGTTGTTCAGTCTCAAAATTTTGAACCTTTGCTAAACCTTGGCAATGCATTAGCATTTGTGTTAATATCACCACAAACCTTTGAACAAATCTCTGAAACTCTGAATGTCTAACTTTCTTTAACCATGCAGAGTTCAGGCTCTTTTAATCTTAGGCTCCAATGTCAACAACTTGATCTTTTGAACATTTTTAACTCCAAGTTGTTTTGTACTGGGGCTGAATATATATGTCCTTCAATCTGTTTAGGAGCAAATTTCATAACATTTATGATTTCAATGGCATGTTCTTGCAGGTGATGCCTTTATCAGGATATGCTGTGAGCAAGCTTTTGAATTTGCCGTCCTATTATGCAGCTGGTTTGATATTGGTTGGTTGCTGCCCTGGTGGTACATATGTTTGCCAGTCTTTTCATACTTATCCTTGTTTACTTCATCCTCACCTCTCTTTCTGAATATACCTTTTTTTTTCCTTCTTTGCAGGAACAGCAAGTAACATAGTAACTTATATTGCACGGTACGTGAATTATCCAAAATAGTATCATACAATATTACCTTTTTCTTATCTGTGTCCAAAATCGATTTTTATCCTGTGTAATTTGCTGAAAGTTCCACTTTGGTGCTTTAAGTTTCAATCGGTATTATGTCAATCCCATAATTTCCAATTTGTGTCAATTACGCCCCTCTAGTTTCAATGTAACAATGTCAACCTTGCACTTTTCAATCTGTGTCAACCCTGCACTTTTGTTTATCCGATCAGACAAGACAAACCACTGCTTGTCTCCAACATGATCCCAATTTCACATGACAGTATTTCTTTGCCCAAATAATCAACTCCAAAACCATTAGTCTCGATCGTGTGAGCAATGACAATTTAGAGTCTTTATGAAAAAGTCTGCCTCTATTCATCGAGAATCCCCCATTATATGGACATAATACAAGTTAATTAGGAAAGAATACAGGCTGATCTTCAGCCCCTAAAAACAGCTAACCTACCATATATACATCTATCTAATTATAGCCTACATCTAGTATATCCTAATTAAGGAAAGAATCTGCTGGCATTAAATATGTATAACCTATAAATCTATATAACCATAACTGTCAAAGCTATCATCTGCTGGCATTAAATGTGTAGTTATTCCCTTTGACATCCCCCCTCAAATTGATGCTGGTAAATCGACAAGCATCAATTTGCCAACGAGGAAATGATGGTGCTGATGTGGCATGGATTTGGTGAAGATATTTGCGATCTGCAGAGTAGTGGAGACATGTGGAAGGGTGATAACTTGATGATCATAGGCTTCTCTGATTGAGTGACAGTCAACCTCAATGTGCTTGGTGCGTTCGTGATAGACGGCGTTGGCTGCAATTTGGATGGCACTAGTGTTGTCAGCATGTAGCGGAGTAGGATGAATTGGACTGAAACCAAGCTTTGTAAGGAGACCACGCAGCCAAATGATCTCGAAGCATGCAACAGACATGGCTCAGTACTATGCCTCAATAGATGATTTGGAGACGTGGTCTTGCTTCTTGCATTTCCAAGAGATAAGGGCATCACCAAGAAACATACACCAGCCGGTAGTAGATTTCCTGGTGTCTGGGCAACCGGCCCAATCAGCGTCACTATAGGCTTGTAGCTGAAGTGAAGAACCTGTAGGGAAGAATAAGCCACGACTAGGTGTGCCAAGAATGTAGCAAATTATGCGGTGGACTGCAAATAGATGGAGATGCCTCGGGGCTTGCATGAACTTGCTGACGGTGTGAACAACATAAGAGATGTCTGGTCTGGTAATGGTTAGATAGATAAGACTTCCAACTAGCTTCCGATAGATAGTAGGATCCTTAAGAAGCTCCCGTTCGTCACGTCGATATTTCACATTAAGTTTCATGGGGGTGTCAACTGAAGTAGTATCGGTGAGGCCGACTAACTGAACCAGATCCTGACTATACTTGTGCTGATGCACCTCTAAACCCAAGAAATAGGTGAGTTGGCCAAGGTCTTTCATGTGGAATGTAGAATGCAACAAAGTCTGAACTGCAGAGATTGCCTCCAAGTTAAAGCCAGTGATGATGATATCATCCACATAAACAAGGATGACAACGATACCCATGGATGTCCTTTGTAGAAAAAGGGAGGAGTCATACTGACTTTGAGTGAAAGAAAAACCAAGCAAAGTGGATTGAAACTTTTCAAACCATACTTTCGGTGCATGCTTCAAACCATACAAGAACGTTTCAATTTGCAAACATCATTAGATGAGGAAGTAGGCATACCAGAGGGAAGTTTCAAGTAAACTTCTTCCTTGAGATCACCGTGGAGGAATGCGTTCTCGACATCCATTTGATGTAAGGGCCAGGATTTGGATGCAGCAAGGGCGAGTACAGTTTGGACAATGGTCATTTTGGTGACTAGTGCGAAGGTCTTATCATAGTCGAGACCATATTCTTGTTTGTTGCCAAGTGCCACTAACCGAGCCTTTTAATGGTCTATGGACCCATCGGAACGAAGCTTGATAAAAAAACACATACTTACTGCCAAGGGGTTTCACGGAGGAGGGACACGGAACAACGTCCCATGTTTGGTTTTCCTTAAGTGCGAGAAGTTCGGTTTCAACAACTTTCCGCCAACACTCATGCTCCATTGCCTGTTTATAAGACGAAGGAAGAGAAATATAAGATAATTTGGCTGTGAAGGATGAAGAATGAGAGGAACCAAACCTATATGGGGGTTTACGAACCCGAGTACTGTGTTTGAGAGGGGGAGGTGCAGTTGCTGGAACAGGATCAACAGTCATGGAAGGAGCTTGAGGGGGCTCTGGAGGTGCTAAAGGCTAGTGGGAAGTGGCGGAGGAGCGTCGTTGATACACTAGGAAAGGCTTATAAGGGACTAGAGCTGTAGAAGAGTTAGTAAACATAGGCAAAACAGAAAATGAAGGAGAAACGGGATCTTGATGCGTGGAAAAAAATACTGATTTTCTAGAAAAATCACATTTCTAGAAACTCGAATGCGACGCAAATTTGGATCGTAGCAAAGAAAACGTTTATGGTGTACTGAATATCCTAGGAAAGCACATTGAATCGATTGAGCCATGAGTTTTGTGCGTTCATGTGCAGGAAGATGAACATAATAGACACAACCAAAGGTACGAAGGTTAGAATAAGTTGGAGGATGACCAAATAACCTGGTGAAAGGAGAGTCGTGGTGGTTCAATTTGGGAGAGGGCAACCTATTGATGAGGTGGACAGCAGTGGAGAGAGCTTCACACCAAAAATGAGAAGGCGTAGATGACTCTAACAGGAAAGTGCAAACAACATCAAGAAGGTGACGGTTCTTCCTTTCAGCCACCCTATTTTGTTGAGGTGTTGAAGGGCAAGACCGTTGAGAGATGATGCAGTGATTCTGTAGGAAGTCCTGAAACAAATGAGACATATACTCACCCCCATTGTCAGAACAAAGGATTTTGATATGGGCCGAAAATTGGGTCTGAATATATGCATGAAAAATCTTAAAAACATAAAATACTTCATTTTTAGAATGAAGAAAATATATCCATGTGAAATAGCTATAGTCATCAATAAAAGTGACAAAGTATTTGTAATTAGCATGAGAAGTGATTGGTACCATACCCCGCACATCACTATGTATCAGATCAAAAGGTTGGACTACATGTGGTGTGTGAATAGGAAATGGCAGAGTCTTATTTTTGCCAAGTCTGCAAGAATTGCAATCAAACTAAACATCACTAAGAGACGATGATTCTTTATTCCCAAGAAAACCATATTTCAGTAAATCATGAAGTACATTAGAGTTTGGATGTCCAAGATGTTTATGCCATGCTCGGTAATCAACATGAGCAGAATTACAAGTGACAAAGGGAAAAGAAAAAAAAGGAGACAAAGGAAATTGAAGAGGAAAAAGACGTCCCACTTTAGGCCCCCTCGCGATCATTCTCCTTGATTGTTGATCCTGCACAACACAACCAGATTTAGAGAATTCCACTTTACAATCATTATCAACCAACTGACCGACAGACACAAGATTGGTGGTGAGACCGGGAGATACGAAGACATCAGTGAGAGAAAGAGAAACATCACCAGTGGCGGTGATAGGTAAATGATTGTCATCAGCAGTATGAATTTTGAGATTTCCAAAATATTTGTTTACATTGGTAAGAGATTCAACATTGTTTGTCATATGATGGGAAGCCCCGGAATCAAAGTACTAAGGAGATGATGTAGAGAAGGGTTTACCTGAGAGTCATAAAGCTGAAAATGCAGAAATGATCATTTGTTGAATCATGTTAGGGGTCACAAGTTGGACAGGAGCAGGAGCACTTTGTGTCAGAGGTGCTGTATTCACATAATTACCATAACTAGAAGAGCCAACTGAGACAGTATATGTTGTCTCTGATTTCTTGAAGGGTCGAGTAGGGCATTCCTTGATGATATGGCCATCCTTTTTGCAGTAGTTACAGAATTTTTAGGGACAATTTGCAGCATAATGGCCAAATCCCTTGCAACAGAAGCACTGAACAGTGCTCATATCCCTGCCTCGTGGGATACCTTGTGCTGCATAGGCCACATGAACAAATGTAGATCACCGTTGTTCCATGGTGGTTTGAGTGAGAAGGTGTTGTTCCTCACGAAGGAGATCATTGAGGCATGTATCCAAGGAGGGGACATTCTTGGTTCATAAGATTGGATCGGGTGCCTTCAAATTCAGGTCTCAGTTTCATTAGAAATTGATCCATATGAACAGAACTAAGACCTTCGGATGGTAAGTCAGCATAAACTATATCAGTGTATTCAGCCAAAGATTAGTGAATCTAGAGTAAAAATCAGAGATAGAAAGACTATCGTGTTGGAGAGTGGCCAATTCATGTTCAAGCTGGAACTGACGAGCAGTGTTTCGTTGACTATAGATCTTCTTCAGGTAAGTCCACATTTGAGCTGCAGTCTGAGAGGATCGAAGGTTCAAGATGATATTGGGTTCGACAGATCCTAAAATCCATGCTATAACTTTAGCGTCCTTGACTTCCTACTTGGTGTGCTGGTCTTTGTCTTTGTTTTTGTCAGGAGCTGGGTTACTTCCATCAACATGTCCCCACAGCTCCTTACCTTTGACGAAAATCCTGAAGTGAAATGCCCAAGCAGAGTAGTTCTTGCCATTGAAACGAATCAAAGAAGCATCAGACTTATCCAAAGACATGAGGTCAAGAGAACTTGATCAAGAATAACCGAGACTAAGGAACTTGAGAGCAAGAGACAATTCAGAGCTATAGCTCTGATACCATGACAATTTAGAGTCTTTCTGAAAAAGTCTGCCTCTATTCATCGAGAATCCCCCATTATATGGACAGAATACAAGTTAATTAGGAAAGAATACAGGCTGATCTTCAGCCCCTAAAAACAGCAAACCAACCATATATACATCTATCTAATTATAGCCTACAACTAGTATATCCTAATTAAGGAAAGAATCTGCTGGCATTAAATCTGTATAACCATAACTGTCAAAGCTGTCAGTCTATTGGCATTAAATGTGTAGTTATTTCCTTTGACAAGCAATATGGTCACTACACTCCCTCTATGTTGCCATTAACATAGTTTGCGATTTGGATGGGTATGATTATATTTATAAATATTTCAATATTGAAATTCCTACATTCAGCATGCTCCTTGTTAACCATCTTGAATGCTTATGCTACAATAGTTCATGGGGTGGGTCAGTCCCCACCTACTGCTCAGCTGAGACTAAAATGACCAAACTACAACTTCTAAAAACTAGGGAGATCGAAGTGTACTGTACCTTTTGTTTTTCCTCTCTGGCCAGAGGATCTGATGATCTTATTGTTTTGCCAGTGGAAATGTGGCACTTTCAGTTTTAATGACAGCAGCGAGCACTTTATCAGCCGTGGTTGGTATACTGGCACGACTTTCTTTTCATGTATTTTTGCTTTAAGGTGATATATGCATGGTCCAAAATTTAGCACATCTTTTGAAAAATGTTTAGAAAGACAGTTTGAAGCCCGTTTTCTGCTCAAACTTACTGAACACTTAAATCCTAACTAAGATTCCATCAATTCTATTTGTTTTACGGTTAAAAGTTATGAGGCACATCCACTTTTCTCCCTCTGGAAAAGATTAGTTAAACTATTAATTATGAGAACTATTGTCTTCTGTTCGATTCTTAACCTAAAGTGATAAACTGAAAGATCATTTCTTAAATTACCGACTGCAGCCATATTTTTTACACTGATATACCTTACAATAATGATGAGAGTGTTAGAGTTGTCTTATATTTAGGGAGATATAGTTACTAGTGAGTCAACTTATGAACCTATTTCTTTTTATGATCAAACCTTACTTCTTTTACCAATTCATGTTGTAGATCATGACCCCCCTTCTCACTGCTAAACTTGCTGGTCAATATGTTGCAGTAGATGCAGCTGGGCTATTATTCTCAACATTGCAGGTAAGCTTTCAAACCTATTGCCTACTTCGTATGCTGCTACAAATTATATTGAGATACCATATGCTTTGAACACAGGTTGTGCTTCTCCCTGTATTGGCGGGTGCATTTCTTAATCAATATTTCCAAGGCCTGGTTAAATTTGTGTCCCCCTTGATGCCACCCATTGCTGTGGGAACTGTAGCTGTTCTTTGTGGGAATGCAATTGCCCAGAGTTCTTCTGCAATCCTTATGTCTGGTAAACAAGTGGTGCTAGCTGCCGCTCTTCTTCATGCATCTGGATTTTTCTTTGGTTACATACTTTCAAGGATACTTGGGATTGATGTGTCATCATCAAGGACTATCTCCATCGAGGTTGGCATGCAGGTTAGCATAATTTTCTCATAGAGATGGATTTTTAAAAGAGAATTGGTTCTCATTTTCATCCAGTGATTGTTCACAGTTTTCCACTGCTAATTATCTTGGAGTGAAAAAGGCATTGCAGCAATTTGCTAATTTCATTCTATAGGCAAACGCAAATGATGTTTGTATGTATGTACATATTCATGCAAGAATGTGTCATTTTGTATCATGGTATAATTGGTTGTCTGTGTGTAATTAAACCCTACTATTTCTGTTCTTGTATAGCCGAGTGTTCTTATCAAGTCTTCTATGTTTCAGAATTCGGTGCTTGGAGTTGTTCTAGCCAGCCAGCACTTCGGAAATCCTCTAACTGCGGTACCGTGCGCTGTTTCCAGCGTTTGTCATTCAATCTTTGGCAGTGCCTTGGCAGGAATTTGGAGACAGAGTGTGCCAACGCAAAAGCAAGATTGAAATGTCACGTAGAAGCTTTAGACAGGCAGTATAAAACTTTAAAACAATCCTTCTGTAATCATATGAGCTGCTAGTTGTGGGAATTTCATTGCACATTCGCTACCTATGGAGCACTTGGATTTGCAATTTGTGGTACTTGTCTTGTCTTGTCTGTGAACAATTTGAACTTAAACATTTAACTTGCCTTTCAATGTGCTTCCTTCCGATATGATTTTTAACTCAATATTTCACATATATAATCATTTGTTCATGAAATTACAATTATCAACCTAAAATATATCATGAGAGAGAGAGAGAGAGAGAGAGAGAGAATTTAAAAGTTTTAGATACTCAAAAAAACAAAAAAAAGGTTTTGAATTTGTATTATTTCTCTCTCAAATTGTTACCCAAACCAAAGCCCCACCCAAGCCCAAGTCCAAAAACAAAACCAGGCCTCACCCAACTGCTTTTGGTACCAAAAATTCATCACAGCCCAGAAATTGACTTTTGCCCAAAATTCATGTGGGCGCTGGTTTTTAAAACTGAATTGAATCCCAAAACTCAACCAAAAAATTAGAACCCCGCCAAATTCAAATCTAACAACTTCCAATTTCCCACCACCACACCAATTTGTTTGCTTCATAATTGAATTCAAATCCCAAACGTCAAATCAAAACCTCCAAAGCTCTCTCGCAAACTCTCACAAGCCCCAGCCCCCCTCAAATTGTTTTCCTCAACTTTCTTTCCCCACCAACCCCTACCAAGCCAACCAATGGATCAGAGATTCCATGGCCTACCTCCTCTCAAGAGATTCAGACTTATGCAACAACAAGAGCAGCAGGAAGATACCCTTTTAGCCTCGTCGCTCCTTCCGGCGAAGAAAAGAAAAGAGGCATGGCACCAGCCCCTTCTCCCTGACCCATTTGCCGCCGCCACTGCTGTCTCCACCTATTCATTGCCTGCCAAGAAAAGGGTTTGGGCCTTTCAGCCAGATTTAATCTCTGAGGACCCGCTTTCGACATTGGACCTTAATGTCGAGTACAAGGTGCCTTTTGGTGCAGATTCAGAAGAAGCAGTGGTGGAGAAAGAAGAAGAAGAAGAAGAGAAGGGTATTATTCATGAAAATGATTGCAGTGAAGCTACTGAAAATACCCAAGAAGAGAATGGCCAAGAAATTACTGGTGATGAAGATGACAATGAAGAAGAAGAAGAAGAAGATGGGATTGTTTGTGCTATTTGTCAGAGCACAGATGGAGATGCATCAGATCCAATTGTGTTCTGTGATGGCTGTGATCTAATGGTTCATGCCACCTGCTATGGCGATCCCCTTGTAAAGGGTATTCCAGAGGGTGATTGGTTCTGCACCCAATGCTCACTTTCTTCTGTGCCTTCTCAATCCAATGAGCCCTCTTCTTGCTGCCTGTGTCCTATCAAGGGAGGGGCAATGAAGGCCACCAGAGATGGCAGGTGGGCCCACATCGTGTGCGCGCTTTATGTTCCTGAGGTGTTCTTCAAAGACCCTGAAGGCCGAGAGGGGATTGATTGCTCCAAGGTTCCCAAAAGGAGGTGGAAAGAGAGGTGCTATGTTTGTAAGAGTTCAAGGGGTTGTGCTATTCAGTGCTCTGAGCTTAAATGTCCTTTGGCTTTTCATGTGACTTGTGGATTGAATGAAGATCTTTGCTTAGAGTACAGGGAAGGAAGGAAGCAGGGTGCTATTGTAGCTGGGTTTTGTAAAACCCACTCAGATCTGTGGAAAAAGGTAAATGTTTGTTTGTTTACAAATCACTTTCCTTTGAATTTTAGTTCTTTGGGTTTAAATATCATGTCTTTTGATGGGGTTTTGATAAATGGGTTTTGCTCCATTTGCAGCAAGAACAAACTGGGAAGTACAAGATTGTGGCCAGAGAAGACTGAAGAGCACAAGTCAAGTAGTTAGATTGTGCAGATTAATATATGGAGCTTTGTGGTATGGTATACAATGGATCTGCTGGTTAGTGTTTGATAATTGGTTTTCTCTTTTTGGGGAATTACATGTTTCTGTGAGTTTCAGATATCTGTAGGGTTTTAGTGTTGGCTTATTTGATTATTGTGACTGGTGATGTATTTTAATTACATTCTAACTTATTGTCGGTGCATCTAGCGCGCTAGCTTTGAGCTAACTGGGTTAGATGAAGATAAACATTAGAATGACACTTCAGTTTATGTGATGAAAATTTGTTCTCTCCATAAATGGGATTTTAAATTGTATTCATGGTGTTGGGAGTCTTTGCCCTCTTGGCATTTGATGTTATAGGATCATTGTCAGGTTTCATCTGAATAATATTGTTTACTGTTATCTGAGAGGAGATGTCTGTTTTATGAATTTATCATTCAAGCAGTCAAAGGCATATCATATGCCAAATTGAATGAAACCATTAGTGTTGGATGATTATGACTGTTGTACTTTATGAGAACCAAATGTTGTACATCATTATAACTGCACCTACAACCAATGTCTCTGTCTTTTAAGGAAGTCTCTCAAATTTTTAGATATGTGGTCTGCAATTTTGCATCCCAGTTTATGATATAAAATTCTGCACAAGTTAGATGAAGGAAGACTTGGTTACTAGAAAATGACCAAAACTTGGGTTTGAGAGTCTTTCATGTATGCATATGTGCAATGGATTTGTAGCTTTCAGCTCCTGCATATGATTGACTGGTTAACCAAGGGATCTACAAGTCATACCTTTTGAATTGCAGGCCCTCTGTTATGAACTAGGGACATCTCCGGGAAGTTAGGCATTCTCGGTCAAGGCCATTGCTTTTTTCCTCTGGCTTGGTTCTGAGCATCAGTGTGAGATCCAACACCTAATAAGCCTTTTAACTGCGTACCTTTTGGACATTAAGGATCAAAACCATGTCAATACAGTGGGGGCAATTCTACCATTTCTTTGCAATTAGAAACCACCTCAATGTTTGAGTTGAAGACATTTACTAGTCATGGTTTGTAGATGTTAGGACATGTATTTGATGATTATAATAAAGTTAATTGTTCTTCATCTAAGCAGGATTGCTTAAGATTTATTGGGAGATTGAAATAGGCAATTCTGAATGACCAGTTGTAATTGTAACAACTTAGAGTTGCATATTTTAGATTCAAAATCCCCGGCACAACAATGAAAATTTTTTTAGTCCCTGTGCCACTCTTGATGATCTCTCTCTCTACAATTATGTTTTCTAATCATTACAACCATTACAGTTTTATTTGTGATTCTCTGGACCTGACAATGATGTTAGAGCCTAGTCATGGCGCCTCAAATTTCAAGATTCAATGTTTCGATAAGTCTAGATAATTTGATATAGACTTTTAGATTGGGTTTCTAATCATCAAGTGAAATATTGCTTGCTAAACTTCCTTACAGATGGAGGATGCTGGAAATTCCATTTATCAAATCCCGATAATTAGGTGCAGCTGATGTGTCTGCCTTGTTTTTTTTCTAGTTTCTAGATGCAAAACCTAAAAGGACTTCGCTTCTATCCTCCTGCGGTACGTAGCTGTACTTTGGCCACGGTCGTAAACCAGAGCTTAATGATGAAGAAAGAAAGTCCAAGATAGCTCTCAGCCTTAATTAACCACAACTTTGAATTAAAATTTAACGATAATTATAATGACTTTTGTTTGATCTACATGAAAGCTATATGCCACTTTTCTTGCTAAACCAAAATAATATAGTTAGAAGGTTTGGATGGAAACTTGAGGAAGAAGATTCAAATAAAGTGGCCTACCGCCCACGTTTGAAATATTTCCTCCTTGTTCAGTAATTCAACAGCCTTTATCCATTAGCAAGCATTTATTGATTCTGGGTTGACAAATGGTACAAGTAATATGCTCTGTAATGGATCAGACAAATTGACTTTTTGTTTTTCTGCATCAACTTCTCACCACATTTCTCTATAAATACCTTGCATGGTTTGGCCTAAGAAAATCACAAACACCTTCTACAAAACCCAGCAATTGTTTCTTTGTATCGTGGAGATTATACATCGAAAACATATACCTGAAATTAGAATGATGTCCATGAAGTTGATTGGAAGCCTCAGCTGCTGCCTATGGCTAGTCATGGCCATAGCCACCGTGGCTCAAACATCCGATGACTCGAATGCTCCGGTGCTTGACACTTCTGGTCAGGCTCTTCAAGCCGGTGTAGAATACTACATCAAACCCGCCATTACCGACAATGGCGGTCGTTTCACTTTGATCAACAGAAATGACTCATGTCCATTATATGTCGGTCAAGAAAACGTCTCAGGCCCTGAGGGCTACCCTGTCACATTTGCTCCTTTTGTAGAGGGAGAAACTGTGGTGAGGGAGGCAAGGGACCAAAAGATCACATTCTCAGCATTCACAATCTGTGCGCAGTCAACTGCATGGAAGTTGGGTGAGACTGATGAAGCCACCCAAAGGAGATTGATTGTCACCGGAGAAGATCAAAACCAAGGCATCGCTGGTCCGGCTAGAAACTACTTTAGGGTTAACAAGCAGGCAGCTCCAGATGGTGTCTACAATCTGGAATGGTGCCCAACTGAACTGTGCCCTACTTGCAGGTTTATATGTGGGTCTGCTGGAGCTCTTGTGGAGAATGGGAAGAGGTTGATTGCCTTAGATGGTTCTGTGCTTCCTGTTGTGTTTGAGAGGGCTTAAGTTAATATGTGATCCATATTTATTATGTAATAAAGGGATGGGAATAATCATGTTCTATAGCGGACTTGTATACGATCCTCATCATAATCTCTTAATTATAAATAAAGTGTTGCAACTAATGTCATGTCAAACAGTCAACTTTTGAATTCGTGACCATTGATATGAGCGTAATCTGGGAAATTATTAAACCGTGTTTAATTTTGTTACACTGTTGCTTGTTAGTTACTGCTGTAATCACCATAGATTTTTTAGCCTCAGGGTGGTAATTAACGTGGTGGGCACGTATATATTATATGGAGACAAGTATGGGCTAGACTCCACGACAAAATGGAGCTATTTGGGCTGACAAATAGTTGTCCATTACTTTGGCAAAGCTTGGTCCAATTTCCAACTACTTTTTTCATACCAAAAAAATACATAAAAAAACTACAGGGTATTGTACAATAGATTGAATATGAATTATCAACTAATATAAGAGCAGAGTTTTATTTCTCTCTTGATGTAGGTTCTCAATGTCATGTGATGGAGGAAGATTAACCGCAGTTGATTTTTTTTTTTTTTTTTTTGTCGACGTTGTTTTAGTTTTGTAGTTTTGGTTTAGTTTGTTCAATAAAATCCAGAAACTCTTATGTCTATGTTATTTTTCTTTCATAATTCCATAAACTTTGTTGAATTTGCTGGGGTTCGTAGTCTCTTTAGGAGAGTCATGCCGGTTAGCGGCCGGTTTTGTCCTTGGTGTAATTTGAATAGATTTGAGGCAACTAAGATGATAGATAGGAGCAGTGGCAGACCTATTAAGGTGTAAGAAGGTGCAACTGCATCTCACTTCGCCGGAAAAACTATTATAGGTGTTTCAAATTGCCCATTTGCTCGCGGAAAAGTAAATGTCTTTGTCCTTTTACTTTCATTTATTTTTATATTATTCCATTACTTAAGTTTACAATATAAATAAAGAAGTACCCTTCATTTGGATCCAAATAAAAATACTAGAAAATCAAATTCCCAATTCAAAATATGAAAAATCAATTTTAGTGCAAAATACGATTTAGGCTAAAAATTATGGCTCATTAAGTTAATATATACTTCATCCTAAAATCCAATAAAAATCAAGTTTTCTTATTTGATGTGTAAGGAATAAAAACCGCCAAAAATTATCTTGAGAAAATAATTATTCCGAAAAATCATTTTTCATACTTAGTCAATATTTTTACTTAAAACAATTTTTTATGTATGATATGAATGCATGAAAAGGCCTAAGGTCAATCTAGGCAAAAAGCCTTAAATGTTCAATCCACAAAGAGTTTTTAACCTTTCAAATTTCACTTCCGCTAAAAAATTTCCTAGGTTCGCCAATGAATAGGAGTTCTAGAAAATTTATTTTTTGATCGTGATTCTCTTCATATCGTTTCAGCAATTTGACCATATTCACCATACCGCTATTCAGATGGATTCCTTTACAATCTTTTTCCTTCGAACTTTTTTTGTCTGTTTGATCAAATAAACTTAAATCGCTTTTTATCAAAAAATTCTAGTTTAAGTTTGATACGTTACTCTCTTTTTGACTCAAGCTTTTTTTTATAGGCAAAGATATTAGCACATGCCAACAACCGAAATAAATCAATCTGCAATTCAAACGTCGTTGCAATCATTCTGTCTTTTGACTCACTATACAATGTACGAAGAACCTCTTCTTCTATTATGCTGTGGGCCGTCCAGACACAACAAAGTGGACATTTCCAAATGGACAATGCCATTCCTCCTCAACAATGATGTGGCCTCTTTAAAAAATAACACATGTTTCTTTTTTTTTTCTTTTTTTTTTTTAATTTGTTTCACTGACTCTCCCTCTCTCTCTTCTCACCCACTCTCCTCTCCTCCCCCAACTCTCTCTCTTCTCTCATCTCCCCGTCTCTCTCTTGAAATTCTTAGAAGCTTATCTCTTTTTTTGCATCATTCTTTTTAAGTTTCAAGATTTCAATTTGTCCCAAGTATGAATGTCTCCTAATTTCTTTGTTCTTATTCAACTTATTCTTTGTTCTTATTCAACTTTATTTCGTCTCAAGCTGTCTGCCATATGAATTTTCATATTTTGGTTTGAAGTGGTTGGAGCTTGTTGCTTTGGTATTGATTTGTTTGAGGACTTGAAAATTCTGTTCATTTATAGTGTTGAAGCTGTGCTTTCCCTTTGTTTCCTTCGTTAAACACACCATTTCCATCTTTTGGGTTTGCCCTCTAATTCAATTTTCAAACTTTGTGCTTGGTGCTATCAGGAGGACTATTCGAATTCTGCATGAATTTCTACCCTTGTGCTATAAAGGGTGAATAAGAATTCTAGTGGTTTTTACAGTCTCGGGATGTATCAGTCGGGGAGATGAGAGAAGAGAGAGTTGGGGGAGGAGAGGAGAGTGGGTGAGAAGAGAGAGAGGGAGAGTCAGTGAAACAAATAAAAAAAAAAGAAACATGTGTCATTTTTTAAAGAGGCCACATCATTGTTGAGGAGGAATGGCTCCTGATATATCAGGAGCCAAGCATTGTCCTTTCCAAATTCAAAGGTTGGACAAAACAGAAACTAGTGTAGACCAAAAAAAAACCCTGAGGGACAGATATATTATTCAACAGAGGAGCCTGATCATCCATATTAGCTAGCTTTGGCAAAACTATGGCAGAAAAGACATCCGGGAGCTTATACGGTGGATCTCTTATTGTGCCTAGTGTTCAAGAATTAGCCAAGAAGCCTATAACCGCCATCCCAGCTAGATACATACAGCCTCATCATCATGAACAACAAGACCATGTCATGTTCAATCCTGATCATGATCGTGCTGAAATACCATTCATTGACATGCAGAAGCTGCTTTCTCAAGAATCGACCGATTCTGAATCTGAGTTAGCTAAGCTCCATTTTGCTTGCAAAGAGTGGGGTTTCTTTCAGGTACACAACTTTTTTCACTCCTTTGTCTGTCTTGAGGAATTAATGAGAAAATTAAATCACAATTTAGCATCAATGAGAAGTTATTGGTAGGTGATGTTGGGTTTGAATTGATAGAGCAAGTACAAGTATTAGCAGCGTAGAAGAAAAAGTGTGCCCCTATAAATATATGTTAATTTGCTTGTGGATTTTTTTGAAATCTTTACTTTGTTAGATGTGGTCCTGAGTTTAAATTCCAAAAACGATGGTTGTTAAATAAATGAAAAGGAGTTCAAGAATTCGGGTTTAGGCAATTAATCATGTCATTATACAAGTATTTTTACTTGATACTAACTAGGCATTAAGAAAGTAATCATGGCCAACATTAAGACATTATGTATATATGTTACAGTTGGTAAACCATGGTGTGAGCTCTTCCTTGATGGACAAAGTAAAGACAGAAATTCAAGACTTCTTCAACCTAGCCATGGAAGATAAGAAAAAACTTTGGCAAACCCCAGGAGACGTGGAAGGTTTTGGACAAGCCTTTGTAGTTTCAGAAGACCAAAAACTCGATTGGGCTGACATTTTCTTCATGACCACCCTTCCAGTCGAAATGAGGCGGTCTCACCTATTCCCAAACGTCCCTTTTCCTTTCAGGTCCTCTCCTCTCATCATCTCATCATATATACATATACTTTGTGTGCATGTGTTTGTGACTTTGGCAATATCGACAAAGTATTGATGCGCATATAGACAGTCTCTTCTTTAAGTAAAGCCCGAACGTCCTGCACAGAGAATTTCTGGATACATGATATATGTACCTCTAAAACCGACTTATTGTTTACATGTAGAGAGACCTTAGAAGTTTACTCATTGGAACTGAAGAACCTAGCCATGACTATCCTATCACAAATGGAAACTGCTTTGCAAATGGAAGCCAAGGAACTGACCAAGTTATTTGAAGATGGAATGCAATCAATGAGGATGAACTATTACCCTCCATGTCCTCTTCCGGCGGAAGTCATCGGTCTTACACCTCATTCTGATTCTGTAGGTCTCACCATCCTCCTACAAGTGAATGAAATGGATGGTCTCCAAGTAAAGAAAGATGGGATTTGGGTTCCTGTTAAGCCACTACCAGATGCCTTTATTGTCAACATTGGAGACGTTTTAGAGGTAATCATATAGCTTTCAATTTCATATAACTTATCCTATGGTGAATACTACTTATGCAAATCTATAGTTCATAGTTCTACAACATAACATATACAAGAATATCGAAAAAAGAAGAAGAAGAAGAAGACATTACCCTGTTCAAAAACATGTCATTTTACAATATAGGGCCATATATAATGCTTGCCTTCTTCTATTTGTGCCATATTTACTGATGATAGTGTCAAGCAGTTGCATCTCTCATGTAGATGAAACTGGACTCGATTGTTTGAGTTACGTAGCTTTGTGAGAGATATGTTCAACAGTAATTTCAAATCAAGATACATCCAAAATAATTTTATCTATTGCAGCTATAAAATTTTGTGTGTGTATGTGGGACTCATGGCAGATTCAAACAAATGGGATTTATCGAAGCATTGAGCATCGTGCAACAGTTAACTCTGTGAAAGAAAGGCTGTCAATTGCCACATTTCACAACCCAGGACCTGATGGTGAAATTGGTCCAGCGTCTAGCTTGGTCACTGAGCAAACACCTGCAGTATATAAAAGGGTGGGAGTTCAAGATTATGTGAAAGCCCTTTTTGAACGCAAGCTTCAAGGAAAGTCTTTTCTTGATGAACTTGGGATAAAGTAAGATGGTGGTGAGATTTAGACAATATGTGAGCGTGGAATTGCAACCATGTATTGGTGGGTATCTAATTTTCTGAAGAAATAAACCAAAGCCTACAAGTCCAAATGGTGTCCAACTGATGAAGTGTGCCCTGCTTGTAGAGTTTATTTTAAATGTTGGTTGCTCTTGAAATGTGAAGAGGTTGGTGCCCTTTAATATCATTTGAAATATATAGCCCTTTATTATGTAATAAATGAGAATAATCATGCCCTAGCTGACTATGATCCTCATCATTAGTACCTCCAGTCTCTTAATTATAAATAAATTGTTTACAACTAATGTGATGTGAAGTTATAAACTCATCTCCTATAAGTTCATCTTCTTCTTTCTTTTTCTTTTTTTTTTTAAATACGAACAATATTATAATTTAATCTAATCTCAACTTAGGGGAAGGGGATTCGAACTCAGGTATAGAGTGGGGAACACATCTGCTTTAGCTAACTTAGCTAAGCCCATGTCTGCTTAGTTCATCTTCTTTTACTTCATCCTTATAGCTTGTTGGCACTAAAACTGAACAGATAGAGATGAGTGCAACTTACAAGTGAAATGGACGATTGAGAGATCGATTGAGTGTTCGGATGCAGATTCTTCCTGTCCTCAGATGCTGATCCTGAGTGGAAGGAAGCCGAGACTCGTAAGGTCTATGGAACCGGTGTGGAACCAGCCTAAGACCCTCCGATGCCAAAGTAAGTTTGTTTTCTAAGAGCTTTTGCCGTTGACAATATAATAGTATAAAAGTCAAGCTGAAAAGTCTTACCCCTGTGTTATAGTGAAGGGGCTTATTTATAGAGGGCAATTTGTATGCTCTTAGTGCTCAATTTCAATGTGGGACTCATGGGAGGGCCCTATGAGGTTGACACGAGTCCTTAAATATTTCGAGCGGGTGCTTCGAGGTTGATTATGTATAATCGGTAGGGCATACCGATTGTAGTCTGTGTTGGGCCTGTAGCGACCTTTTGCTGCTTCGAGACAATACCATCGGTAGCCGATGCTGATTGCTCGGAGCCTTGGGCACTTGGGGAGTTTAAGTGATCTACGTGTCAATGGATGAGTTGAGGATCAGATATGGTACAAACATAGCTTAAATAGGTTCATCACCCTTAGACATAAATAAAGTGGTGCACCTATATATAGTTCATCCTTCTTTTAAGCTTTTACGCTACAAAAAGAAGACGACAATAGTGACCTTTTTCTTTGGTGACTATTGGTACTATTAGTCACCTTTATTCATGACTACAGGCTTTAGTCACCCTGCAGTAACGATAAATCACTGCGTTACATATGTGTCCGTAACTATTGATGTTTGTCACCATAATAAACCATTCGTGACATGAGTTTGTCAGGCTAAAGTACATCATGTCCAATCACCATTAATCATACATATTTTATTATTATGTCAGGCTATACGTCTTTTATTATTTTGTCAGGCTATACGTCTTTTATTATTTTGTCAGGCAATACGTCTTTTATTATTTTGTCATGTCCAATCACCCTTAAACCACCAGCATCCCAAACCCACCCAACTCCAAAACAGCCTTTCCCACCCCCACCCAACATCGTCAACCAAACCACCACTTCGCAGGCAGCAACATCATCACCATAGCAGCAATCCCACAGATTATTTCGAAGCATCTTGTCTGTTGATGCTCAAAATGGTTCGGCCAAGATTGAGTCCAACTTAGGGCTCGTTCGGGAATGTTTCTTTAGGAAGTACTTCTGCTTATAAGCGCTTCTAACAAAAGCGCTTTTATTATAAAAATCTTGAATTTTCATAAAAAATTAAAGTGATTCGTGGAAAAGCACTTGGGAGTGCTTCCTGAAGAAGCACATAGCAGGTGCTTCTTCAGGAAGCGCTTCTATGACCCAGAAGCGCTTCTAAATTTTTTTGCCAAACGCTGTCAGAAGCGCTTTTAGTTATTAGAAAGCGCTTTTGGCCCTTTCAGAAGCACTCCCAAACAAGCCCTTAGTGATGAGGTGTGGTGGATGATGAGTGAAGGTGAGGACCTTCAGCATGTGTTTGAGGACTTGGGCAAGCGATAAAAATACGAAAGACAAGATCTACGTGGTTCACCCTTAATGAATGGGCTACGTCCACGGATAAGTATGTTCTCATTGTAATAATAATGTGTATTTACATTTGTTCATGGAGTTGGACCCAAATATAAAGGTAACAAGTGAGAAGCCCAGCCTAGTCTAAGATCCCCTCCTAAGTGGAGGGTGGTCTGCCCTTATAGGTGAAGGGGAGTCTTCACTTCTTGTAGTTTTCCGATGTGGAACTCCTCTTGCTTTGCTTAGAGTTGTGACTTGTGGTAATGCTTCTTTGGCTAAGGTGATGACCTCTCAAAGTATGGCACGTGGATGATCTTTCTTAGCTAGTTGCTCGGTTAGTTACGGTGTCAACATTGTCCAATTCAAAAGCGCTCTGTTTTTTTCAAGTATTCATATGATCTTCTGTTCACAGCCTTATCGCTGCTATTTCCTTTCCATTGTAAAGCACACCCTGAAATTATAATCCAAACTTAACTCATATTCTTTTGAGGAAACTATTAGAAATCAAATAATGCATGACAACACAAAAAAGTGAAATGATTATGAGGGCGGCTACCTTATAGACAGAACCAAATCCACTTGTTCTGGAAAGAGAAATTGTTCGTCGCGGCTGTGATGTTTATAAGATCAAAGAAACCATATGGCGGTGATGAAATCCATATTGCAATCCTGAAAACCACTTTAGATCCAGATCTAGAGATTTTGTTCAAGAGACAGAGAGGGGGGAAGATGAAGAGAGGGAGAGAGAAACCAGAGAGAGAGAGAGAGAGAGAAGATGAGAGAATCACAGAGACAAGAGAGAAAGAAAGGGAAGATGAAGAGAGAGAGAGAGAGATAAGATGAGAGAAGCGACAGAGACCAAAGAGAAAGAAAGGGAAGATGAAGAGAGAGAGAGAAGATGAGAGAAGCGACAGAGACAAGAGAGAAAGAAAGGGAAGATTTAATTTGAATGTCACCAATAATGGTGAGGAGTTCATTGCCAACCTTCCCATGTCAGGTTGACAAAAAAAAAACCTTCACATCTCACCAATACGTATTGTTTTTTTTGCGTTTTATACGTATATATTTAACTGGATTACGTATCTGAAACATCTATATCATATGGGAACTCTCCCGATATCATTTGTGGTGCTTTGGCTGAAGATATATTGTAGCCATTCAATAATTATAGCTTTTTATCTCTCAAAAAAAAAAGATGAGACTTGATTGGAGTAGGTTTCTAGATGTTGACATTGACTTGCACCAATCAATTTCGACTATTGTCAATTTCTGAATTTGTGAACATTGATGCGAGCAAAATCCATGAAATTAATAAACCGTATTTTCTTAGAATGCTGCTTGTTAGCTACTGCTGTAATCACCATATACAATCAGAATGAGGTGTAAGACCGATGATGATACCTACAACCTGCAGTGTACAATATATAATTAAAAGGTTAACTATAATTAATCTACAACTAGCAATTATTTCAGTAACACTACTCTTTCTAATGTTGAAAGAAATTTCAAATTCAAATCACCGTCTCATGTTCATTAAAGTTTAAAACAAATTCTAATTAATCTTTATATATATAGCACGTGCAAAATTATTCTAAAATTTCCTCACAATAAGGGTCACAAGAAAAAAAAACTGACTCACATGCAACGTGGGGGTTGGGCCTCATCAGAATTCATGAGCAAGAGAGTAAAGCAAATAAAAAAATAAAACAGGTGGCAGGTGGCCTTTTAAAAAAAAATAAAATTATTTCTATCATTATTATTTCAAATTTTAAATTGTTTTATTTTATTTTAATATGAAAATGACCAATTTGCCCTCATATTTAACGGCAAATTGGATAAAATGTTGAGGATTTAGACGGCAGGGGGGAAATTGGCAGAAAAAAAAAATCATATCCTTAATTTTCTAAAAAAAAATGATAGGGGGCTAATTGAAAGCGAGGTACAAATTCAAGGGGTAAATCACCAGTATACTCTTCTATAAAAGAGAGAGTCAAGCAAATGAAAAAATATCCAGATTAAGCAGCCATATTAGCCAGCTCTGGCAAAGCTATGGAAGAAAAGGCATCGAGGAGCTTGTTCGGTGGCTCTCTTATTGTGCCTAGTGTTCAAGAATTGGCCAAGAAGCCTATAATCACCATCCCACCCAGATACATACAGCCTCATCATCACCATCACCAACAAGATCAACTGATATTCAACTCTGATGCTGAAATACCATTCATTGACATGCACAAGTTGCTTTCTCAAGACTCAATTGATTCAGAATCTGAGTTAGCTAAGCTCCATTTTGCTTGCAAAGAGTGGGGTTTCTTTCAGGTACACACCTTTTTTCACTCCTTAGGACTGTCTTGAGGAATTAATTAGAAAATTACATCACACTTGTGGTAGTATATTGATGGAGAAGAAGAAGCGTATCGTCAAGGGGGCTAATTTGTTTTAGTGAGAATTTTAACTTAAGTTATAAGATGTTTATTATAAGATCTGGGGGGCTATGCCACTCCAGGCCTAGGAGTGGCTCCGCCGATGTGTATCATGGTTGTGTGTGTGTTTGTTTTTTCTTGAGATATATATTTTTTATATTGTGAAATCTTCATTTTGTTGGAAGAAGTCCTCAGCGACAGTTGTTACATAAATAAAACAAGTTTACAAATTCGAGTTTAGGCAATTAATCGTGTAATTATACATGTAATAAGCACGTATTTTTACTTATTACTAACTAGGCATTTAAAAGTAATCGTGTACAACATGACATAGTATATGTATGTTACAGTTGGTAAACCATGGAGTGAGCTCTTCCTTGATGGAGAAAATAAAGACAGAAGTTCAAGACTTCTTCAACCTTCCCATGGAAGAGAAGAAAAAGTTTTGGCAACACCCAGGAGACTTGGAAGGTTTTGGACAAATCTTTGTAGTTTCAGAAGACCAAAAGCTCGATTGGGCTGACCTTTTCTACATGACCACCCTTCCAGTTCAAATAAGGAGGCCTCATCTGTTCCCAAACCTCCCTTCTCCTTTCAGGTCCTCTCCTCTCATCATCTCATCATATTACTTTGTGTGCATGTCCATATGTTTGTGATTTTGTGCAATATGATGAATGCGCTTGAATCCATGATATATATAGGTCCACCTCGATACAACTTAATGATCCAATGAAGTTGTTCATTTTCTTAGGCACTATTTTTAATATGGATACATACATGACGTCCGACTTTTTATAATAAAGACAAGTTATCAATATGGCCTCGATAATGTGCGTAAATCATTGTTGTCAACAAAATTTACCGACATGTTATCGATACATTTTCACCGTTGGTGGAGCCAATTAAGGCCCACAAGGGTCACTTGACCCTTCTCAACATTTTGAAAATATTATATTTATCTATGTTATCCAAATTGTTTATAGCTATACTTCCTATTGACAAATGTAAATTGTCTACAATGAACATGAATATGATCTATATTTGTTTTCATGTCTTCATATGTCATTTATATGTGTGTGTAATGGATTTTATTTGATTTTCTCATTCTATCTAAAATCAACTTTTGATACTCTTTCATTATTTTTAGGTTGCTAGAATTTGGGTTATACTTACTAGGATGTTAAATTTGTGATATTGAAATTTAATCATTATAATGAATTCTTATATATATTTTCCAATAAATAAAAAAACTAAGTTCATTGTAATTATAAAGCTATTTAAAGTTGACCCTCCTTGATAGAATTTCTGGCTCCGCCACTGTTTTCACCAACAATATTGATGCACATATAGACCAATTCAATCTTTAAGATTAAAGACTGAACATCCTGCACACAGAATTTATGCATATATATATAAATGTAGGTGAGTGAATTTCAAAAACCAAGTTATTTTTTACATGTAGAGAGACCTTAGAAGATTACTCGTTGGAGCTGAGGAACCTAGCCATGACTATCCTATCCCAAATGGAAACTGCTTTACAAATGGAAGACAAGGAAGTGACCAAGTTGTTTGGAGATGGAATGCAATCAATGAGGATGAACTATTACCCTCCATGTCCTCTTCCGGCGGAAGTCATCGGTCTTACACCTCATTCTGATTCTGGGGGTCTCACCATCCTCCTACAAGTGAATGAAATGGATGGTCTCCAAGTGAAGAAAGATGGTATATGGGTTCCTGTTAAGCCACTACCAGATGCCTTTACTGTCAACGTTGGAGACATTTTAGAGGTGATCATCTTTGACAATTATCCAAAAACTAAACTTCATTCACCATAATAATTTTATCTATTGCAACTATATAATTTTATTTTATTTTATTTATTTTTTTTGGTGTTCTCGGCAGATTCAAACAAATGGTGTTTATCGCAGCATTGAGCATCGGGCAACAGTTAACTCTGTGAAAGAAAGGCTCTCGATCGCTACATTTTACAACCCGGGATTTGGTTGTGAAATTGGTCCAGCTCCTAGCTTGGTCACTGAGCAAACACCTGCAGCATATACAAGGGTGGGAGTTGAAGATTATTTCAAAGCCTTTTTCGCACGTAAGCTTCAAGGAAAGTCTTTTCTTGATCAGCTGAGGATAAAGTATTAGAAACTTACTCTATTCCGTTTGATTTTCTGAAGAAATAGACAGAGGGGTATTCTTGTATAATTAGTATTGTTTTACTACTGTTGTCATAAATTTTCATCAAATGATAAAGTTTGTAAGAATGTTGTATTATCGCCTCAAACTCGAATTTACTGAGTGCCGCCTGCTCTTATAACTTTACAAGGACAGTTCAGTGTGAAATCTCTCCAGGATTAAAAGAAGAAAACTTTTTTTTTAATTAATAACCAATAGTGCGTACACTTAATTACAAAAGGCACAATTGGAAAGAAACCTAAAAAATAGTGGATTATACAATCACTCCACCCTCCCCTCAAATCTAAACATGGACTCTTACCCCTCTTGAATCCCCACTTAAACCCACCTAAGACAATCCATACTGCACAGTTCCTGTATTCCTGTGAGCAGCTACAGCAACGGCTGCGGCACCAACCGGACCAAACTGAGATTGTGCCTGCAGCAGTTTTGAATCTATCACATGTAAGTGATCTGCCTTCGTGGGTGGTGGGTAGTATGGATTGGTGTTGACTTCAATGGCCACGCCAGGAGCAGGTTTTGCTGCTAAGTTGCGTTGTTCTGGCTGGGGTTGCAGGTTTTGGGTATGTTGGTTGCTCTTGAAATGTGAAGAGGTTGCTGCCCTTTAATATCATTTGAAATATATAGCCCTTTATTATGTAATAAATGAGAATAATGCCCTAGCTGACTATGATCCTCATCATTAGTACCTCCAGTCTCTTAATTATAAATAAATTGTTGCAACTAATGTGATGTTGATGTTATAAACTCATCTCTTACAGAGTGGTGCTATTTCCACTCCTTGTCTTATTTTCCCACCCACCATATAAATTTGAAAGAACACAATCTTATTTTCTCACCCACCATTATCACTAAAATACCCTTTAACTTAATTCAAACAATTATAAAAAATCAAAAATCAAAAATCAAAATGAACCATCAACCACCTCCCTCTTCCTCTTTGTTTATCTTCTTTTTTTTTTCTCTCTCTCTCTCTAGAAAACAATATATAAGTTGATTGTGGATCAACCCATAAGTTGACTGGGGTTCAGTTGGACCTGCAATCCATATCCCACCGGCGTCGACCAAGGGAGGTAGTGTTGGGTTTGTGATGGATGGTGGTTTTTGTACAATCTTTTTATTTTTTCATTTTTTTTATTCTTTTAATATTGAGGAAGATGGAGACCACCCATATAAAAAGATTGAAGGATTGAGATTAAGATTACGTTGTTGATGTTAAGGAAGAAAAGGGCAAATTTTGAAAACGAACAACATATATTAAATAAGATTGTTCTTTGTACATGAAAGAGAGATGGAGGAAGGAATTTTTTTTCCCCGTTTTAAAAAAACTAATATATTGTGTTGTGAAAGAAAATTAATTAACTTTATATGTATTTTTAAATATGTTTTTTTCAAGTCCTTTGAAGTAATTTTATAAAGGGATAAATTTATCTTTTAAATTTTGAAAATAAGGTGGGTGGGAAAATAGGACAGGTGGGTGGAAATACCAGCACTCCTCTTATATAGTTCATTTTCTTCTTTCTTTTTCTTTTTTTATTTTAATACAAATGATATTATACTTTAATTTAATTTAAACTTCGGACAGGGGGATTCGAACTCATGTGTAGAGTGGGGAGCACATCCGCTTTAGCCAACTTGGCTAAGCCCATGTCTGCTTAGTTCATCTTCTTTTACTTCATAAGTTCATCACCCTTAGGCCCCGTTTGGTTCATGGGAAAGGAGGCTTGGGGATTGGAAATCAATTGCTTTCTCATATTTGGTAAGTCTAGGCATGAGAAATCATTGCCTTGCACATGAGAAAGTAAAGGGGAAAGTGAAGCCCATCCTCCCCCCTTGAGTTTTGTTTTCCTCCTTACGGGAAAGTTTGGGAAAATGAGCCAATATTAAATACACATTTTTTATGACCATATTGTCCTCATTAACAATTTAGAATTACAATATAGCATTCAATGCATTTTTTTTTTAATTTGATTTTATATGGGTATAATTGGAAAATTAACATACTTTTTTTCCATTCCTACACAAATAAAAAATGTGCAAGGAAATAAAGTGGTATTTTTTGATTACTTTTCCAGGATTACCAAACTTTGGAAAGGAATCTCCATTTCCTATTCTTTAGAAAATGACATGAGAAGTAATTTTCCCTCAAATTCGTTCCGTGAACCAAACGGACCTTAGATATAAATAAAGTGGTGCACCTATATATAGTTCATCCTAGACTTGATAGTTGTATCTGTTTTTGTTTTCCGTAAAGCCAATGGTCTGTTTCCCGATATCATTTGCGATGCTTTGGCTGAAAATGTATTGTAACAAGTTTTGATGAAATAATCATCGCTTTTTCTCTCTCAAAAAACAGACTTGACTTGATTAGTGTAGCTTTCCAAATGTTGACATGTGTCATTTCTGATATAACTTGATTTTTTATTTGTCTTGTGGAGCCAAATACTACGCATATTTTGTGTGGTACATAAAACTTGCACCAATCAATATTGTCAATTTCTGAATTTGTGACACTTCTCTTCCTAATATTAAAAGAAATTTTAAATTCAAATCCTCCTCCATGTTGATTAATCGTACTCACCGGCACTTGCAAAATTATTCCAAAATTTCCTCACAATAATAGTCCCATATAAAGAAACAAAACGAGGGGGGGGGGCCTTCATATCATGATTCATGAGCAAGAGAGACTCAAGCAAATTAAAAAAAAAATTATATTCTATAAAGGAAAGGAGAGCTTAATTATATCCAGATTAAGCAGCCATGGAAGAAAAGGCATCGGGGAGCTTGTACGGTGGCTCTCTTATTGTGCCTAGTGTTCAAGAATTGGCCAAGAAGCCTATAATCACCATCCCATCCAGATACATACAGCCTCATCATCATCATCACCAACAAGATCAAGTGATATTCAACTCTGATGCTGAAATACCATTCATTGATATGCACAAGTTGCTTTCTCAAGACTCAGTTGATTATGAATCTGAGTTAGCTAAGCTCGATTTTGCTTGCAAAGAGTGGGGTTTCTTTCAGGTACACACCTTGTTTCACTTCTTTGGACTTTCTTGAGGAATTAATTAGAAAATTACATCACACTTGTGATAGTATATTATAATTGATGGAGCAATATATGTACTTCAATGAGAAGTTATTGGTAATGTTGGGGCCAAAATTGGTAAAGCAAGTACAAGGATTAGTAGCGTAGAATAAGAAGCGTATCGTCAGTGGAGGAGTTAGAATTGTAAAGTTTTGGGGGGCGCCGAAATAGAAAATACAAGTATATAAAATACCTAAGTATTCAATGATTACGTGTTTAGAGCTAAATATTTCTAATTTAGTCATGTCTAATTTGTTTTAGAGAGAATTTTAACTTAAATTATAAGTTGTTTATTACTAGTTCTATAAATTATATATAATATAATATAGTAGAGATCAAAGGAGGTGTTTTTTTTTTCCTTTTCTTAAGAGAGATATATATATTTTTGGTATTGTGAAATCTTCATTTTGTTGGAAGAAGTCCTGAGCGACAGTTGTTCTATAAATAAAACAAGTTCAGGCAATTAATTGTGTACTTATACATGTAATAAGCACGTATTTTTAAGCATTTAAAGAGTAATTGTGTACAACATAACATAGTATATGCATGTTACAGTTGGTAAACCATGGAGTGAGCTCTTCCTTGATGGAGAAAATAAAGACAGAAGTTCAAGACTTCTTCAACCTTCCCATGGAAGATAAGAAAAAGCTTTGGCAAACCCCAGGAGACGTGGAAGGTTTTGGACAAGCCTTTGTAGTTTCAGAAGACCAAAAACTCGATTGGGCTGACATGTTCTTCATGACCACCCTTCCAGTTCAAATAAGGAGGCCTCATCTGTTCCCAAACCTCCCTTCTCCTTTCAGGTCCTCTCCTCTCATCATCTCATCATCTCATCATATTACTTCGTGTGCATGTCCATATGTTTGTGATTTTGTGCAATATGATTATATATGTGAATGCGCGTGAATCCATGATATGCATAGGTCCACCTCGATACAACTTAATGATCCAATTAAGTTGTTCATTTTCTTAGGCACTATTTTAAATATGGATACATACATGACGTCCGGCTTTCAATAATACATGACGTCCGGCTTTTAATAATAACACAAGCTATCTATGGCCTCAATAATGTGCTTAAATTATTGTTGTCAACAAAATTTACCGACATGTTATCGATACATTTTCACCAACAATATTGATGCACATATAGACGAATTCAATCTTTAAGATTAAAGACCGAACATCCTGCACATAGAATTTATGCATATATATAAATGTAGGTGAGTGAATTTCGAAAACCAAGTTATTTTTTACATGTAGAGAGACCTTAGAAGATTACTCGTTGGAGCTGAGGAACCTAGCCATGACTATCCTATCCCAAATGGAAACTGCTTTACAAATGGAAGACAAGGAAGTGACCAAGTTTTTTGGAGATGGAACGCAATCAATGAGGATGAACTATTACCCTCCATGTCCTCTTCCAGCGGAAGTCATCGGTCTTACACCTCATTCTGATTCTGTAGGTCTCACCATCCTCCTACAAGTGAATGAAATGGATGGTCTCCAAGTGAAGAAAGATGAGATTTGGGTTCCTGTTAAGCCACTACCAGATGCCTTTATTGTCAACGTTGGAGACATTTTAGAGGTGATCATCTTTAACAATTATCCAAAAACTAAACTTCATTCACCATAATAATTTTATCTATTGCAACTATATTATATTTTTGTTGTGTTCATGGCAGATTCGAACAAATGGTGTTTATCGCAGCATAGAGCATCGGGCAACAGTTAACTCTGTGAAAGAAAGGCTCTCGATCACTACATTTTACAACCCGGGATTTGGTTGTGAAATTGGTCCAGCTCCTAGCTTGGTTCACTGAGCAAACACCTGCAGCATATACAAGGGTGGGAGTTGAATGATTATTTCAAAGCCTATTTGCAACGTAAGCTTCAAGGAAAGTCTTTTCTTGATGAGCTGAGGATAAAGTATTAGAAACTTACTCTATTCCAGTTTGATTTTCTGAAGAAATAGACAGAGGGGTATTCTTGTATAATTAGTATTGTTTTACTACTGTTGTCATAAATTTTCATCAAATGATAAAGTTTGTAAGAATGTTGTATTATCGCCTCAAACTCGAATTGAGTCGAGTGCCACCTGCTCTTATAACTTTATAAGGACAGTTCAGTGTGAATGAAATCTCTCCAAGATTAAAAGAAGAAAACTTTTTTTTAATTAATAACCAATAGTGCGTACACTTAATTACAAAAGGCACAATTGGAAAGAAACCTAAAAAAATAGCTGGATTATACAATCACACCACCCTCCCCTCAAATCTAAACATGGACTCTTACCCCTCTTGAATCCCCACTTAAACCCACCTAAGACAATCCATACTGCACAGTTCCTGTATTCCTGTGAGCAGCTACAGCAACGGCTGCGGCACCAACCGGACCAAACTGAGATTGTGCCTGCAGCAGTTTTGAATCTATCACATGTAAGTGATCTGCCTTCGTGGGTGGTGGGTAGTATGGATTGGTGTTGACTTCAATGGCCATGCCAGGAGCAGGTTTTGCTGCTAAGTTGCGTTGTTCAGGCTGGGGTTGCAGTTTAGCATGTGATGCATCCCTCCGCATCTCCAAACCAGGACTTGTCTTCATTGGCAGTATTAGTTCTGAAGAAACAGTGTGGAGAGATGGACTGAGGAGGAAGAACTGCGTTTCTGTAGAACGTCCTCGGATCATAGGTTTCCTTGATATTTCTGCCATTCTCATATGGAAGAACTGGTCCAACAACTCGTCCAGGTTTTGCTGTGCATGGGAAGGAAAATTAATTAACACTACTAGAGGAACCAAAAAAAAGGGAACGATGCACTAATTAAAAGCTAGTGGATCAAACAAAAGGCAAACTTATAGTCATTTGTGCTTCTGAACGTCAGATTCATAACATATAACTTATAAGGCGTAGTCAATGTAAGGGAACCAGGAAGAGGTATTTGGGGGGCCAAAAAAAAAAGGCAACATTGATTATTGGCTAAGCACCAAGACCAACTCTGGGTTGTCGATAAATCATCACTTCATCATGATAAATTCTGCGAGTTCTAATTTAAATCCCATTCCTTAAAATAATCAGAGATGAAAAAAATAGCTAGGTATTATTACATTGAAAAACCGATGCTTCACAAAAAGGCAGTGTAGTACCTGTTGGGACCCTTGGTGGAGGCCGTAAAACCTTTGATGCATTTCCAGAAATTGCATCTGTTACTCTAAAACTGCTAGAAGTCTCTTCTGCCTGTCGGTTCTCATACGAGATCAAATTTGGCTGTGCATTAGGGGGAATTGTACTCGAGTGAACGGTGGATCTGCAAACGAAAAATATGGTTGGGTACACATCCATAAGAATATTGAAAAATCAGAGGAAACCTTCCGAAGTCAACATCTTTTCTTGATGAAAGCAAAGACTACAATATTGACATACAACGAAATGATCTTGCAAATAGCCTACCGTGGAAGGGAGACATGCTTCCTTGCTGGAGGAATAACCGGTCCACTTTTCCCACTGTTTTCCTCAAGATAAGCAAACTGCTTTCTGAATTGGCCTATAGCACTGCATTCAATAAATATGTTATAAATCACCGATGGGAACAGAAAAATCTACATAACACAAAGATAGGATGGATAAGAAGCAAATTTTGAACCTCGGGTAGAGAAAACTAGTGCCTTCAGTTCCATTCAAGTAGTCCTTAAGTAGCTGAGGATGGTATTCTAGTATTTCCCGGTAAATTAGTTCCCTAATGTCCTCCTTTGTGACTCTTCGCCTTTCAAATTCAAATTCCAGCTTTGAAATAGGCTGACAAGAATGTTCTCTCTCAACTTTGGCTAGACCTTTGAAGTAAGGATCAGCTAGTGCCTATAAAACAAACAAAGAGATAAGGTTTTAGTCCGACAGTATTAAACAAAGAGAAGAAAGAAGCTCTACAAATCTACTTGATAGTGATTGCTAGATGCATCATGAGGAAACTTTCATTTGGTAAAAGCACTCAATTTGACATAACACAAACCTCTTCAGCAGTTGGTCGATCCTTTGGGTCAAAAGCCAATAGCCTTTGCAATAGGCGGAGTGCCAGAGGATCTGCCTTTGGAAATTTTTGTGTAAACGGCACAAGAGGTTTTTTCCGCATTTCTGTTAAGTACTTCCTTGCCTTCTCATTTCTAACCTGAATGCATAAATGCCCATAGCATCAATAACTTAGGAAAGAACAGCAATATGGACCAAAATGCATGTGTGTGTGTGTTAAAGGGAAATTTATAGAGAGAGTGAGAAGAGAGAGGAATAAATGGCACTTACTCCAGAAACTGTCTCTAGCTTAGGTGTCCCAAGGAGATCAGTGATCAAATCTAATTGATGAATAACACTTTTACCAGGAAACAATGGTTTCCCTGTCAATACCTCGGCAAAGATGCAGCCAATACTCCATATATCAATGGCAGGTGTGTACTGCAAACAAGATGCAAAGAAAAATGAGGCCATTGAAACAGAATCAGAAAGTTCACAAAGCACTTAAACCACTCCAGAGAAACGGGCATAACCTGACACGATTACCTGAATGACAGATACAACTTCCAGGAGAATTCAATAGTCCTCCCTGAACAAGAATTATTATAATCTAGCATTACTGCATACTATAAAGCACACGGAAGACATTCCAGACAAAAATAAATACATGATCTCGACTATGACGAGCCAAGTAAAATTCCAATTACTTAGTTGGCTCTAAATTGCCAATAATTTTTTTTTCTTTTAGAGTAAACTCATTTTGAATCAAGAGTACAAGATACAACTACTTAGACAATGCTACAACGAGCTGCCCTAAGAAAAATGTCAAAAAACAAACCATCAACATCATAACCACATCAATTTTAAACTCCAAAAAAGCAGGGAACATGATCTAATTATTTTTACCATTGCCTCTGAATATAAGCCCTTCATGGTAGAAAAAATTTCATACCTTGGAAAAGAATGACCCACATAGTTCTGGAGCTCTATACCATCTTGTAGCAACATAGTCCTGTTAGTGTATCAAAAGAAGCAGCATTGACATTATTTGATCAGCAGATTTGAAATTATACCAGTAATAAATTCTGTTGAAGGAAATTTGAAGCTAGAAAATTACTTACTGTCCAAAATATTGTTGTAGGGGTATCATTAAAGGCAACTCTTGCTAGTCCAAAATCACAAACTTTGAGCTTGCAATTTGCATTTGCCAGTATATTTTTTGGCTTAAGATCTCGATGATATACATTTGCTGCAACCAAAAAACCCTATACTTAGGTCATAGTGCAGAACTAATCCTAAAAATTCAATCCCCACCAGCTTCCCTTTCCTTATATAAGGAAACATAAGAAAAATATAAATCTATCATTGAGGAATTAACACAACTATGGATAAATTCTGCAGACAAAACATTATTAAGGAACTTAAACAATTCATGGGAGAAATAAAATAAAGGACAATGGGCATAAATGAGACTCACCTGTATGCATGTATTTCAAAGCACGTAACATCTGGTAAAGAAAAAATTGATGATGCTCGCGGGTCAAATCATCATTAGCCTTGATAACTTGGTGAAGGTCTGACTCCATGAGCTCGAAAACTACATAAATATCTCTGAACTCCCTCTTTGACGGTGGCAACATGATGCGCTTAATTTCAACAATATCAGGATGTCTTAGAAGCCTAAGCAATTTAACTTCACGCAGAATCCTAATAGCATCAGAGATATGCTCAAATATATCATGTATTTTCTTTATTGCAACTTTCTCCCCAGTATGTGTGTCAATAGCCGCGCAAACAACCCCATAGCTTCCCTTCCCAATGACTTCAAGAATCTTATATCTATTCGCATCCCCATATTCAGTGAAAAAGTCCATATCTTTCAGGTCCTGAAAAATACCAAAGAATACATAAGTTTAAAATGTGCGTGCAGATATTAATACATGTTAATTTAAAAAAGCAACAAATTGCAACTTCCTATTTTGGAACACAAGAAAACAGCCCAAGATCGATCATAAAACACCAACTAATTTTATGACAAATCCTTCTTCCTCAGGTCATGGTCTTGTTCCCATATCTGAGTCCGTGAACGAGTAACCGTGACATCCATTTTGAAAACCATAAAATCAAATTACCCTTGAAAAAAGTAATGGAATAATATAATAGAATCAGGTGCTAGAAGAAAAGGGCGCAGAGTAAAATAATATGCCATGGTAGAGTATCAAACAATTATATTAGAGACTAGATTCCTTGCTTTGAATGCAAAGCCAGCACACAAGAAACAGAAAGCAACAGAAAAACACAATCTGTACAAAACAACATAAAACAGAATATTCAAAACACATTCAGTAATTAAATTATTCTGCTTATTGAAGTTATCAAAATCGGATATTTAACTGAAAAACAATAATTACAAACACAGTAACATCAACAAAAACAAAAACACAAACACAAACTCAAAAAAAAAAAACTTTTAATATTTCACCCAAAAAATTGGAAACTAGAAAGCACAGAATAAAAAAGAATGTTACTAAAAAAATATATATGATGTTTATTAGTCACCATACAAATATGGATAATAGGATGAAAATTGAGGTAAAAAAGATTAAAGAATCTTATAAATCCATAAATTTTGTGTAATATCTTTCATTCTCCGGACACATTTTCTTAGCAACCAAATGGTTGATGATGACCCCAACCCAGGTCTTGAACAACCCAAAAAATTTCACATAGAGAGAGAGAGAGACAGAGAGACAGAGAGAAAGATACCTTCTTTGGGTGGATCTGCATGCATGTCCTTCTTGCTCCTCTAGTAATTGAACAAAACTCGAACTCAAAAGAAAACGACGAATTATAAATATAAGAGCTTTGCACGAAGAAGAAGAAGAAAACTAAACTAGCCACATTTGCCCCAGCGAGACCCACTCCGAATGACAAGCCCAAAATCCCTTCTAACACATACGCCACCAACCTCCTCTCTCATCCAAATCCACACCCCTCCCTCAATTCCCAATTTCCCAGATCCAATTACCCCACGAGCAGCCCCAAATTCAAAAATTTCAACACAATTGAAACTTGAAACCCCAGAAGCTTCGGAGAATCCAAACCCTAGGAGTCTTCAAATTTTGAAATTGGAAACCCTGGGCTCTCTTCGGGTAACGAGAGATCCAGTAGGGCGGTGCCGGATCAGAGAGAAACGAAGGGAATTCAAAGAGAGAGGAAGAGAGAGAGAGAAGGAGAGAGATGGTCGTCGTCTTCTTTTGATTAATCTGATAATTGGTTTGGTTGTTTTATTTATCCACCATAATTGGAACTTTATACTTTTGTCCAATTACTCTTTTACACACTGTGCACGGAGACCCGGTGCGGTGGTACTGTTGGCGTGTACGTCAGTGGCCGTATTTGTAGTTCTTTTAAATACCATGCCTCTTTTGGTCTTTTAGTCATAGAGAATATTGAAATTCCAACTTATCTACTGTGGATTATAGGGAATATTGGTAGGAGCATTATTGACCGTAGATTGCACTTGAAGAATACTTAAATCTACGGTCAGCGATTGATCCCACGTCCAGCGTGGCAGCGTAGCACTCCTCATAATCCAAATAATTAAATCCAATACATAAGAAGGAAAAGAACTAAATTTGATGCTTGACAATAAACTAAATTTGCAATAATTAGATGTAATACATTTGAAATGACGATGTGCGAGGAGTAATTCGGAATCCTTTTTTATTTTTTTTTCATGTATTCATTATTGTAATAGTGTAATCTTACAATTTAACCTTAAAAAATAATTTGGGGATTCTCTGGTATATATTTTAGTTTCTTTATGTTGGAGTTATGATTTTGAAGATGGCAAAAAAGAAATGACCAAAAATAAAATATACAAAAAGAAGGAAAAGTTGGGCATTTAATTGACTCTTGGAAGCTTTTATGGAGCAGTTCTACATGTCGACAACAACAACTACATCTCGAAACCTCAAAACCACATAAATATGTGCTGCCAAAACTTACACATCTTCACTGTCAACAGCTACAGCACAGAGGAGAACATGTGTTGCCAAACTTGCACATCTTCATTCTTATGACCAGGAGGAGCAATCGCCTCCTCAGTAAGCATGAGTGTCCAAGTGTTCTCTTGAGATAGAACTTTGAAGGAAAGAATTGTGAATTGTATATGTGGTAGTGAGTGATTTTAAATTTTAAGGGCTCTTCTTCTTTATTTATTGTTTACGCACCTCAATTTTTATTAATACTGAGTATAATGAGTGTCAGTTGTGTATAAGTTCAGTTGGTTGAGTTATTCCACCTCTATCCCTATGTGGGCAAAGGTTCGAAACCCCCTAACAAGAGCGGAGCTAGAATTGCTAAAGTTTTGGAGGGCTAGAATAGAAAATACAAGTATATAAAACACTTAAGTATTCAATAGTTCACATGTCTAGAGCTAAATATTTCTAATTTAGTCATGTCTAGTTTGTTTTAAAGGGAATTTTAACTTAAATTATAAGTTGTTTAGTACTAGTTTTATAGGTTATATATAATAGTGGAGAGATAAAACATATGAGGGCCTAGGGCCACTTCAGGCCTAGGAGTGGATATCCATCATTGCCCCAGGCACCCAAAGAATATTTGTGTAAATCCAGCTCCCTCAATTGCTTGTACTAAAAAAAATAATGAGTATAATGAGCTTGAAATTTTATAATTTCATTGGCATTATTGATTTCTTTATATTGGGTGTTTCATAGATAGGCAACATCAATTTTAGATTAACGGAGAATGACCATAGAATAAAAAAGGATATCAAAGAAATTACATGAGCAATGACAAAGAAAATTCTAACACATTCATTAAGATATGTAAGCAAGTGTCAATTATATCTTTGTACATATCATAACTAGCTCAATGTCTAATCCATTTCTCTCGTCACCCTCCCTTGGCTCTAATCAATTCCAAAACGCGGCAAAGTGTATTACAATTATTTCGTTATCAAATCCGGATAAGAAGATATATACTGTTATTTTTGTCCCACTCTAAGAAGTACCAATCAATTTGCCTTGGATAACAAGTCACTGCTTTGTGTGTTCCACATTCCACTTCCACCACTAGTTGTTGTCAAACCCTAATTTTGCTGCAGGAAGATTAAGGTCACCAAACCAACAGCACAGCACAGTCTTTATCGAGCTGGCCGCTAAAATGATAGTAGCCACAATTAGCCACAATTTTGCAACCATGCATGCATGCATTGCTGTTGCAACAAGAGTTTCCTGGACCACGCGTTTGCTCATGCATTGCTGTTTGTACTTTGAACCTTTACACACCCCAGAAATTAGTATCGTCATTCTCTCTCTCTCTCTCTCTCTCTCTCTCTCTCTCTCTCTCTCTCTCTCAATTATGAGTGGGCTGTTTTGGTAGGTTCAGTTGGACCTATAATCAACCTAATTGAAGGAACGTGGGCTAACTGTTGGAGGCCGATCCCCATTTGTGCACAAAATACAACAACGTGGACAAATTATGCACACAGTAGCTGACAAAAGAAAACCAATTTAAACATTCGAAGGAAAAACTTGCTTGCCAATGGAATGGAGCCCAATAAGTTAGACGGCATCAAACATTCAAAGGTTCCTGTTGAAGATATAACATCATTTTTCTGGCCCATCGTTTTTAATCCACTAGATTTCAGACTTTGTTGCGCCAATTGATCTCAATTTGTTTGGGTCTACTGTTGTAAAAACAAGATAAACTTAGACTCTATATAAATCCTTGCTCAAAATGAACACTAAATACAAGAAAATCAAATGTGTTCAAATAGGATTTTCAAGAAAAGTATTAATAGCCTAGACTTCAAGCTATTAATAGCGTTTTAATGTTAATATTATAACCCTAAATCCATTATCCATGACATATTAATTACATTATGTGACAGTATGACCAGTCGTACGTACTCTCACTAATCGTAATGTAAGTGGTCTTGCCACACTTTTTTTTTTTTCCCTTAATCTCTTGTAATAATTTTTGTATTAGGAATTTGTCCTTCCACAATACTCTAAAGAAAGTATAATTTTGAAAAACGGTAAGAAATTTGTAGATGTCATGACCAGATAACCATAGCCTTGTTTGAGATATGTATAGAAATTTGAAGTCGGGACTTGGTCAAACATTGCTCTGTGGACACACACGGGTTTGATATCGTTTCTTCAAATCACCCTGAAACTTTTTCCAAAAGGAAACAGAAACAAACATAATATTTTGCTTTTTTGATATAATTGTACAATCATGCTTTTCATATTCAACATTTTTCTACTTTTAAAAGATGATTAGACCAAGAAAATCTTTAGCAATTTCAACACTAATTTTCGAGAACCTCTGAAAAGATTTTGCCAATCAATCAATCAATTTTTACCTAATCTTTGTTAGCAAAAAAGATTCCCAATAATTCACATACCTCCTTCTGCTACGTACCATGACCATGAACATGATGAGGGGAATGCATGAAAGGGACGTGGAGTTCAAGTCTTTCACTTCTCTTCTCTAGCGCCGACCTATTTATTTTTCGGCTCACATGATGAAGGGATTGGCTACTCTCACCACTAGCGTCAAGGCAGACCCACAACCTTGAACTAAAAGGACTTACGCATGGCACGCAACTGCCAACTGTCACCTGATAAGGTCTTTTGCCTTCTTTTGACCCTCCACTAACTTAAAGAAAATAAATAAGGCCCTTTGGTCATCTAGTCACTACTCCATTAGTGCATTTTTCTTTTCATCGTACGGATAGGAACAGCTTTTTTTTCATTTCCTTAATCAATTTTTTTGTTAAATAGTTGATAGACAGACATATATAAGAAAATAGTCCAAGTGAAATTGAGATTTCTCTTTTTTATGTTGTTCAAAAGTTACATGATACAGTGCCAAAGTACTGTGATTTGAACTCGGACACTATTTTGGAAGATTTGAAGTCTAATCTTTTCTTTTCCTTCCTATTTTCTTATTAAATATAGACTACATTTTTTTGCTTTTGGTAGAAAAGCCTAAAGTAAAATGTTTGCTTTAATTTTTCCATATTCTCACTACTTTTTAGATTAATGCGTAGACAAATGTACGTACCTTGATTTATAATCTGTTCTGCTGCACGTGGGAAGAGCTGTGTGTGTGGACATGTTATGTGAGTGAATGGAAATCTTTATGATGAGTTGAATGAGTTTAACTACTTGAGTTTTGAGAAAAACTTGTCTTTCCTTATTTTTTTTTTTATACCAGCGGTATTCTACTTTAATCTAATTTAAACTACGGGAAGAGGGAATTCGAACTCAAGTGCAGAGTTGGAATAGCATATGCTTTAGCCACCTTGGCTAAGTCTATGTTTGTACCGTACATATATCTTTAATTATATCTGATAAGCCCAGAAAAAAACAAACAATTTACTCAAAAGTCAAGCATTTACTTTAACTTATTGTAAAGCCAGAACTAATAAAGCATGGAAAGAAGGTAATCAAATAATAAACCCAAATCAAAATATGATGAGAATGATTGAACCAGAAGAATATATATTATTTAAGAAGATAATTAATCATTTTGTTATATATTAATTAAAAAAATTTAATCATGTTTATTAGCATATAATAGAAATTTTGCAAATATAGCTTAATTGCTCCTGTAATCATTGGGAACATTGTATAGCAATGGAAAGAAGAGACTAGGGAGTTTTTTGTAATGATGTGTTGGCCTTCTGCTGATGAGGAATAGAATTACCGATGGGATTTGGTCCTGAATGTACTTCGTGCAACACTTTCCTTTGGACATGATCGGTGGCTTCTTCAAACAATGACTGCTGTTGAGATTATGAAAACAAAAAGATCATCAGGAAATAAAATCAGAGAAACAAGTCGTAATTCATTGATTTGTAAAAGCATACGTATATATGATCACCTCACCTTGTCCTGGAAATCATCATTTGATGATGATTTTCTCACTTTATTTGTCTCCTCCACATCTAAAACACACACATATAGACGCATATGTCAAGTAGAGATCATTAGAATTATTGTATATTTTTTTTGTTTGTGTATGAGAGAGAGAGAGAGAGAGAGAGAGAGAGAGAGAGAGAGAGAGAGATGAATACCTTGTAGTTTTCTTGTGGCCACACTTGAGTAAGGTAAGAGATCATGGCAGACTAGGATTAAAAGAAAAATTAAGTAAAAGTTCATAGTGTCTCATTAGTAGCAATCATGAGAGAGAGAGAGAGAGAGAGAGAGAGAGAGAGAGAGAGAGAGAGAGAGGAAGAAGGCTTAATGCATTGAAGGGAACAAGAAGATATCGGGCAAATAGACATGTATTTGACTACTGTCTTTTTAGTGAGGGATCGGTGTACAGTTGGGAGATGATCAAGTGCATGCAGTCATAATATAATACATCATGAGTTTGAGAGCCAAATGCTGTACCAAATGAATGAATTAAGTGATGAGTAATTTTTCAATGTTCCTGTCATTTTTCACTCGTATTATAACATATGAATTAATAACATTTCGTGATAGTACCATCTCACACGCACTCATTATGCAAGTGGAAAGATTTTTAAATTGGATGAGGACAGTGGACATGTATATGACGAAAAATGACGAATCATGTACAATTTCTTTTTTCTGATGAATGAATTAGAAATTTGCCAAAACCTAATAGACTAGGCCCTTCGATCATGTTTGGTGAGTTGGATTGGTCTGGATATATTCAATTAAAATAGCCATGGGTCCAGTCGTTGTTTGGTGGACTTTAAGTGCACAACGGGCTGGATATGGTTTAGAACGAAGTCGTTGTATCGTCTTCTCGTTCAGCATGAAGTCGTCGTATCTAGTTTGCCTTCTTCGTCATCTTTGGTTTGCCTTCTTCTCCTCTATCCTCTCTTCTATTCTCTCTCCTTACTCAAACAAGCTTCAGATTTCGCGAATCTTTGGGTTAGATGTCGAATGATGTGTTTTTTTTCTCTCTTCTATTCTCTCTCCTTACTCAAACAAGCTTCAGATTTCGCGAATCTTTGGGTTAGATGTCGAATGATGTGTTTTTTTTCGTTCAAATGTTCTGCATTTTTTCATGACCTGAGATTGGAAACTAATTTTTGGTTAGATCTTGATATGAGTTTGACTTTCTGGTTTAATTCTTGCACAAAGTCGGGGTTTTCTTTCAATTTGAGGCAAAAAGTTTGGAATTTGCATCTGATTCTTGTTAAGAAAATAAAAAATAAAATAAAATTTTGAACTCAATTCCAGTCTGTTGCTTGGTGCAAAATTAAATTGGTACTGTACTTAAAATCCAAGCCAACCTAGTCCAATGCTTCAAAACTCATCATAGCCAGTCCAGACCAGCCCACCAAACCTGGACTTCAGTGTTTCATTTTTCTGATGGAAACTAACTGGGGCATTTGAACGATAAAGGGTTTGTGCCCAATAAACTAACAGGGACGAAATCAAAGCTGTAAAAGTAGTGAAGTGGAAGACATATTGCCACTGGGCATACTGTGGAACTCAGCAAAACCCTGGCCGAGCAAGTACAATGCTAATTAAAAGTGAAATTCCAGATAATAAAGCGCTAGAGCTGCTTCTTGAAAGCAAAAAACAATTTCACAACAGCAATTCTTTTGTTCTATGTTCTTAGGAATAAATAATCAGCCGTAACCGTATAACACTTGGATAATAGCAAAATGGAGACACAGAATATAAATCCCTAATCAACCTATAGAGGACTAATTCAAAGATCTGCTCTTCCAGGATATCTGGGGAATGGAATAACATCTCTAATATTGTCAATCCCAGTAGCGAAGAGAACCATTCGTTCAAAGCCTAAACCAAAACCACAATGTTTTACAGTCCCATAGCGCCGCAAGTCAAGGTACCACTCATATGGCTCAAGGGGCAGACCCATCTCCTTTATCCTGCAATAATAGATTAATCAAACAATACATTTGTCAAGTCAATATACTACATCAAACTATCCGTTACTCGAATGATGCAGAGGGGCAAAACAACTGCTATCAAAAACCTTGTGCAGAAGAGTACTCCAACGAAAATAATAATAATAATAGCAGATAAAAATCACTAAAACAGACAAAAAAGATACCATTGGGATGATCAATCACACACTACAGTTCTCATACCTGCTCACTATAACATCATAACGCTCTTCCCTTTGGCTTCCCCCTATCAACTCTCCCACCTGAATATAAGAAAAGCATCAACGGCACACAAATTATACACACTGCTAAAGTATACAACAGAGCACTGAACTCGATGATATAAATGTTAAGAGTATAATGTCCCACCTTTGGTACCAGGACATCCATAGCAGCCACTGTCTTTGAATCATCATTGAGCCTCATGTAGAATGCTTTGATCCCTTTAGGGTAATTATAAACAATAACAGGCTTCTGAAATCTCACCTCCGTCAAGTATCTGCACAAAAGCAAAGCAATAAATTAGTACGCTAAATTTAATCAGAAACTGTAATAAGACAAACCAGCAGAATAACGCTATGGGAATACCTTTCATGCTCAGATGCCAAATCAATCCCCCACTCTACATGGTTCTCAAACTTCTTACCATTTTTCACAGCCTCAGTTAGCAGCTCCACTGCTTCTGTATAAGTTATCCGAACAAAGGGTGTTTTAGCGACCATTGTTAGACGATCAATGCAACTTTTATCAATTTTGTCAGCCATAAATTCCATATCTTCACTGCAATTGTCAAGTAACGACTGACACAGATATTTCACATACTGCCTCTGCACAGTTCATATCATCCTGCATGAATACACAAACTGTAAGACTTCTGCATGGAAAATAAGATTCAGATGTGAAATTCATGGACAAAAAAAAGTTTAGGAAGGGGCAGCTTCTACGTTTCCATGGACAATAAGATTAAAAATAAACACTAAAATCCAAAATGTATATTGAAGACTACACTAGATTTAAGCTTCACACACCTCAAGCTCTGCAAATGCTATTTCAGGCTCCACCATCCAGAATTCTGCCAAATGCCTCGAAGTATGTGAGTTCTCAGCTCGAAAAGTTGGCCCAAATGTATAGACAGTACTAAGAGAACATGCATAAGATTCGACTTGTAGTTGGCCAGAAACAGTCAAAAAGGCTTGACGGCCAAAGAAATCTTTGGTATAATCAATCTTCCCATCCTTTCGAGGGATACCAGGTTGAAGCTTGGATCTCTCATCCAGTTTCACGACATTATCCTTTGCCTTTTGAAGCTCTACCACAGCAGCACCAATTTCTTGCTTACTTGCTTTAGCAGACTTTGAGCTGAGCAACATCACTTCCTCTCTCCTTGACAATAAGATTGGCAGCTTCAATGTCTGCTTCTGATGGAGGGGGGTTCTCAATAAGATCCTTTTCCAACTTTTCAGCTTCATTAATCAAGGTAGTGACTTGAAACATCTCACCAGCACCCTCACAATCACTGGTGGTGATAATTGGAGTCTGCACGTAACGAAATCCATGATCGTGGAAAAATGTGTGGGTTGCATATGCCAGGGCATCTCTGATTCTAAGGACTGCAGAGATCTGAAAGTGGATACACAAGATACACGATAATCACACACTAATTATTAAAAGCGTAAGAGGTCCTATAAAAAAGTGAAATTAGAAAAAGGCCTCAGAGGCAACATATTATCATCAACAACTGCTCTTTAACATCTCTCCGTCAAAAACCAGTTTCATGTTCAATCAACCATTAAATTTAACTTTCATTTATTTGTTCTGTAAGAAAACAGAGTTTTATTAATACAAAAACAAGAAAGTAGAACCAGGGTGGACAAGCTGTCCAATCAGCATCACATCAGTAAGGACTAAGCTACAATGGAAAAAAATGCACTTTCTAACATCAGTCCAAAACCAAAGCATTATTTACGCTCCTAAGAAACAGCTGCTTCCAATCAACCAAACAAGAAGAAAACGTAATGTCCCTATAATGTGAATAAACTAAAGCGCCACTGAATGTATAGCATATACAGTTACCTTAATCACACAAATGTTGATCATGTTTCTAATCAATAAATGTATAGCATATAGAGTTTAATCACATTGATAACAACAAAATTCAAAAAAGTATATATATATACAGTCACATAGTATATCTGTGTGCATGGTATATGAGCTTATGCATGTTTCAAGTCAATGCAAACAGCTTACCGTGTTGGTTCTGGGACGCAAATGAACATAATCCCTCAAAAACTCAAGGGGGAGCCTAGTCTTGGGCAACTGGGTACTTCGATGGGTCAACCAGACCCACATGGATCACCTTCTCGACCCGAAGCTCCACCTTCTGCTTTTTCCCATCTGGGGGAAGCTTAAGCACGCCATCCACGACCAAGCTTGTACCAGTCAGCACAAGCTGCCCAAGGTCAGCCTTGTCTGCTTCCACAATGACCTGAAGGTTGCCCGAGCATGACCCATCATTCAGCTCCAGGAATGCAAATGCATCCTTGTCTGCCTTCCGACCGGTCTTCACCCACCCACCAACCCGGGCTAGCTTCCCAGCTAACCCGGACCCTCCATCAGGCCGCAAAATGATGGATTTAATGGGGACTCTATCAGAAAATTGCGCTCTTTGAACGGAAGGCATTGCTGTCTAAGGTTGCTGTGGCCAGTTGCGCAGTCAAATCGTCAGCCATTAGGTGTTGTTACTTGTAACCTAAGGCAAAAAGTCGGAACTCAAAAACTTCTCTATGAAATAGCTGTCAATATTTAAACCAGATTAAAATTTCAGATTCAATTAAATTAAGCATTGCATATTCAATTAAATACTTCGCTGTCAATCCACACAAAAACAACCATACGTTTCATTTTGAGCATTGCAGTTTCATTAAATTAAGAATATGCATGAATGTGCTATCCATCTCAGATTAATTCTCATATGCTTCACTCTTCTGGGTTTGCAATTTCAATGGCCAAGTAGGAAATAGCAAAAAGAATAAAAATTTCAGTAAACAGATGACAGATCAATGAGACCCACAACGACACGCACACTCAACAACATATTTACACACACACACACACACACAACTTCATATAAATCAACTCGAATTACATATACATAAGCTATATATCAAAATTAATGAACATTAAAAAGGTGAAAAATCCGGATAAAAAATTACCCGATTGCAGAGAACGGAGATGGGCAAGCGATGCCGAGACGAAGATGACTAACTAAGCTCACGGCGAGCCAGAGAACGGAATCTTTGACTTAAGGCGGTGTGACGCCGCACCAATGGTGTGCGCCTTGCGCCTGTGCGGTGGCGTGTGTCTTCGACGCAAAGAGACAGAGACAGACTGAGTGACAGGAGCTGAGAAAGAGTGGGCGAAGGAGAGCTTAGAGGAGGCGGCGGCGAAAGATATGAGTTTTTCTGGTTGGATTCTCATCTACGCGGAGTTTCCTTTATGATATAAGAAAAACCCTGCCACTTCACCTACGCTGAGTAGGATTCTCATCCAATTAGAACTTGCCACATGTCCACCCAATTAAGAACATAAAAATTTGAAAAATAAATAAAAGGTAAAAAGTTTGTCCCTGTAGTTTGCTGATTTGCCACTTTGATCTACGTATATTCTATTTTGTTAATTTTAGGCTTAATTTTATCATTTTAAATTAGAGGATTTTAAAAACATCTTATAGAATCAGTCAAATTTCTTATAATTCCGCTACAAATTGAAATTGCGGGGCCAAAGTAATAAAATCGGCAAATATAATAAAGGAGGAAATTAGGTTATAAAACATAAAATATAATGTATTTTTAAAAAGTGTTTCATTATTTCATTGAAAAATTATATGAGTGTATTTGTAATGTTTGTTTTTTATTTATTTTTTGTCACACTGGCAAAAAATGGAACCTTATATCTATCATAATCCTACTCCCGCCCAAAAGCAAGAGTATTCTCTTATTTTTGGCTAATCTTGTGTTACCACATCTACTTTTCTGTCTATTTCTTAGGTGTAATGGATGAGCAAATTGTGGCATTTATAGCTCCACTAGTTTTTTTTTTTTTTGTGTGGTTCTTTTTCAACCATATCTGGTTCTGGTTCTGGTTGGTCCGACTTTGTTGTTCATATTCGGTGCTGATAGGACTTGTTTGTGGGAAGAACATATTCCTCCAGAGGGGCATGGCATAGAACGTGAGTGTATATATTCCTCCAACGAATTCTCTAATGTGGGTTGTGAGTACGTTCGAACGCTTATGGTTCAGCGTTTGAACGTTCTCTCACATCCCACATTGCTGCCGCATCCGCAGACTAAAATCTTTGCCTTGAAATGAATGATTTTTGTAATTTCTGCGCTTTTAGGAGTAACCTCTGGACTTGTTGGAGTCACTTCAAAGTGTGCCATCTGCAAGCTTCTTTGTTTAAAGGCATACATTTTGAAAGGCAACATCCATCAAGCATGTTGAAAATTTATTGTACCTATCTTAGATACAAGCTATCCTCAATGAGACTGAAGAAGATTCAAAACTGATTTTCTCTCCGGCATGCTAGGAATGGCTCCTTTCACTTGAACACAAAGAGAAGCTGCCGCAGCTGGAAAAAATGAGAACAGAAAAAATCATGAGCAAAATTGTTTTAAGAAACATAATCAATATAGAATAAGGGTTGATGCAGCCCATACCCGCAAATCTCAAGCACTCCCTTTTGGACTTGCCCTCCACAAGAGCCACCGCAAAAGAGGCAGTAAACGTATCGCCAGCTCCAGTTGTATCGAGTACTTTTGCAGCAGGGATGACAGATTGTTTAATTGGTTCTTCACCTTCTAACAAATAGAGCAGACCCTTTGGACCCAAGCTTCACTAGGACTTGCTTAACACCCTGAAATTAGACATAGAATGAAACTATGGCTTAGTCAAGCTAGGATATACGAGCACCTTCCAATTGTGCTGAAATGACAGACTATCATCCAAATCAATACCAAATGACAACATAAGAGCCAACACAAGAAAGCTGATAGGAATAGTGTTAGAATGTCATAAAAATATCAGATTCCAATATCTGCATGGTATTTCCCTTCCTGGTTCTTTTTATGCCAAATCTAGATGATATGCATAATAATGAATCTTCAGGTTTCAGACACCAAAAACAAAAATCTTCAAGTCATAGAAAATGGCAGTCTAGAAGCATGACTATCTGTTCAAAGCTTTGAAGACTTCTGGCAGCAAAACTTACCATTTTATGAAATTTCACCACAGCATGACTAATCTGTTCAAAGCTTTCAGTTGGCATTCCTGTCAAACGACCAAGCTCAGTTTCATTTGGGCTCAAAATATCAACAAAGTTCAATAATTCCTGGGAGATTGGTGCATCCATTCCTCCAGCATCCAAAATGACTGGTATGCCTGCACTCTTTGCAGCCTAAATATAAAATGGTATATCAGACTATACATGAAATTATTACAAACAACAACACAGACCAATAGAATCAGAATGTTTATAGTTTTATCCACTATTTAAAGGGGCACAATGTTGAAATTCAAAATAAATAAACTTTATGTGATAAATAGGACAATGAAAATTAAGGGCCTATATGGTCACTCTTTGATGCCTAAGAACAGACCAACTGCCTCATGTACTTTAAGTGACTTGAGTGTGGTCTGCTATCCGATTCAACTTTAACACAAAATGGTTATCAGTGGAAGGTATGGTGTAAAGCCAACAAGACAACTAAAGTCCCAATTAGAACTAAACCAAAAAAAGATCCTATGATTAAACAGATTATCGAGCAAATGACTGATTATCCTTGAGCAAATTACCTTATGCCTGCAGAGATCCTATATGGTGTTATGTTGTTTACAAGGCACAGACCTCAATTCGAGACTCAAATATCCCAAATCAATAGCACTTCACACCAATTTAATCGTTTACAGCTCTGTAGAAGTCATAATTGTCACATACAGTTTAAGAAGTCACTATTAAATCATTCAATTTCACATGGCAAAAAACAACATAGAATATTTAATTAGATTCACACACATGCTGACAAGTAAAATATAAGTGTATACGTTCCTGAGCATTTATTCTATTCAATAAGTTAGTCCGAAAAAGCTATTCTGAGCAAGACATCACTTGTAATTTCAAACTCAAAGTTGGTTGAACTAATGCCTTCCAGAAGCTACATGGATCTTCCTTCTCCCACAAAACCAATCAAGCTATTATGTTGATTACTAAAGAACCAGTGTGCTGTTAAGCTAATACTGTCTTTTGTTGTTCACATCCAGTTTGGAAACCCCATAAAAATCCCACAACTCAAAAATGTACTATTAAAAGTCCTTCAGTTTAACTCACAATATCTCTACCTTTGATCTTCCTGCCACATTCTCATCAACAAACTGAAGGAAATGTCTTGCCGGAAAAACAGAACAAAAAGCCTAAAAGAAACATCAATTACCGCACAGATTCACGCATACAATAGCCAATCAGCCCTTTTACCTAGATCCAAGAAAGCTCAAAGCTTTCTAATACCCAACAACATACATAATCACAAATGCCAATAACATAAATTTCACAAATTTCAATTCCTCTATCATATGGCCAATCATCTTCCATTCTGTAACATAGTAAATGAAACTTTCTCAGATTTAAAGTTGAAAACACCTTCAACAAAACGAATCCTGTTGTAATTAAAATCAAAACTAAATCATCAAAGACTTCACAAAGTCATCGTAAGAGCATGTGATTCTAATCTAGCACAAGACAACAATCTCCAAGAAGCTTACCATCTTTCATCATTGCCCAAAGTGTAACATCCAATTTGATTACTATTAAATAAATAAACAATAGTGAATTTAAAATTTAAAAATTAGAAAAGCCCTGACCTTTGCAACCTGAGTGTTGACCGATTCTGGGATCTCCCTCTGAAGCAAAACAATCCCAGCATTCCTTACAACCTCCAAATCCTCATCAGAAAGCTTCTCAGGCCAGCAGTGCATGTTGGCACCACCAACAATGATGATGGAGTTTTGCCCATCAGATTGCAACATCACCACAGCATGCCCAGTGGGTGCAGCAGAAACAGCACTCAAGTGATCAAGGTGGACCCCACCACTCCGCAGAGCCTCAGTGATCAGCTTCCCATGGGCATCTTCACCCACCTGACCCACAAAGTATGTTGGGTAAGAAAGCTTGCCTCCACAGGCAGCCTGGTTGGCGCCTTTGCCACCAGCCAGGGTCTGGCCATTCTTGGCTGAAATGGTCTCGCCTTCTTTGGGCAGCCTGTCAATCTCCACATAGATGTCTGCATTGGCTGAGCCCACTACAACAAGAGGTGAGCTTGTGATGGTGAGAGGGGTTGGTGGGTTTGGAGTTTTTGATGCATCTGTGGAGAAACAGGGAAATAGGTTTCTTCTATTGGATTGGTTTTGGGTGGTGTTGTTGAATTGAAGATGTGGGTTTGTGTTGATTGCTCTGTTTGGGTGGTTTGAGAAATGGGTTTGGATTTTATCGTACCATTGATTTGATGGTGAAAATGCTACCGCTCTCATGGCACTCATTGCAGTCTCTCTCCTCTCTCTCTCTCTCTCTCTCTCAGAAAGTAGCTTTCTAGGCCTAATCGAAAATTCTAATACTTTCTAGCAGATGGATTGGCGAGTTGGTAACAACAGTGATTTTCAGCTTTTTACACCCCAGTTTGTATCTCCCTTCCCGCAAATTAGATGAAAATTGGGACGAGTCAGGATAAAATCTAAAAAAATCCAAACGTCCTAACGTGGTTCATCAGAGAGCCTCGTTCTCCAAATTCATGTAAACGGAAGCCACGTGGCCGAAAGCACAAATCTGCTGCTCCAAGTCCGTGATCTATCGAATCAAAATGCCGATCTCAAATCAACATCGAAACAAAACACTAATCGAACGGCCAGCATTGACCTACCACCATCCCTCGTTTCATAGTCGACAACAGAAGATCATTCTCGGCTAACGATTTTATACCCATTTGCGATTGTTGTTGGAAAACGTAGAAGCTATATAACAGAGTTAACGTCTTCAATGGCATCTTCTGGTTGTAGGTTTGAGCTTACCAACAACAGCAACTTACATTTCCTCGAAAACCCAGTTCGTCTTTGGCTTGAAATCCAAGAATTTTGTATTGAATTCCCGACCTTTGGCCAAACCCAAGAGGCTCTGCTTCTCTGTTCGTGCAATGGGTTCATATGCTTCTTCACCAGACAGAAGTTCTCAAGGTATTTTCTATTTAGGTGTATATATATGGTGACCCAATGAAGAAGTCAATCTGAATTTATTTTCCATTTTGAAAATTGATATCGGATTTTGTAGAAAGATATGTTATTTAATATCCTTGTGCTGTTAGGCTGATGCCCAATTCCTGTTAAAAGTTCAAATATTTTCTCACATGAAATAGGATTTTCATTTATGTATGTGCAGGATAAAGAATCTTTGATTATCATAATTTTTATGTTGTGTTTCTGTTTGCTGGTCATGTGCAGAGACAGATGTGGTTGACTATAAATCTGTAAGTGATCAAGAATGGAAGAAGCGGCTTACCCAGGAACAGTTTTACATCACTCGTCAAAAGGGAACAGAGAGGGCTTTCACTGGGTATGTTATGTGCTTCTTTAATCTGGAATTTGATGTTTGTTATTGCAGAAGATCCACTATCTTTCCAACTTTGTTAGCTGAAATTTTGAACTTGAAATTTATTCATTTTTGGGAGCTTTTGAGGACCTACTAGGAAGTTTCAAAGCAAAATTTTCATCTTGCAAGTTATGTTAGGCTCTTCAGACCCTAAAGAGGCCTTTGGTAATAGAGGGATGCTGATTAGTTCTTTGTGGTCTCTGCTATCTTATACCCCTTGAATCTTGTATAATAGGAAAATATCTATATAGGATGTGGGAAAATTTTTCTTGCAGTTCATGCATTTTAGTTATGTGGCATGCACATTTTCCACTAGCTCAGAAGTAGAATTACTAGCCAATTTTTTTGGGTTTCTCGAATGGAGGAGGGCCTAAGCCCGACCAAACAAAGACAATTACTAGCCTTTCTTTACAAACAATTGAAGAATGGCTAGTAATTGGCTTTGTTTGCATAATAATAAGTCAGAAGGACTTTCTAACCATGTCATGAGGCGAACATGAGCAAGTTTCTGTATGCATTTTATAGGGTTGGAATCTGGCTTCTGACTTAGGAAAAGGGTGAGGACAAGGAGTATTTAGGATAGTATCATAGTATACAGCATAAAGGATGGATTTTTCTCTTTTCAGCCTTGAGCCTTTCTCAACCGCAAAAATCTTTTTACCAGTTGCAAGCTTGAATACGTGGTGGAATGAAAAATGTTGCTCATGCTTGCTTCCCACATGAGCACAACTAAGCAACTGATGTCGATGGAGACAGTTAGCTACTTGCAATCCTCTTAGCAAATTTCATCTGTTATTCATGTTGGCCTTTTTATCTTAATCTTCAGGGAATACTGGAATACCAAAACTCAAGGAACTTACCATTGCATATGTTGTGACACACCTCTATTTGAGTAAGTACTATTCTAGCTAATTTTGGGTTTTCATTGAATATTATGCTCTTGCTCATGCTTTTAACATCGATCGATAAAAATATTTTCTCCTTCAGATCATCTACCAAATTTGATAGTGGAACCGGTTGGCCATCTTATTACCAGCCGATAGGAAACAATGTGAAGTCCAAGTTAGACTTGTCTATTATAATCATGCCTCGCACGGAAGTTCTTTGTGCCGCATGTGATGCTCATCTTGGCCATGTCTTTGATGATGGACCACCACCCACAGGAAAGCGTTACTGTATAAACAGGTAAGTAATCGATTCCCATTTTTCTTTTCCTTTTTTCTTGCCCTTTCTCCCCATATATTGAGCTTTTATAGTGGACTTGTTATGACAAGAAACTACCCCTGCAGTGCCTCTCTGAAACTAAAACCAGAGTAGGAAGCGAAAATCTCGCAAGAGGGTGACTCTTTTGTGCCGGCTCATCCGGAGGATTGCCAGTCGGTTACAGACGTGGACAGAACTGTTTCATGAACTCACAAATTCAAATTGTTAGCCATGTTTCTTCATGAAAAAGAAGATGTTAGCCATGTTTATGAGGACCTAAAGAGTATATGGGCAATTCCTAAGGCAAAATATACATCTTAATATTAATATCTCATGCATAGATTAGATTTGCAGGAATATTGGCGGAATTGCTTCTTTTAATATCAACATTTTGGGCCTTCCCCTTGCAAACTACACTAACACCTCTACGAAACTGTTCAGTTTGCTCTCCATATTTAAGAGGACAATACTTCTCCTCCTTACCCATAAGGAGGAACTCCTCCTTACCTAGTGATGTGGCACAACCACAGACTGATATGTATACCCTTTTTTTCCCTCAAAAATATTTTTGTTTCGTCCCTCTTTTTTTTTTTTTTTTGGAGAAATTCTAGGATTGCATTCATAATTCAGCCAAAAATGCCATTAGCCACAAAGGGTCAAAACAAACTAACCACAAAGGGCGATTACAATAACGGAGCGGTCTAATATCAAAATTAAGACAATCTGGTACGCCTCCACTAACAATCACGCAGGATCGAATAAACTCTGGCATAGACATCCCAACTAAGATTGCAAACTCAGAATAATCAAATATGGATAAAGCTTGAAAAAACCAAGTCATAACAATACAAATAAAACTCTAACAAATGAGAGATGAAAAACTCTCACAAAAGGAGAGGTGAAAACTACACAGAGAACCCAGAGTCTCTGTGACTTATTCCGAACATAAAGAAACCACAAAAAGGATGGTGGTGGAGATCCGACGCCGAGACGCAGATGGAGATCCGACGCTGAAACGCAGATGGAGATCCAATGTCGAAACTCAAGTGGATATCCGACGCTGAGACGCAGTCGCCTATGATGGTTGGAGGAAAATCATAACAAAACGAAGACAAATAAGGAAAACCTTTTGTCTCTGAAAATGAGGGGAGAAGAGAGGTAGGAAGAGAAGAGGGGAGAGGAGAGGAAGAACAATGGCTTCCTCTCCCCTCAAAGTGAAAACTGGCTCTAGGAGGGTTTTTTGGGAGAGAGGGGGCTAGGTTTTTTTTTCATTGGATACATTCTTCCTGTCCCTTTTATTATTCATAACCGAATTTTGTTTTTCTTTTCATCTATACCACAAACCACCTCTTTAGTTTTTTATAACTAGGCAATGAGACATTATAGATGTATTTTAATTTCTTATTCTACAAGTCTCTACAACTCAAAGTTGCTTGATTCAAAAATGTCTATATCCTTTAAAAAAAATACCATGAAGAAACTATGCCTACTAACATTGTCAATGGCAATTTGGCTGAAGGTGAATTGTTGGAGAGGAGTTAGAAAAGTCCTCAAAAGACTTAAAATTTAACTAAGGTATGAAATAAATAAAAAAGAAATTAGTTATACTAATGAAAGAAAAGGAAAAAACACTTTTGAGACTTTTTAAAAAAAAGGACACATGTTAATTTGTAGTTAAGCCACATTATTCTGTAAGGAGGAGTTCCGAGAAGTATTGTCCTTTTTAATATAAGTACTCTTTCTATGAGGTAACTCGATGATCAGGCACCTCTTTCTTGACATGAAGTTCAATGTTTGTGAGAAGAGGGAAAGGCAAATAGGAAGAGGAATGCTTTCTTCTTCAGCTAAAGATCAAGAATTTAAAATGAGAAATTGACATTCCCTTGTTTGGTAACTTAAGCGCGTAATTTATTAAATGACGAGAGGAAAAAATCGTGGAAATTGAAATGATGTAAATTTAAATTTCGTCATTTTAGAATTCTATATAATTTTTAATTCCTTCATCCAAACGGAGTAGAGATAATTTTTCCAATAAATTTATTTACACTTAGGAGGCTTTGATTAGGAATTCATAGGAAGGAGCATCAAGCAAATAAATCTCATTCTACTTAGGAGACATTTGATTCGTGGAAAGGAATCCGTAGGAAGGAGTATCAAGCAAAGCAAAGCAAATTTACATGAATAAAGATTCGAACTTGAGTACAATAACAAATTCACTACACTAACTAACTAACCTAATCCGCATATCCAAACTTAATTTTTTATATTTTTTAATACAAGCTATAATCTATCTATATCTATCTATATATATAAAGCAAAAGGCAGAGAATGGTGAAACATTCAAAATACCAGAAAATGCCCTTGGTTAATGCAACATTAAGAATTGAAATTATTAATTAAGTGAGGATAATATGGTAATTTTACACTTTTTCATATTAAAAAATTTAAATTAAAAGAAAAATTAGATAATGGATCCTCTTTTTATGGAACACAACTACCCATTATCTTTTTTAATTCTAAAATAAATTTAATTTTTTTCTTTTAAAAAGACTCTCACAGGCGTAGAAGCACATGCAAATAGGCTAGTATATATAAAGTAAAAGGAAAAGAACGGTGAAATATTCAAAATACCAAAAAAGGCCCTTGGTTATTGCAAACATTAAGAATTGAAATTATTAATTAAATGAGGATAATATGGTAAATTCACAGTTTTTCATATTTAAAAAGAAATTAAAATTAAAAGAAAAATTAGATAATGGATCCTATTTTTATGGAATACAACTACCCATTATCTTTTTTAATTCTAAAATAAATTTAATTTTTTTATAAAAAAAAGCCTCTCACAGGTGCGGAAGCGTATGCAAAGAGGCTAGTAAATAAAGCAAAAGATAGAGAATGGTGAAACATTCAAAATACTAGAAAATTCCCTTGGTTAATGCAAACATTAAGAATTGAAATTATTAATTAAATGAGGATACTATGGCAAATTCACACTTTTTAATATTTAAAAATTTTAAAATTAAAAGAAAAATTAGATAATTGATTCTCTTTTTATGGAACACAACTACCCATTATCTTTTTTAATTCTAAAATAAATTTGAATTTTTTTTAAAAAATGCCTCTTGCAGATGCGAAAAGCGCTTGCGGAGAGGCTAATCTAAACTCTAAGGAGGGGGTTTTTCTCATACATTATCACGATGTCACGGGGTTCAAACCCGAAACTATTAATCAGTAAGCTAAAAACCGTTTTCAATTGAAGCTTATGGCCAGTTTGGCATTGCTGTGCTGTGAAAATAATCGTTGTCAGATTTGCTGTGAGAGAAATCAGCTTTGAGGGAAAACAGTTTGGCGTTTGGTAAATTTTTTGTTAAAAGTGTTGTTGATATTGATTTCCTCATAATCAGAAAATAATTGTGGCATAATCATTAAACTCAGCACCTCTTCAAAACTGATTCCTGCATAATCAGAAAATGAAAACATCTCATTAGCTGTTTTCCCTTATAGCTTTCTCTCACAGCAATTTTTAACAATAAGTGATTTTCTCACAGTTTACCAAACAGGCTGGACTTCTCAAATTTTTTAAAAAATCACTTATCACCCCAAATAAGCAATGCCAAACGGGCACTTAACCTTGTATGAAAGAAAGAAATATATGAATTTGAGCTAACCCGTTCGAAAAGCTAGTCGTTACTCGTTGTTACTGGAAGCGTGAAACCCAAATCCAAGAAACAACTGTACGCACAAAAACCCCCCACCATAATATTAACCCCGAAATCCAAACCCGTTAAACCCTCTCCCTCTCTCCCCCGCGCCCGCTCTCGCTCTCGCAGAGACGAGACCCAGACCACTATCTTCTTCTTCCCTCACTCGTCTCTCCCTCAACTTCAATTATGTACGGAGGCGGTGAGTACATGAAAAACCTAACAACACTTGCATGCTATATTAGATTTCTCTGATTTGAATTTTTTGGGGCTTTCTTTTTCTCTGGTTTGCAGATGAAGTATCGGCTATTGTTCTTGACCTCGGCTCCCACACTTGCAAAGCTGGCTATGCCGGCGAGGATGCTCCCAAGGCAGTCTTCCCATCAGTATGTGCTTATTTATTTCTATTAAATAGTTCAGCTAAAATTTTCATAATGTCAATCACATTTACTTTGGGTTCTTCTTTTTCTTGTTCAATTACTAGTTACCGTTATAAAGTTCACAACTTTGTTCTGTGCCTAATCAAAATGCAAACTTGTAGTTTAATACTAAGCATTTCCGCTTTATAGATCCAGGAAATGTTACAATCTGGGTCAAGTTACTGACAATGCAGAATGTGTGTGTCTTTGCAGTTACCCATTTGAAATTTTTTAAACCCTAGCTAAAGAATTGTAGCCATTTGGGTACATGTCTGGTGTTAGGACCGTCCCAGAGATTTTAGAATTATAGGTTGTTGTTTATCCAGAAGAATGATTAAGAGTTTTCCTTCCTACACCATGATGGATAAGGCGACAGTACTGGTGGAAAATCATCTTCAGTAGAGGGGGGTGTTAAAGTTGATGGGATTTATGCAGTTAGGTGGGAAGTTCATGGTTAGCGTTTGAATCAGTTTGGAATTTTTGCAGAATGGCTGGAACTTTTCTTATTTTTTGAATTTATTAGTTATGGAATTATAATATATGCATTGAATTTCTGAGCATTAGAGGATGGACCTTACTTATTAAATTCAGTCGAATTAGGTGTAGAATTTGTTTACTATGTTTTAGTCCGTTAATTGGAGAGTTATTATTACTAGTTCATATGTAAATTAAAAATTTATAACTGATGTTGGTATCTGTTTTTGTTTGTTAAGGTTGTTGGATCAATTGATCAAATGGAAGTTGAAACTGAAACATGAAAATAATTCTGGACCTGCTGTAGATCCAAAAAGTAATTCCAAATCTCTTGATTCTGACAAAGCCAAGGGAAAACGCAAATTATATGTGGGATCTCAAGCCTTAGGGTACCGTCGTGATCATATGGAGGTCAGTCTAATTGAAAGCTTTTGTCATTCGAGCACTTTTTCTATAAGACTTTGATTAACTACTGCTGTTCTATCAGGTGCTGTCACCCATAAAGGATGGAGTTATTGTTGACTGGGAAGCTGTGGAGGGTATATGGGACCATGCTTTTAGGTAACTACTAATGGATGAATCAGTATTCTACTATGCTTTAAATTTATTTACTCTTTCAAATTATTATGGGAGTATCTTCATGTGTTTAGAAGCTTCTCATATTCAACTGTATTCTGTTATTCAAGTAATTTTAATTTGGACTTAACAGATGTATGTAATACGTTAGCTTCACTTTACCACCCAAAGGCTTGGATTTTACATTTCCCCAGTTATTTGTCCATCTAGCAATTTCGGTTTCCCAATTATTTAATTCTGTTTCTGTATATTACCATGTCACTAAGTGCTTGCTATTTGTTTCAGGGAATGCCTATTGGTTGATCCTAAAGAGCATCCAATGCTACTTGCAGAGCCATCTTCTAACACTCAACAACAGAGAGAAAGGTAAGCTAGCAATTCTTAAATTCTCTCATTAGCTCACAATTGTGACTATCTAGTTAAACCAAAATGCTTATGTAATTGTTAATGTATTCTTTTGTGACAAACTTGGACTTCACGGTCAAGGAGATAAAAATATCCGCCGTACAGATAGCTTAAATAAGGGGGTTTTTTGGTTATTAGGGTTGGATCATGTCAGTGGAAATCAAGCATTTTTGCTCTGTTGAAGGCAGGATATCAGGGAAATCTTGGGAATATAGGGGAAACCTTTGCTATATCAGGCAAATTTCTGGGATAGAGGGGAAGAACTTGTTTCAACCCCACTATCAGTATCGGTGTCTTGATTATGTTGCATACTGATGTATTCATTATGTTCCTGTACCATTGTTGCATACTTTGATTTTGTTGTTTTAAAGTTTTTAACTTGTAATAATTATGCCCTAACCCACTTGATAAAAGGTTTTGATCTAAATGGTATTATCAGCTCCATCATTATTTATGGTTTAATTGGTGTGTCTATATATTTTTAGTTTTTATGTTAAGTGATTAAGGTTTGTCTTGTACCTGACAGGACGGCGGAGCTTATGTTTGAAAAGTACAAAGTTCCTGCCTTATTTTTGGCCAAGAATGCTGTATGTCCCCTCTTCATCTCATCTCCTTGATTCCAACTTGTAGAACATGGATTAGTATTACAGAATCTGTTCTTTTCTTCCTTTTAAAAATCAGTCTGCAATTGGTAACTGGAATACTTTTGATGCCAGGTTCTCACATCTTTTGCATCAGGCCGTGCTACCTCGTTAGTAGTTGATAGGTAGGAGATTACATAATTTTGACTATGATTGCATATAATTTTAGTACTTTCACATCTTCTTTTTGTTTTAAGCCGATCTTATATAATTTGGTATATCATTTCTATTGTTGTATCCTTTTTTTTCCACACATATACATAATCTTATTTTAAGTCAAATTGTTCACTTGGGGCTCAACTTGGGGTTTGGTGCAGACCATGGACCTATACCTATTTGCTTGATGTTAATCGTAAGTAGGAATAGGAGGACAGATTAAGATGCATGTCTTGCCAAGGAAGAGAATGTTTATACCAATTCAATATCAGTAGTTCAGTTTCAAAAAATGTCAACCAAAGTAGTCTATCTCAGTGGAAATGTCAGTAAAAGTGGACGAAAATGCAGAAATTTTCTTAAATCTGAAGAAAACTAAGAACATTTTGAATTGTAGCTTTAGGAAATCATAAACCTAGACAGTGTATCAATTGAAATTTTGGGAATACTACATCTATGAATTTGAAATTGTTTACTGTGCAATGTACTTGTTGAAGTTTTTAATACTGCTTCTAGTATGATTTGATGTATTTATTGTCCCTTTATGCTTTTTCTGGATTTATGGCGTGCAAAACTAACATATGGTATTGCGCATAATTGCAAAATTTCATCCAGTGGTGGAGGATCAACCACAGTTGCTCCAGTTCATGATGGCTATGTTCTTCAAAAGGTACTTTTCACTCTCCAATCAAATTAGATGATTGACCTCCAGAACAAGTTAATTTGTAGGGTCATTTTTATATAGTTACATTTCATGTTGATCTAAATTTTACTTGATTTTCTTTGTAAGCTACTCGTATAGTGGTCCTCTTGCACTCTATAAATGCCTTTACCAACCTTCTGTGAGAAGTGAATTAAATGGGAAATTTAAGAAGGGTTTTTGCTTTAAAAGTTTAATACTATCATATTTTGCTTGTTCAACTTTTTACAGGCTGTGGCATCTTCTCCTATTGGAGGAGAATTTCTTACTGATTGTTTGACAAAAAGTTTGGAAAGTAAAGGAATGACGGTGAGTGACTACGTAAATTTCATTTGGAGGGTAATCATTTGCCTGAAGTTGCTCTCCTTTTTTTATTTAATTATTTTCGTATTTATTTGTAGATTAAACCCAGATATTCTTTCAAGAGAAAGGAAACACGACCTGGAGAGTTTCAGGTACTTTTTGATTTTATTGTTAGATGTATTCACAAATAGTTGAGGATTAAGAGTTGCAATATGCTTCCAGTCTGAAAATTGTATTGATGGCTTGGTGCATACCAGCTGCCTGATTATTATGTTCCTCTGGAATTTGCACTTGTTTATTTTTTAATCAATCTTGAGACTTAGCCAATATTCAACTTAGATGCACATATATAGCTTTAGACTTATTTATTTATAGCTTTATATCATTATTACCATATCTCAATGTTGTAGGTGGTAGATGTTGATTTTCCAAATACCACAGAAAGCTACAAACTCTATTCCCAGGTCTGTGATTTACCAGAATATGTCTTATTAAAAAGTCATATTCTTTTTCCTTTTCTACTGAATTTTGCTTTGTGGCAGAGGGTGGTTGCTAGTGATATCAAAGAATGTGTGTGTAGAGCCCCTGACACTCCATATGATGGTTTGCTATTCTTCCTTTCTCTTATGCGCTTGAGTGATTTAAGAAGGCTTGTTGCTATGTCCATAGCTGTATTAAATGCTTTAATCTTCAAGGAAAACAAAAATGTTCATTTAGAATTCTAATAGGATTTTCATTTTTTATTTTCTTTCCAGAAAGCGCATATTCAAACATTCCAACGACCTCATATGAGCTTCCTGATGGCCAGTGAGTCTTATTCTACTTTATGATTTTCTATTGTTAAGCGGGTTCTTGTTTCCCTTATTCTTTTGCATCTTTGAATTCCTTATGTCTGTTATCAGTCTTGCTACTTCATGGTGCAACTCATTAAATGATGACTGCCTAATCTTGTGCAAATTGAATACTGTTTAATTAGCTTTAATTTTTCTTTGTTTTATAAATATGTAGTGACTTTGTGATCATGATACAGGACAATTGAAATTGGAGCGGATAGATTCAAGATTCCTGATATTCTATTTAACCCATCCTTGGCTCAGGTGGATGTCTTCTGAACTACATGATGCCTGCTTTTAACTTTTTCTTGAATGCTTGGAAATCTCATGGGACATATTTGCATTTAACCATGCTCTTATTATTGTCTGTTACATAATTTCATGTAATTGACTACTTTCAAGTTTCCAATTTTGTCTTAATATGTCAACCTTGTGTAAAGTGAGATATGGCTGTTTCATCTTGAGCATTTTTCTTTTGACAAGAAACAATAACTTTACTGAAAAAGAGAAGATAATGCACAAAATAGCTGCGAACAAGAGGTCCATCATATGTGAACCTTGTCCATTTTCAGTAGTTCTTTGCACTTAGATAATTGATGGCTCAAAGAATATCTCTTAAGCTTGTTTCTGTGGGCTGTTTTAACTTTTCAATCAGTAAATTGGCTTTAGGAAGAGTAGTAACTTCTTTTCATGTCTACTAAAGTTGGTGATATTTTGATACATAAAATTTTCTTAATGAAATTTAGGAAATTGGCCAGTTTTATACGTGGTTACACAGTTGGAATTTTAGAGGATTTGATGTTACAATATAGATAAAAAGGGTTGGACCACATTTTAAAAGTAACTGTGAATTGCACTTGATAAAAAAAGTTTGATCTCTGATTTTACTGTGATATCAGTGTTACCAAATGCTATTCTGTTGAAGCGATTTCTCGATGGATTGGTTGCGTAAATATATGTTTTAGTTGGTACTTTTCCTACATGTTCTATCTATCTTATTTTGTTTCTATGAAATGTCAGACAATTCCCGGTGTTGAGAATTTTGCAGAGATTGCTCCTCTTCGTGGTTTGCCTCAAATGGTAATTCGTGCTTTATTTTCCAATGAGTGGGTGCTTCCATGGAGTTGTTTATCTGTTTTTCTTTTTGTTTCCCCCTCATTTTTTTAACTGATGGTTTACTCTTATTGTTTGTTCTCTCCAGGTTATCGAGAGCATTAACAAGTGTGACGTGGACATTCGTCGTGAATTATTTAGTAGTATACTGGTAAAATGCATGAATTTTTTTTTCCCCAACTAATTAACAAAACCTAATAGCATAAAGGAGTTTAGTAGAGACATCTGGATGCAAAAAAATATGTTTGGGTGGGACTTACTGAATAAGTGTTGAAAATATCTGTGGTAAATATGAAGACTTCCTGAAAATTGCTTAATTTGTTACATTCTTGGAATTCCTTGATGTACAACTTAGTGGAACACGCTTCAGAAATATGATATGGTTGCTCCTTTTTTTAATCAGCTTGCCGGTGGCACAGCATCAATGCAACAGTTAAAGGAACGCCTTGAGAAAGACTTGCTGGAGGTATTGCTTTTCAATGAAGCACTAACATGATCATATTTCTTTTTTCTCAGCCAATGTTTGGTTATTGAATTTGGATTCTATTTGTTATATCGTTTCAATGGTTGGTGTTAATAATTTCTCTCTCTCTCTCTCTCTCTCTCTCTCTCTCTCTCTTCTGCAGGAGTCTCCTCAAGCAGCTAGAGTTAAAGTATTGGCGAGTGGGAATTCAACTGAAAGGAGATTCAGGTAAAGCCAATACATAAGCATATTTAACTTGAACCTTTTTACTTCTCTTGTATAGAATACACTTAGAGCATATTTAACCGGATAAAGCTTTCACTCAGTAAAATCCTTTCAAGTTTCACCTTTATGTAGTTATAGTTTTACCTCTTATTCTTGCTTGTGTTATTAAATGTAATGTTGGTAATATAACATTCATGCAATTTCTCTTCCCTTGATTTCATTATGGCTTTTTTTTTGTGCAGTGTTTGGATAGGTGGGAGTATACTGGCATCTCTTGGTTCATTCCAGCAAATGTGGTTCTCCAAGGCTGAGTAAGTTTCATGATTTCACCTGTGCTTGCACTTAGACTAGCTTGTTTAGCGGTATCAAATGATATCGGTCTTTAAGTGATGATTAAGAAATCATACAGAGTGTTTAGTGGTTATCTATTGATTTTTTGCTTCATGTGATTGCAATCAACAGGTATGAGGAGCATGGGGCTTCTTATGTACAAAGAAAATGCCCTTGAAATTGTCTTCCAGACTGCAAGTAGGAAAGGTTTGTGCTTGATTTTCTCTTAATTATTACATCCAGATTTTTTTAAAGAAGAAAATTATAAACATGAAATTACTCTGGTGTTTTCAGGTCTCTCATATGCTCCCTCCATCATGCTAACCTTTTCCAGAATTGTCAAAGCTTCAAACTTGTGTCGCCGATACGGATGATAGAATGCTTTGATTTGTATCAACAGACACTGATGATCCCTTATATTGTTCTGTGGCATACTTTTCACTACTTCCAGCAGATTTGCACATGTTAAATTAATGTCCAATTGATTAGGGGGTTTATTGTGGTGGTGCTCATCGTTTCAAAGTACATTGTTGGACGTGTTTTTAATGACTAACGCTTATTGTAGACCAACCTTTGCTACTACCTCTCTCTCTCTCTTCTCTCACATAAACACACAAAATATATTCTTCAACTAGAATAACGGAAACAACAAACCAACAATAAAATGCTGTGGTGATTGCTATTGGACCTCATACCATCTAATCAAATTAATATTATTTAGTATTTTATGTCATAGGGAAAAAATTTAAAAGATATGGGTCCAAAGAGAAAAATTAATTATATTTTCATTTCATATTAAGTTTACCCGTGCATTCCCAACCCTAAGGAAAAAAAATATATCAAACCTCAACTTGGCCTTGTGTAATTGGGTTAAGGAGTGAATTGAGCTCTTCATTTTGGTTTTCTTTCATCTTGATATTCTTTTGCTTTATCCTATTAAAAAAAAATTAAATCACTTTATCCTATTTAAAAAAAAAAAAAAAGTCTTCTCTGTAGGTGTATATTTTGCTTCTGAATATATATATATATATATATACATTTTTTTGTTGGGCTTCAGGGCCCTATTGTTAAGCCCAGGCCCAACTAGATTTCATGCCCCTTTAAATGGCGCGAGTTGATTGTAGTCAAATTCCTGCTACTCCGCGGAGCACCATATTTCTACCCATCTCAAGCACAACCGGAGCACAGCACCAACAGTACCAACCGTTAGTTGACAGCGGTCACTAAAAAGAACCGCTGTTTTGTTCCCGAAGACAGACAGAGCGAGAGAGTTTTAAGGTTTTTGAGAAACAAAAGCAACGAAGAAACCCAGTTGAGGTTGTTGAGCAAAGGCTGAGAAGAAGAAGAACAATGGCTGATGAGGAAAAAGATAGCGTGGAAGACTACTCGCCGCTAAAGGATTTCAGAGCGGAAATTGAAGTACAGGAAGGAGCTTTCTCTCTTTGCTTTTGGCTTTACCTCATGAGCTCCACTGCCTTCCCTGCCAGGCTCATTCAGGTTTGTCTTAAACTACCCATTTCCTCATTTCTTTTGTATTTCTTTTTACTTCTTTTGGGTATTAGGATGAATGCCCATTTCTCACTTTTGTGTTCTTGATGGTTGCTGATGGTTTCTTGGACTTTTATGATGATTGATTTTTGTTTGCTCATGTTTTCTTGTTAAATTCTGTTTTGTTTTTGTTTTTCTATGGATATGGAAAATTTAACCCAAGTGCTTTGTTTTGAATGTTTGTTGAATCTTATGTGTTCTGTTATGTTTTTTGGATCATTTTGTGAAATGGTTGTTCATTGAGTGTCGGATATGCAGGTGCAATCAGGTGCCACGGAAGGTGCTCCTTTTCTTGTTCTGAGTGAGAAGAAGAAAATGGTGCTCTTGCCATTGGGTATCTTACACAAGGAAGCTCCTGAAACTTGTGACTTGAATTCACTGTCAGAAGTTCCACATGTAGCTATGGAGACTGAGTTTCCTATGGAGAAATGGATTCATATTGGGTGTGAGGTATGATGTATTAGTTATTGAAAGATTTACTCATTTCGAACATTTTGTTTGGGGAGGGAGAGCATGGATTTTATTACATTGGTAAATGCAAGAGCATAATGTGACTAAGAAGCTATCTATGTTAAGGAAAAGATAAAAAAAAAAAACTCAGATTCTATTTAATGATAAAAGTATATTAAGGAAGAAGAAAAAAAGATTTTTGTTTTGGTTTTTTGTTTCTTACATATGAAAAGCACTTTCGGTACCCCTTGTCATTGGTGAAATTAGTGTTTACCTTCTGTGTTTAATATATGAGATGCTCAGAGTTTATGGGTTCACTGTAGGTTTCATCTGATTTTGTGCTGCTACACATTGATGGTGAAATTGCGGGAAAGAAAGCTATGTCATCTTTGTTCAACAAAGATTCCATTTCAAATGGTTTGACGAAGATCACTTTGGTTTGTGGTGGTGGAGATGACAACAGTTTGCAGGGTTATGTCCACAATCATAAAGTTTTGCCTTTAACTTCATCTATTATGGAATACTATGCTAAGGTGTGTAGTAGTTGCAAACCTTGTGATTCCTTAAAGGATTCTTTTAATTCACATCTCAATTTACTCACTTTCCTATCCCATCCAGCCCCCTCTCCACCAAAGTAAATGTTTATTACAGAGAAATATATTTGTATTCCAGGACCCACCTCTACAATTATCCATTGATAATTCATCTGCTTCGGAGATTGAAGAGGGCGGTGATGGTGTTTGGAGTATTGTTGGTGGCAAGGTCAGTTTGAGTTTCTATAATATATCTTTCGTGGTCCTCATTACTACCACTCTATGCATGTGGGAAATCGAAACGTACTACATACAGAGTTACATTTCACTGTTCTCCAGCAGTATCATTTAAAGAATACATATATATGATGGACATGAATTCCCGAAAACGAGTTTAATAATTCTTATGACATAAACTGCCATATTTATTGCTCTCAAAATTCCCATCAAAGTCGCCTTGTATTATTTCTGTAACATCTATGACTTTCCAAGTGTTGTAGCAGTAAAATCTCAGGGTTTTTAAGATGCAACCTTATAATTCTTTGTTTGTCACCTTATTTTAAAGGAATCATGCTCAGAGAAACCACTCAACTTCCAAAAGGAGTAAACTCACTTTTTTCCTTAACAAACTTTTTGACAGAATTATGTTGTGCTGTTTCATGTGAAGCCCTGGGAGTAACTAAGATTTTGTGAACAAGCTTTTAGAAACATCCTTAATATTTCCTATAAGAGAAACAATTTTCATTGTTATGCCAAGGGTAAACAGTGCACATTTTGGGTGCACAATTGGAGATATTATTCCTTATATGAACTGAATTCATTGATACAAAGTTTGTCTACTCTTACAATATACCAGTAGTGACGATGCTTTTTATAAAATTGATTTTGTTTTCCAGAAATCTCAATATGTACAATGTCAAGGAATCCAAGTAGTTAGAATTACAACTTTGTTGATTCAAATTGTTATCGCTTCAATTGGATATGTTGATTATTATTTTCAAAAGTTTTCTGACGGGCATAAATGGTGATCATAAACATTCTATAACAGTAATGGATGCTGTCTGCCTTATTAATATATCTCAAGTTATAATCCATGACTACTGCAATGAGATATCTCCTAATTGATATTGCCACTTTTATTTACCATATCACAGGCCTCTTGTCGCAGGATTTTTTCACTGGATGTTGTACTGTTAGATGCCTTTTCCCATCCTATAAACAAGGAGTTGGAGGTTTGTATTTGGATTTTGTACAGTACATGCATTGTTAAATTTCATGTGCAACAGTGACTAAATATTAGCATGCACGGTTGACACATTGCTTCTATTAAAGGTTATTGCTTTCCTCAGTGTATGCTGACAATGGGGCACCTGTGGAGAAGACAAGTGACTGGGGAAGCTCCTCTTTTGGCTAAGCCAAGATGGGGTTGAATTTGCTTCTTGTGATAGACCAAGTAAAATGCTGCATGGGCATGCGTCTTTTAAGCTGAAGATATCTCAGGTTCTAAGTTAGAGAGAACATATCTTTTTGGCACCTTTTGTGAAGATATATGAGATACTTCCCTGCACATTGGTACTTACAAGCATGATATTAAATATCGATAATATCCAAGATGTTTATTTGATAAATTTCTTATGCTGACGAAATTGTGAAAATTGTTCCTCATCATCATGACGAAACTCTAGTGCTTCAGGTTAGGGCCCAAACACTAAGGGATCCCTTGATTTAGCTAAATTAATGGACTGTTAGGGCCCTGCCATGCAATGTGGTCTAATGATCCGATCTGTCCATCTTTTAGGTTCCCCTTGGAAATCATCCCTGCAAAATTATCGATGTACTGTTCAATTAGCCATCATTCCAAGCTATTGTATGCTCTCAATGTTACAGGTTTAAATTCTATTGTAGTCGGAGGAAGTCACTTGTTTGCATATGGGTGTACATGTGTGCGCCTGCATGTGTGAGAACAATCGACACTGATGTCCCTCTCATTTATCATATTGTGATTGGTTTAGTGTTGAAAATGTTCCATTTCTGAGGTGAATACACATAGGTGTATTATTTTGATGAGTTTTAGTGCAAGATCTACTTATTTGCCAAATGTTTCTATGTTCTGCTAGAAATTTTCAATGACTATCCTTCTTTCTCATTTCAGCTTTCATCTAAGTGTGATAATCGGATGTTCCGCATAATGTTTCACATGCCAGAACTGGAAACGTATCCTTTCCTCAAGGCATTCTCCCCTCCAATTCGTTGTATCTCAAGGAATCGTAGTACTCGGATATCCTCCTAGATTGTGGAAAAGGCCAGCATCTGCAAATGATCAACTTAATTTATCTCAATTATCAGGGATTGGATGATGAAACGTTAGAACTTCAGCACAGTTCTATTCATGAAGAAAAACCGAGTCCATCATCAAAGCGGTGTAGATTGGGACAAGATGACGAATGCAACTCTCATTCCAGAACTGCTAATCAGGTATTCATCCATTTTCTCTTATATTGATAAGTGAGTTTCATGATACAAAAATATTCCATGGGGTGCTTTTGTTTGAAATTCTTGTTCTGTTGGAAGTAATATAATGAACAATTAGATAACCCAGATACGCTAATGATCATAACCTGAATTTGTCTTCTCCAGCATTTTCTGTCGAAAGTCTTCCTATAGAAGGGACCCCATATGAGTAACTTCAAAATAAAAGGAGAGTTGAAAAACAGTGTAAACTCTTCTCAAAGTGTGATTCATTTTCAACCTCTGCTGGGAAGAAAGGGATATTTTTTAAACTTATTTCTGTTCAGTGAAAAAAAAAAATTCTGATAATTTCCGAAGAATGTAACTTTTGAAATTTTATTAATATTCCTAATAAGGCTGAGTGTTGAAAAAGAATGATTTACATTTTTGCTAATGTTTCCATATGAGCATAAGGAAAGATAAAAATATATTTAATACATTATTTGTATAGAAGCATACATTGTCTTTCAAGATATGTAGTTACTACCTTTGAGCATAGAATTTGAAGATTATCATAGTAAGTAGGTTGGATCATGGTATTTATTTAATTTATTGTGCTGGAATGATCCTATTTTCAAAAGATATGCAACCTTTAGAATAAATTTTGTAACATCGATATATGGAAATGCGTACTTTTTGTGAATACTGGACAAGAGTCTAATTGAAATAAATTGAAAATTAGGTTAAAAATGTGGTGAGGAGATCCTGACAGTCTTGAAGAATTAGATGACTCCCAAACTGATTCAGAGAGCCCCTGAAGCGAGAAACTCAGCTCTCAAGAGTACGTCAAGTAGTAGAAATCCAATGTCGGATGCAACCATTTTTAAATACTGCCTAGCAGGTTTAACTGAGAAGACTCTTCTGCTCAAGGAGATTTCCAGCACTGCTTCTAACGAAGAACTTTTGAGTTTTTCCCATCAGGTTTCCTTATATTCAGGATGTTCACATCACAGGTAATCACTAGTGTTTTTCTTAATATAAATATTACAGACTCTATTGGTCGAGTTAACAAATATACGATGATATTCTTTCTTGCATGATATTTGTCATTTTCTGTTTATTATGACAGAAAAAAAAGAATCCTCATTCAACCCTTCTATTCCATTGGATTGCCAAACTTAGTTTTCTTTTCAGTTTCAGATTCCAACTAGACATTCCTGTAAAAACTGACTCATATCAAATCCAGAAGAATTGTAGGGAAGCAGCTATATTTTTCTTTTCTTTGCATCCTTCCTTTGCTATGATTCTAATTTTGAGTAAGAATACAACAGATCCGTTGTTTTCATTTCAGGCTCAGTATATTACTGATCATGTAATCACCAAACCCCCTTTTGTGTGTATACTTATATCAATTCACCCAAGAGAAGAAAAAATTCTCAGTTTAAAAGAAAAAAGAATAGGATTAGAGTTTGATTATGCTACTACCTAGTGATCCTTGATTTGTGCTTTAGATACCATATATTTCCTTATCCTTGTATAATCAGAATCCTTTTTCTTTTTTATTTATTCCCTCAGGCACCAAATAGCAATGGCAAAGCGATTGATAGAGGAAGGAAATAAGGACTTGGAATTTGATCTCACAAAATAAACAGCAGGTTCCATGGGAAAGTGTGGTTTTTGAAATTGAAGAGCAATTCATGAAGATTGCTTGTTGTAATTCTCGGGCTCTCACGCAACAGGTTCCTCTCTCTCTCTCTCTCTCTCTCTCTCAAGTATACTCTTGGTTGAGATATTTAAGATGTAGACATTTTGAATCTCCTATGAGATCAAGATGCATCTTATGCTCATGATGATGCTCCTAGAGCAGAATCAACCATTTATCAAGGATTGTTGCATGCCAAGACAATTGAAGTTGGTTGAGCAATCAACACCACACACTATCAAAGCTTTCTGATGAGTTGTATTTTTTCAATAAATTTTACCTTTGTGTTCAATCCATTAAGTTTGTGAAATTTTTCTGTAGAGAAGATTTTTAACAAATATCATAAATAGCTATGTGGTTGCTTTAGTTTAGATTTGGAGGATCCAGGGGTGTAACTTATGAGATTTAATTTCTTCTTGTTGTGAAGTTGATTACCTTATACCTTTATTTTCATCATATGTAGCCAAATCATTGTTTCATATCAAGCTTGTTGCTTTTACACTCTGGATAATATGTCATAATGAAAACTCTGTAGGGAACTAGTTTTGATGATGAAGTTGTCATGTTTGATTTAGCTTGCAAAAAGTGTTTATTCTTTTCCTTTGGGAAATGTTTTCAGGACTTCGAGCTACTGAGGAGAATTGCTGGTTGCCAAGAATATCTGGCCCAAGAGAACTTTGAAAAGATGTGGTGTTGGTTATATCCTGTAGCTTTAACGTTATCAAAAGATTGGATAAATACAATGTGGAGTTCAACATCTCCCAAGTGGATAGAAGGATTCATTACGAAGGAAGAAGCTGAAACTTCGCTTCAAGGTTCAAGGGGTTTACAGGAATCTGGTACATTTGTACTCCGGTTTCCTACTTCAAGGAGCTGGCCCCACCCAGATGCTGGTAGCTTAGTTGTGACTTATGTTGGCAGCAAACACACTATTCACAACAAGATTATCTCCCTTGATCAAATGTTTAGGTGGGTAGTTCACTACTTTTGCCTTGCCTGAGAAACGGCAGTTTTAAATTTCATTTCTGTTGCGCTTTTCTTATATAGGGATTAATCAAATTATTGGTCAGGACATCTTAACTGTAACTCATAACTTGTAGGGGTGTACTATGTACTGGCCTATTAAACGGTAGGGAAATTGCAAAGATTATTAGAAAAATGTAGTCCTTGAGTTTTATGTTGATTGTGTTTTTCTTTCTATTAGAGAAGTAATTGTTGAAATATTGAGTTCTCAGCCACACTGCATTAAATTTACCATATTAAGGGGAAAAAGGTCTCATGCATACGAAGATAAATTTGATTTACCATGGAGATAAGGTATGAAGGAACTGTGAAACTTTATTTAGGGAAGCAGTCAAAACTTGGGTGATGGGTATAATAAAATGGTTTCAGAGAGCAATTATTAGAGCCCTGATGTTTTGTTTACCATCTAGTTATCTGGGAAAATGAGTTAGCAATCCTGGTTTGAAATTACTGAAACTTTAGTTGCCTCCCTTGTCTTGCAGTTCTGCTGAGAGGGAAAAGAACGCAAAACCACTGCAAGATATGCTTCTTGCGGAACCCGAACTCTCTCGATTGGGAAGGCAAGAAATTTATATAACACTTTTTTTTAATTAAACTTCCATATAGTGCATTGACTGGATATGAGTGATTTATAAATTTTTTGCTTAAAATTTTGCAGGATAATACGAAGTCGCTGAGTGGGCTAGAGATGCATGACATACTATTCTGTTTTTGCAAGATCAATTTTTGCGGCTATCTATGTATTGTCTTTGAGCCTTTGATGTATAGATTCAGTCTGTTATTATATCAATATCTTGTAAGTGGAAGTGCCCATTGTGTAAAAACATAAGCACATTTCAATTTCAACATTGAATTTTATTGCCAACATATGGCTGATAATGAGCTTGTGATACAAATTTTGCACGCAATTGTGAAATGTATGTCTTGGCTTCTATGTAGCAACCAACCCCCTCATTTTCATTAGAACACGAATTTCTCATAACCTCTTTTTTTTTTTTCCTTCCATTCTGCAAGATCAGGGGGTCTCATTTTCTCCATTATGATATGTTTAGGGCGTTTTCTAGCATTACGAGACCCGTCATCTATCATGTAAGTAATGCAATAAGCAATCTTAGCCGAGGGTGCGATTGATCAACTGTGGATCCTCAAGCTGAAACTCACCTCTATGAACAATCAAGCAGACTCACAATTCAGGATGGAGTAGTCAACTGAAGATCTTAGAAATCTGTAGGAATCTTTGACCTCAGGCCTGCTGCAAAATAATGGTACCAGAAAACAATATTGGCATTGACGAGGGATCTTGCATCCAAAGAATAATTCGAGAGACATCATTTGTCTGGACATATAAGAAACGTCCTTCATAAGGAGTCCTTCAATAGTCAAATATTCAAGTGCAGGACAGTTTGTAAAAAGCTTTTCCATTAAGCTCTTACCAGGACAATGAACTCTAACATCGAGGGATTTGAGATTTGGGAAACAACCTGAAGCAGGAGAAGCATGAGTGTTTTCGCACCTAAAAACGCTTCTATGAAACAAAAAAAAGTAGTCTCCTTCACCATTGAAGGTTAAAGGTTAAGCTTTCCCGGCATAACAAAAATCTCTTTGGTCGTTGAAGGATCTAGATTGGGAACACAGAAGTCCATACGTTGTTCCACCTTGTAGACAAATATTATTATTTTATAAGAGGTCCCCTCACACATAAATCCTGACTACTGCCGGCACTGTGTCTCAAGAGAGAAGCAATTGTGTGAGGCCCAGTCTTTCTAGATGCTATAACTACCATTCCCCCCACAAAGTTAGAGTGCAACTTCCCTTTCCTTTACCTTACATATACCATAGACTCGATACATATATGTTGGTTTTTCCCGCCATCTATTATCTTTCGATTACAAATTTCTTTCAAGTTGAAAAGATTGAATTTTTTTCTAGATAGGTTCTCAATAAATCGAAAATCTCCATTCTTATACACATCAATTACAACTATCAAAAATTTCAGTTCAAGAAAATTTGAAAAACTTCCCAAAAACAGACGAAAAATATATTATTGTTGTATATATATAGGAGGCGGATCTGTGGCACCATATTTTTGACACAAGTTTTGACATAATTTTTGGGTCATTAGATTACTCCACTTTTAATGGTTGAGATTAAACCTGACATGGCAAAACAATTTTTTTTCTTTAATTAATATTTATACATTGGGATTAAAATTCTGATATCATATTAATTAATAATTCATTCTCTCTCATCTAAAGAGAATTGAAGCCTCCTCCTTTGCCTCTGCTTCGTCTTTCTCTCTCTCTCTCTCGTCCCATCCTCATCCCCAAAGCCACCCTCACCGCCACCACCATTCCAACCCCTACCCTACCTAAACCACAAATCACAAGGACTGACTCTCTCTCTCTCTCTCTCTCTCTCTCTCTCTCTCTCTCCGGTAACACCATCGCTTCAGGACAAGGAAAGAGGGATTTTGAAGATTGCCGATCTTGGACTCCGCCGTGCCTTCACTATACCTCTCAAGAGTTACACGCACGAGATTGGTTTAGCTGACTTTGTCTTTCTCAATTCCGTTATGAACTTTGTAGCCTAATAAAACAAATATTATAAATAAAAAAGTGCAAAACGATTTGGTTTTCTCTATTCCTTTATGACTCAGTTTGGCTTCATGTCAGTCTTCTGGCCAGGTTGCCCATTGCACTGTAAATTTTACTTTTACTTTTTAATTCTTTCAAATGCTGTCCCTCAAAATAATTAGGCATGGATTTATAATATTAGAAGGGATAGTTTGCATGGTAATATCAGCACGACTGGATGCTTAATTATCATGTTCTCAAAACTTTCTAGGAACTAATATTCTAGATGAATTGTACCTGCATGGAGAGAGAGAGAGAGAGAGAGAGAGACTAGATTACCAAGAAAAAAGGATATTACCAAGAGAGATTACGTTTCCAAGAAAAAAGGAAGGAGAGAGAAAATAATTCTATTTTAGTTTTATGAGAGAGAAAATAAAATTAATGATTGTTTATTTAAAACATTAAAATTATTTCTCACGTCAGATTTAATCTCAACTATTAAAAGTAGAGTAATCTAATGGCCCAAAAATTGTGTCAAAAATATGGTGCCATGGATCCGCCCCCATATATATATATATGAAAAATGTTGACCGGCAAAAAAGAGAAACAACGGCAAGTTGAGGGGTCGAGGAGATTAGAGGTCTTCAATCCATTAGGTTACAACTTACAAGTAGTAATAGAGTAAAAACACACCGAAAATAAAATATAATTTCTTCATTACAGTAGGCGTTTGTTCATGTATATCTATATGATCCTTATGGTTTAATTTTCAAATTATCTAAAATCATATCTTCATCTAAGAAATTTTTTCAAATTATCTAAAATTTTATCTTTATCTTTATCTAAGAGAAATATATAACATATCAACGATTTAGTTTATTCTCCTTGGCACAATTATCTGCAACAAAATACATCCGGTATATATGCTCATTTATCTCAATCTGCCTTACATGTCAAGCCCTGAGTAGTCCATAAAATAATTACCCATATAATTCGGAACCTGAACTTGGGTTACAAGAAATTCAACCACTATAAATACACCCCAAATAATTAGTTGCTCTCTCACTTGCAGCATTTGGTTCTTCTCTTACTGCGCATCATTAATTAGAAACCCTAGTTAAGAATTAAGTATGGGTGGCTATCAAGTTCCAGTTGGGTACAGGTTCATTTCAAATTGAAAAGATTAAACATTTTTCTCTTGGATCAGGGTTTCCAGTTGGATAAATTTGTTCCATCGTGCATCTATAAATCTATATGATATAATTATGGCTAAATTAATTTTCAAATAATTTAAAATTGTACCATTAATTATCTAATAAAAATTTCAAAACACAACTAATTCGTATTAAAGATATAAATATATAAAATAATAGTCCATAAAAATGCAAATAAGAATAAAAACAAAAAGAAAGTAAGAGTTCATGTTCACCAAAATTTCTCTATGGATAAGGATAAAATAAAAGTTTCGGAACAAAAAGCCCTTGTTTTCGTTCCTTATTTCAAGTAGCAAAGCAACAAAAACAAAATAAAAACATTATAATTTGTCCAATGATAAACAACACAAAAGGGTAATTAAGACCATAATCTTTCTAGTTCTTTATTATCAAGGATTTAGGTTATTCTCCTTGGTAGGGCTCGTCAATGGGCCGGGCCGGGCTAGCCCGGCCCAAATTTCATGGGCTTGGGCCGGGCCGGGCCGGGCTTTAAAGAGGAGAGAGAAAATATCGGGCCGGGCCGGGCCGGATTTTTTTGGAAAATTCAAAGCCCAAGCCCATCTCATGAGTCGGGCTTGAAAAGGCCCATCGGGCCGGGCAGGGCTAAGCCCAACGGGCCGGGCCGAAATGGGCCTAAAAAATAATAAGTGTAAAAAAAATAATTTTTTTATATGAGGATGGTATGAATAAATATGCAAATGTTTGGTGATGTGTTAAAGAAAAGTATGATTATATTTGGTGGTATGATTATGTTTGGTGATATGATATGTTGTTTGTCTTATTATATATATATATATATATAATTGTTGTATTAATAAATGACACAAATTAATGTGCTAATCATCCAATTATAAACTAGGAATGAGTAGAATTCAATGGAAACAAACACAATTTTTATAACAAGTAACACACACAAAAAAATTAAAGAGGGGGATTTGTCATTCAAGTGATGTAATCATAATCCTAAACCTTTATTTATACATAATTATATATGTATGCGGGCCTAACGGGCCGGGCTTTTGTGGGCGGGCCGGGCCGGGCTCTCATGGGCTTAATCGGGCCGGGCCTATGGGCCGGGCCGGGCTTCAAACACTCAAGCCCAAGCCCGGCCCAAACCCAAGCGGGCCGGGCCCTCTCAAAGCCCATAACGGGCCGGGCCGGGCTTTTTTTCAATGGGCCAGGCGGGCCCCCGTAGGCCCATGAGCCCGCGGGCCAAATGATGAGCCCTACTCCTTGGCATAATTATCTGCAACAAAATACACCCGGTATATATGCTCATTTATCTCAATTCCACCTTACATGTCAAGCCCTGATTAGTCCATAAAATAATTACCCAAATAATTCGGAACCTGAACTTAGGTTACCAGAAATTCAACCACTATAAATATACCCCAAAGAATTAGTTGCCCTCTCACTTGCAGCATTTGGTTTTTCTCTTACCTGCGCATGCATCATTAATTAGAAACCCTAGTTAAGAATTAAGTATGGGTGGCTATCAAGTTCCAGTTGGGTACAGGTTCACGCCTTCAGAAGAAGAACTACTTCTTCACTACCTTTTCCCCAGAATGAATGGAGAGGACTATCCTAAGGGCGTTGTTCCTGACTGCGATCTCTACGGTACAAAAGAACCATGGGAAATATGGAGAGATTTCCACTCATCACCAGATGATCAAGAAGACATCTACGTCTTCACCACACTCAAGAAGAAGACTCCAAATGGCTCGCGGTTTTGCAGAACAGTTGGCGCCACCTGGTACCGGAGTTTGGAAAGGAGAAGACTCCGGCAAGAAAATACGTGCTCGTGGGAGTGATATTGGCATCAGAAAACGATTTCGGTACATGAACCCTGGCTCGCCCCACGATGACCGTTGGATCATGCTTGAGTTCCAGCTTCATGAATCTCTCGCTGCGAGTGCGAAACAAAGAGACAATTGTTCTTTGTCTTGTTAGAAAGAAAGAAACATCGGGCAAAAGCAAATTAGAAGAACGACAAAATCATGAAGCTGACATGGCTTCCCATGGAGAAATCCAGGCCCAGCACTGTGCATGATGATCAGCAGCAACATATTGACGCAAGTGCTTATGATCAACTTAGGTTTTTGGATGATTACCTTATGAACGATGTCGAGGGTGAACAGGACACCATGGTTAATCCAAGTTTGCTTGCACAGTACGATCAACAGGACGTGGTTGGCACAAGTACTGAAGATGAACTTAGGGTTCTCGAGGATTTCCTTATGAACGAATGTCGAGAGTGAACAGGACAACATGGTTAATCCCTGCTTTACTTGCACAGTACGGTCAGCAGGGCACAAGTATTGAAGATCAACTTAGGTTTTTCGAGGATTACCTTATGAGCGATATCGAGGGTTAATCCAATTTTGCTTGCACAGTACGTAGCAAATTTAATTCCTCATTTTGTAATTTCTCTGTTCGTAATACAACACTTTAAGTATATATATATGTAGCTTGCTTAGTGCATTTGTTTATCTGCAGGCTTAGTCAAAACGGTTCCAAATTTAATATACAAAAGGATTTATTGGAGTACTTTGGTGTAATAACTATTTATATGGCGAAGAATTTCATAAGTTGTATATACGAACAAAATAATAAAACATATACACTACTTAAAGACATGGATATTCAATACTGCTTTATTTAAGACAAAGTTGCGGAAGGAAGTGAAAATATTGTTAAGTTAATAGTAGGAACCAACCCCCTCATTTGGAAATGTATGTCTTGGCTTGCAACAGTGGATATACAATGTATGTCTTGGCTTCTATGTAGCAACCAACCCCCTCATTTGCAAATAGAAAGATCTTTTTTTATAATTTTTTTTAATAAATAGTATAGCCGCTCGGCTATTACTCCTTTTAAATATAATATACTTAAAGCGTATAGCTATACTAGGTTATTTATTTATAAAAAACAGTATAGTCAATATTTTACAAATAGTATAGCCGCACGGCTTTACTGGGATTTTGTTTTGTGAAGAAAGAGTAGCGCCGCAGCGGCTTTACTGGGGTCTGTTTTTTGTAATTTTACAGTATAGCCGCGCGGCTATACGCTTTACATAAATTCTGTGATAATTAAAAAAAAAAAATTTGTTTTTCCCCGATTTTGCATCCAAAGAATAATTCGAGAGACATCATGTCTGGACATGTAAGAAACATCCTTCATAAGAAGTACATCCATCCATAGTCAAATATTCAAGTGCAGGGACAGTTTGTAAAAAGCTCTTCCATATTAAGCTCTTACCAGGACAATGAACTCTAACATCGAGGGATTTGAGATTTGGAAACACCCTGTAAGCGGGAGGAGCATGAGTGTTTTGCACCTAATAAAACGCTTCTATGAAACAAAAAGAAGTAGCCTCCTTCACCATTGAAGGCTAAAGGTTAAGCTTTCCCGGCATAACAAAAATCTCTTTGGTTGTCAAAGGATCTAGATTGGGAACACAGAAGTCCATACGTTGTTCGACCTTGTAGACAAGTAGGTGGTCCTCACAGAGCACATGTTATTGGAAGGAAGGAAAGTATGCGGCAAAGAAGTGCATCCGGTTTTTACTGATCATATCTTTATCTCCCACTCGACGCTTTGACATCGAACCCATTTGAACCCTGATCTGAACTGGAAATACAATCTTTGTATATATGGAGGCTTGATCGGTTTTTGGGAAACTTCTCTGCTAATTAGGCTTTGTGTGTTTTACTTTGTTTCTTCGTAGTTTTTTCTTCGGCCAAGTTTGTTTCTTCGTACTAAGAACTCCCCAAATTAGACTTGTAAGGTATGGAATTAATAATTATGTACATGTTATAAAATGACAAATGAAGCTATCAGTAATATAATATAATATCAACATATAAATAATGGAAAGGTTATTCATTGATAAAACCAGCACTTTACAACCAACAAGAAACAAAAGAATCAAAATAAGATTAATTATACTAAGCTATAGCCCCAAGATCTCATGATAATGAATTAATTAGCAGCTTCTAGCTACTTCTTTTATTCGATATGTTATGCAATTGGATAATAAGCTCTCATAGCAATGCCAAATAGTCCTTCTTGAGCATCAATGTCTCTTTGAATCCTCATGTATCCACTCTCCCCCCATTGGTCTCCCCAGGAATTTTTAACCAGCCAATACTTAGTCCCATCATCCTGAGTAGTAACAGCATGGGTTAAGTTTGTACCACATGGTCCAGTGTACAAACCACCAGAATAATTTACGAACTCTTCTGCTTCTGCATCAATATAAACTGAAACTGGTTGGTTCGCAACAGCCTGCAATAAAGCACTTTCGTTGTTTTGAGGCACTTGCTCGTACCCAATTATGGTTATAGCACCGGAGGAAGCATTCAAGTCAGCCATGCAAATGCCACTTATCTACGGCCTTGTAAGGGTAGCCATCTTCAGTTGCCAGGGTCCTATTAGTGTTGGATTATGTATTCGAGGGCTTTGTCCGCATAACCACCACGACATCCATTAACTTCAGTACTAGTTCCACAATCGATAAGCTCTTGTTCTGATAGCGAAATTAAGTTTCCTGTTTTAAGATAGTTAAGGCCTTCTACGGTTGCCACTGTTGCGAACGCCCAACAACTCCCTATATATAATATCATGATATTGAGTCAACATCATCATTGTATAGAGAATTAAGTAGTGTATAAACACACACACACAAAACATTATTTTGAGTGTCTAAATGTGTTGTCCAACTTCACAATTTGAAGACACTGTATAGATTAAAATAAAAAATGCATGCTTACCACAATAATATCCTTGGTTCTTGACTGGGGTTACAGCACTTGTAGTCCAATCACAGGAAGGTGGCACCTCGGTTACATTTTCATATCTGAAAAAAGTATTGGGACTTATTTTCTTGGAGTTGGAGGTGATCGCTTCTTTGGTGAGATGTTGCCTCACATTTGTAGCCATTACGCATTGATCAAAGTTCCTCATTGGTGCGATCCGCAAACTTATTGATGCGTAGTGTGTACTTTCTTTGGTCCTTGTTCTTGTTAAAAGCTTCAATGAATTCCACATTAGAGGTGAATATTTTGTAGCGCAGCTCCTTCTCTTGTGCATCCTTATAAACTCGTCCATGTTTAGCCATCCACTCCTCAAACCTTTGGAGCATGATTTTGTCTTCACCATAAAGTTGGCGACTACAAGATGTTTGAGAGGAGCAGAAGGCTAAAATGAACACACTAGAAAAAGGCCAAGCAGATGGATTGGCCTTGGTTTATGATGAGCAGAGCCCTGATTAATTGATAAACACCTACTTAGAGTCGAGAGGGATATCTAATTAGTGTGTAGTAATGAAAATAGAATATGGGATAGGATTTTATACACAAAGAATTGTACGTGTTGACCTGCCTTTCCAGCAAAAGATAAAATTTCAAAACCTGGTATTCCAATCTTCTTATTTAATTTCATGAGCCTTCCTTATATGGAAATGAATAAATTAAACGGCAATCCATCGTCAATGCCCAATTTTTTTGGTATTTCCGATTTTGTTCCTTTCTTGTTGGACTCTTTTTTCACCTGATGATCATGTAATATATGGTCATCAAATTGAATCTGTAATGTATCAGATGGCCAGTCTATCAAGCTCAATTTGGGTCCCGCCCCCACCTCATTTTATATATATATAATATAAATATTATATATTAATATCGTTTATGATACTTCTAATATTTCTAGGGTTTTCTCTTCGAGTTTACATATTTTTCATGTTTCTAGATCAATTTTCTAAAAATTTAGTATACATATTATTATTTTTTACACAAGTCCTTCAAATCTAATAGATCATTTTCACCCATTTCTCTAGATTTGTGCCTATTTACGATCTTATTCTCCATATATATATATATATATATATATATATATATATATATATTATCAAGTTTCAAATTCTTTTTGTTGTCAAATTATCAAGTTTCAATTGGGTAGTTACTTAATTAAGATTGTTAATCTTTCTCTTATTTATTTATTTATTTATTGTTTTCTCTTTGCCTATGGTTTGGTAGGGTCTGTGAAAATTGAATTATGCTCTATTGAGTTCAATGGATATCTTTCAATTAATTTGTACATTACCAAAAGAAAAAAAAAAGTGTAAAGATTTCATTTTATAAGTATTTTGTATGATGTTTTGGTCTTTTTAGTTACTTTGGAATGTATTGTGAGTTCAAATTTTTTTTTTTTATAAATATTTTATAAGAGGTCCCCTCACATATAAAATTCTGACTACGTCGGCACTGTGCCTCAAGAGAGAAGCAATTGTGTGAGGCCCAGTCTTTCTAGATACTATAACTACCATTCCCCCTACAAAGTTAGAGTGCAACTTCCCCTTCCTTACCTTACATATAACCATATACTCAATACAACAATACATATAGGTTGGTTTTTCCCGCCATCTATTATCTTTCGATATACAACGGTTTTACAAATTTCTTTCAAGTTGAAAAGATTGAATTTTTTTCTAGATAGGTTCTCGATAAATCTCTCCATTCTTATACACATCAATTACAACTATGAAAATTTTCAGTTAAAGAAAATTTGAAAAACTCCCTAAAAACAGACCAAAAATATATCATTTTTGTATATATATATATATATCATTTCAGCCATATCAGTAGTAATAGAGTAATAGAGTAAAAACACACCGAAAATAAAATATAATTTCTTCCTTACAGTAGGCGTTTGTTCATGTATATATCTATATGATCCTTGTGGTTTAATTTTCAAATTATCTAAAATCATATCTTTATCTAAGAAATTTTTTCAAATTATCTAAAATTTTATCTTTATCTTTATCTAAGAGAAATATATAACGTATCAACGATTTAGTTTATTCTCCTTGGCATAATTATCTGCAACAAAATACACCCGGTATATATGCTCATTTATCTCAATCTGCCTTACATGTCAAGCCCTGATTAGTCCATAAAATAATTACCCATATAATTCGGAACCTGAACTAGGGTTACAAGAAATTCAACCACTATAAATACACCCCAAATAATTAGTTGCTCTTTCACTTGCAGCATTTGGTTCTTCTCTTACTGCGCATCATTAATTAGAAACCCTAGTTAAGAATTAAGTATGGGTGGCTATCAAGTTCCAGTTGGGTACAGGTTCACGCCTTCAGAAGAAGAACTACTTCTTCACTACCTTTTCCCCAGAATGAATGGAGAGGACTATCCTAAGGGCGTTGTTCCTGACTGCGATCTCTACGGTACAAAAGAACCATGGGAAATATGGAGAGATTTCCACTCATCACCAGATGATCAAGAAGACATCTACGTCTTCACCACACTCAAGAAGAAGACTCCAAATGGCTCGCGGTTTTGCAGAACAGGTTGGCGCCACTGGTACCGGAGTTTGGAAAGGAGAAGACTCCGGCAAGAAAATACGTGCTCGTGGGAGTGATATTGGCATCAGAAAACGATTTCGGTACATGAACCCTGGCTCGCCTCACGATGACCGTTGGATCATGCTTGAGTTCCAGCTTGATGAATCTCTCGTGCGAGTGCGAAACAAAGAGACAATTGTTCTTTGTCTTGTTAGAAAGAAAGAAACATCGGGCAAAAGCAAATTAGAAGAACGACAAAATCATGAAGTTGACATGGCTTCCCAGTGGAGAAATCCAGGCCCAGCATGTGCATGATGATCAGCAGCAACATATTGACGCAAGTTCTTATGATCAACTTAGGTTTTTGGATGATTACCTAATGAACGATGTCGAGGGTGAACAGGACACCATGGTTAATCCAAGTTTGCTTGCACAGGACGATCAACAGGACGTGGTTGGCACAAGTACTGAAGATGAACTTAGGGTTCTCGAGGATTTCCTTATGAACGATGTCGAGGGTGAACAGGACAACATGGTTAATCCCGCTTTGCTTGCACAGTACGGTCAGCAGGGCACAAGTATTGAAGATCAACATAGGTTTTTCGAGGATTACCTTATGAGCGATATCGAGGGTTAATTCAATTTTGCTTGCACAGTAGCAAAATTAATTCCTCATTTTGTAATTTCTCTGTTCTTAATACAACACTTTAAGTATATATATGTAGCTTGCTTAGTGCATTTGTTTATCTGCAGGCTTAGTCAAAACGGTTCCAAATTTAATATACAAAAGGATTTATTGGAGTACTTTGATGTAATAACTATTTATACGGCGAAGAATTTCATAAGTTGTATATACAAACAAAATAATAAAACATATACACTACTTAAAGACATGAATATTCAATACTGCTTTATTTAAGACAAAGTTGTTCTAGGAAGTGAAAATATTGTTAAGTGAATAGTAGGAACCAACCCCCTCATTTGTGAAATGTATGTCTTGGCTTCTATGTAGCAACCAACCCCCTCATTTTCGTTAGAACACGAATTTCTCATAACCTCTTTTTTTTTTCTCCACTGTGCAAGATCAGGGGGTCTCATTTTCTCCATTATGATATATTTAGGGCGTTTTCTAGCATTACGAGACCCGTCATCTATCATGTAAGAAATGCAATAAGCAATCTTAGCCGAGGGTGCGATTGATCAACTGTGGATCCTCAAGCTGAAACTCACCTCTATTAACGACGGTACTGAGAAGCACAAGAGCGTTTTAAACAACAATTAGTGTTGTCACGTCTCTTTAAGACTGCAACCCTATGAAGTATAAAACTGGAGAAACCAAAATAAAGTGCAAAAAAGTAGAATATCATAGAAGTGATACAGAGGATTGTGTCATCTCTCAATTGAAGCCACTTTTTATTTTTATTTTTCCAGTTTCTGCTTGTAATGAATGGATAAATAAGTCAAATCCCTTAAAAATATGGAATTAAAAATTTGTGTTGGACATGCGTGCTACGTACTGTTACTAATTCACATGTGATAATGCAGATGAAATGGATTTACGCTTTTGAGGTGTGGAATTAATAATTATTTACATGTTTTTTAAGATGAAAAGTGAAGCAATCAGTAATATAATATAATATAAACATATATGTAATGGAAAGCTATCATTATTCATTGATAAAACCAGTACTTTACAACCAACAAGAAACCAAAAGAATAAAAATAATTCATGATCATGAATTATCAGTTGCTATACTTGTTTTATTTGATATGTCACGCGGTTGGATAATAAGATCCCATTGCAATGCCACATATTACTTCTTTTAGTTGATATGTCATGCGGTTGGATAGTATAATAAGATCCCATAGCAATGCCACGTAGTCCTTCATCAGCGCATCAATGTCTCTTCTAGATCACGTATTTTGGTCAGAAACGGGCAAAAATGCAAATTTTAATACAAACACTGGTGCAACTGTCTCTTTTGAATATGCCTCACCAAACCAGTTCCCTTTTTCTTTTTCCTCGCTATTCTGCTCAGTTTAATGAATGCTTTTGGTATCTAGTGTCAGTGATTAATAATGCTACGTACTAGTTTAGATACGTAGCATTAATCTGCCTACCAAATTGAGATTTAATCCAATATATTTCCCACTTGGCCATGGTTTACATTTGGGATATCTTAAGTTTGAGTTTCCTCTTGATTGGATTGTGAGATGTTTGGATGAAGACAACACCAGCCTTTATGTTTATGTACCTAATAAAGCTAACCTAATTCATCTAAGGTACCTATAATATTGCCGAATAAAACACGTACGTATTTTATTCATATTTTTCTCGTTCCGTATTTTACTAATTATGAAAGAATGTGAGAGATTAAGATTATTTCTTACTTATTGTAACAAAAATGCAAGATGGTGATTTTGCAATCTCTTTTTGCCAACTAGAACAACAATATCAAACAAAGATTTATGGGGATAGTAAGTGAGGTGGTAGTATTCTTCATGTAAAGTGTTGTTTTAAATGTGAAGCAATTACCAAGAACACTCCAACTCAACATGCAATTCTCTAAAATAATGTGTGTAGTAACAGAATTTAGTAGCACTCAACAAAACGAGGTAGACCAAAGGCAAACATTCCCACAAAAAAAGAAGAAAAAATTGAACTCTCAAATTGATTTGTGAAATTTCTCTCTTTTCAATATCTGCTTTGGAGATGTTGAAACTAGCAAATTAATATCTATAAAGTATAAACTAATGCAACTAGAAGGGCTTTTTCTTTTAATTTATTTTTAATAACTAGTATGGCCGGGCGGCTATACTCCTGTTAAATATAATATACTTAAAGAGTATAGCCGGGCGGCTATACTACGGTTTTTTAATTATAAAAAAATAGTATAGTCGCCCGGCTACAACCTTTTGACACGTGCGCGCTTGGAGCTAGGCGCTAGGCGCTAGGCGGGTCTTCCTTTTTTTTTTTTTATAAACAGTATAGCCGCCCGGCTATACCTTTCTGACACGTAGGCACTAGCCGCTAGGCGGGTCTTTTTTTTAAAAATAAATAGTATAGTCGCATGGCTATACTCGGGATTTTTTTATTTATTTAAAAAAGAAGAGTATAGCCAGGCGGCCTTAGTGGGGTCTTTTTAAATTTTTATTTTATTTTTATAAATAGCATAGCTGCGCCGCTATACCCATTACATAGATACTGTGCTCATTTTTTAAAAAATTGGTTTTGCCCGATTTTTGTTTATTGATAATTTAGAGGATTAATGTATTAGGTCATTACCCGAGTTTCAATTGTTCCCTTTTGAGTTTTTACTTTTCCAGAGTTATTACCTGTATAACTAATTTAGCATTTTCACGTTTAATACTCGTAATGTACACTTACATAAGTATTTTTCATGTTTAATAAACTTGATTTTTTACAAAATTTTCAATAATACACACAAAATTCACGTATTATACACATAATTTTCACATATTATTGAATAAAAATAATATATTTTAAATAATTTAAATCTATAAATTATATATATCGAAACTAGGAAGTTAATATTTATAAAGTATAAACTAACGCAACTAGAAGTTCTCTTTTTAATGTTTTTTTTTCAATAAATAGTATAGCCGCACGGCGATACTCCTTTTAAATAAAATACAATTACTGCGTATAGCCTCTCGGTGTTTTGACACACGCTAGGCCCTAGGTGCTAGGAGCTAGGCGTGTCCTCTTTTTTTTTCTTTTTTTTTTTTATAAACAGTATAGCCATGCGGCTAATGCTCGGGATTTTTATTTTTTTAAAAAAAGAAGAGTATAGCTGCCGGCGTTACTGGGGTCGTGTTTTTTTATTTTTATTTTTTTTATAAATAGTATAACCACGCGGCTATACTCTGTACATAGATACTGTGATTTTTTAAAAAAAATTGGTTTTCCCCAATTTTTGTTTATCAATAGTTTAGAGCATTACCCATTACTATTAGGTCATTACCCGAGTTTCAATTGTCCCCTTTTGAGTTTTTACGTTTCCAGAGTTATTACTCGTAAAAAGAATTTAGCATTTTCACGTTTAATACTCGTAATGTACACATATGTACATATTTTTCATGTTTAATACACTTGGTTTTTTACAAAATTTTCAATAATACACACATAATTTTCGATATTATTGAATAAAAATAATATAATTTAAAAAATTTAAATCCAGAAAGTATATATATCGAAACTAGCAAATTAATATCTATAAAGTATAAACTCATGCAACTAGAAGGTCTTTTTTTTATAAATTTTTTTAATAAATAGTATAGCCACCCGGCTATACCCATTTTGAATATAATATGCTTACATAGTAGAGCCTCGCGGCGATACTCTTTTTTAATTATAAAAAATAGTATAGCCAAGTGGCTATACGCGTTTTGCAACGTCCTAGTCGCTAGGCGCTTGGCGGGCCCTCTTTTATTTTTTCTGTTTTATAAACAGTATAGCCGGCCGGCTATACTCGGGATTTTTTTATATAGCCGCGCGGCTGTACGGGGCTCCTATGTATAATTTTTTTTTAATAAATAGTATAGCCGATCGGCTATACTCTTTACATAGATACTGTGATCTTTAAAAAAAAAAAATTGTTTTTCCTAATTTTTGTTTATCGATAGTTTAGAGCATTACCTATTACTATTAGGCCATTACCCAAGTTTCTTTTGTCCCCTTTTGAGTTTTTACTTTTCCAAAGTTATTACCCGTATAAAGAATTTAGCATTTTCACTTTTAATACTCGTATTGTACACGTATGTACTCATTTTTCATGTTTAATACACTTGGTTTTTAACAAAATTTTCAATAATACACACAAAATTCACCGTATTAATGGTTTTTTTTTTTCTCCACACATTCTCTATATGTATTTATATTTACTTTAATCTTGAAATTTGTATGTTTTTTTTATATGCGTAATATTCTCATATAACAATGTCAGATATCTGGCAAGAGAACGTTACTCTTATTTCACATGTTTATTAATCTAGAATTTGTGATATTTGAAGAGAGAACGTTACTCTTATTCCACATGTTTATTAATCTCGAACTTGTGGTGACATTGCAGGAAGGATCGTGGCTGATGCCAACGCGGCAGAGTATTCGAAGGAGTACCTTGAGGTGATACAAGTCCCCACAACCAAGCTCCCTTCAGGAAGCCAAGTTTTCCAGGTTCAAATTCTGAATGAGTACCCAAGTGGATGCAGAATTGGGCAAATCCATCTGAGTTGTGGCTCTTCATTTTGAGAGACTCATACGTCCTCAAATATTGAGGCCCGTGGGCAACAATGAGTGCCTTGTTAATAATGGGATCCCCATTGCCACTGGTGTGCAACTTTCTCATTTGAATATGCCTCACCAAACCCGTTCCCTTTCTGTTTCCTCCCCTATTCTGCTCAGTTTAATTAACGTTTTTGGTATCTAGTGTAATGCTAGCATTAATCTGCCTATCAAATTGAGATTTAATCCAATATATTTCCCACTTGGCATGTTACATTTGGGATATCTTAAGTTTGAATTTCCTCTTGATTGGGTTGTGAGATGTTTGGATGAAGACACGGCCAGCCTTAATGTTTATGTACCTAATAGAGCTAACCTAATTCATCCAAGGTACCCAAAATGAATTTTATGAGTCCATGAAGTTTGATTGAATAACTAGATCAAGAACTTACATTTCATTTTCCCCGTCAAACAATAAGTAGTTAGTGTTATCAATCCACTTATATTAATGTGTATTAATAATGCTATATTGTAAAGTAAAAATCCATTGCTCACTTGTATCATTGCATTCATTTTTATATTGTAGAACGTGATTTACGTGACAATGTTAAATTCAAAAGAAAGTTTCGGTGGATAATCATTATTCCTTGATAAAAGGTTTGACTTAATAATGAGTATTTGAAGCCAACGAGATCTGGCCGAGTGAAAAAAAGGGAAGTCCTGAATGAAATCAAGCCCGTTGCCTTCACAGTTCACACGTCACGGCTGTATTTTCAATTCTCATCCCAAAAAGGGAAGTCCTGTTTTGGTGTGTGAATTTTGAGAACCGACATAAATGGCAAAGGACAGGTGGTGTAGAAATATATGGTCACAGCTTGAATTTCACATGATGCACACACACTACTTGACGCTCATTTGATTTTCTGTCAGCAACCAAAGCAAAAAGAAATGTGAAGGCTATAAAATTAAAGTATCGAGTATGTTCTTTCTAGTTGCAGCCTTTAAGTAAAATGTGAATTCATTAGAGAGACAAAAAGCACTTGGCCGCCTTTCCCTTCCACAATGAAGCACTTATTACAAATACGTGTCAAATTTTCAATGATCCAACAGTACTTTGTTGCTGTTGATTAGAAAGTTGCTTGTAGCCTTGTATTGATATTATAAAGTGTTGATGCTCATCTTAGACTTTTAGTTCTTTCATGCTCTTTAGACTTTGTGCTCTCCACTTGCACATGAACATATATCAGTCAACTTTGGTTTCAGACAAAGCAAACTTCTGCTAAACAATTTCTCCAAATTATTTCCTTGGTGTAGTTCTTTGTGAAAGAAAACTACCCCCTACCAAGCTGAAAGTGCCCGAAATTCCCTCGTCGATTTGTAGAGAATCGAAAATGGGAAAGACTCTGGTTCTAGCATTCTACATAACCATATGCTGTATTGCTTTTGTGATATCAAAGATTGTTATTTCAGTCCTCATCTATAGGCGATGGAAGAGAAAGAAAGTGGTTTTTGAAGATGGCTTCTCCGGTATATGGTTGAGATTTTGCTTGTAAAGTATTTTGCTTGTTGAAAAGGGAAGAGAAGTATGCTAATTAATGTATTGTAAATGTAATGTACATGTGCAGGTGGGAAAATGGTTTTGTTCAGGGCTTCTGCAATGCAATCTCTCAAATCAGATACATTCTTAAAGAAGACACTCAAGTTGAGCAACAAGGACATCATTGGCTCTGGAGGCTACTGGGACAGTTTATAAACTGACAGTAAATGAGTCCATAGCCTTTGCTGTGAAAAGATTGAACAGAGGAAATGCAGATAGAGATCGAGGCTTCGAGAGAGAGTTAGAAGCGATGGGGGACATAAAGCACCGCAACATTGTGACCCTTCATGGATATTACACTGCTCCAAACTACAATCTTCTTATATATGAATTGATGCCTAATGGAAGTTTGGATGCAGTTCTACAAGGTATGATATCTCAAATTTAGTTAAGCCAAGGTTTTAGTCTTGAGTTCTGAATTGATTATTTAAAAAATAACTATATAGTGAAGCAAATTCCATGGTTTTAACTTTTATATTGTCTGATCATCTGGTAAATTTTGATGCAGGAAGATCAATGGAGAAGAAGCTTTTGGATTGGCCTTCCAGATACAAAATAGCACTAGGTACTGCAAGAGGAATATCATACCTTCATCATGATTGCATCCCTCACGTAATCCATAGAGATATTAAATCAAGCAACATATTGTTGGATCAAAACATGGAGGCTAGAGTTTCTGACTTTGGACTGGCCACTTTGATGGAACCAGATAAGACTCATGTTTCAACACTTGTAGCTGGAACTTTTGGATACTTAGCTCCTGGTACAGTTGCAGTACTTACCACCCAATTATTAAGTATATTTTCAGTAACATGCTGCTTAATTACCTTCTTGTGTATTGGTATAAGACACATAAATTTTTTTCTGCAGAATATTTCGATACAGGAAGAGCAACAGCAAAAGGGGATGTTTACAGTTTTGGAGTGGTTTTATTAGAACTTCTAACTGGAAAGAAACCTACAGATGAAGCATTTATTGAGGAGGGTACAAAGCTTGTGACATGGGTAAGTAAACCCAGCCATTCTTTTGCTAAATGATATGTTCAGACAATTTCACCAAATTTCCATGTTTTTGTAGTATTTTCAATCTGTTCTTGTTCAAATTCAGATATCACTGCCCAGGCGACTGGTTAATCAACAAAATAGTCTCTAGTATTGCTTTCATCATTGATCAGTAATTGATCCACTTGCTAATCAATCGGTTAACGATGTTGCAGGTGAAGGCAGTTGTTCAGGACAAAAAGGAGGAGTATGTGGTTGACAGTAACTTAGGGTGTTGTCCAACCGATGAGATTAACAATGCCTTTAGTATTGCTTTGATGTGCCTTGAACCAGAGCCTTCCAAGAGGCCTACCATGGTTGAGGTTGTCAAGATGCTTGAGCAGATCAAAAATAACAAAGTTGTAAAAGAGACTTAAATCATATGATTAATGCATCTCCTTTCTTTTAGACAATGTATAGATTCTATACATCAATTTATGCCCTCAAGTGTTCCTAGCCTTCTTATAAAGAGCTTCTCTTCCAGAATTTCTCTCAGATATGCAGAAGTGATGAGTAATTGAAACATACATTCTTTGTTTCAGCCCTTTATCTGTAAGCAGTAAGCACTAAATTATGTTGTAGATTGTACTTTAATCTAATGAGATTACCCTCACCCTAGACCCTGGCCATAGCAGAAGCCAATAAATAAATTCTAATGCCATGATTACATGATTGGATCCAGAGGTTATAAGGTGCAAGCAATTACTTTTTCCTTTAAAGAATTGAAGCTTACTGCTAGACTAGACATGATTAATTTAAGACGAGATCAAAGACTTGCCAATAAGGATATGAACAACCTAGCTCAAGTTTATAAATAAGATTGGTGAGAAAAATATTTTCTTTTAGATTATACATCAATTTCCTTGTCAAGTAGGTACATAAACAGATACATAGAAGAAAGATGACAGCTCAAGTAACCTTTTTCTTTTTTGCTAAGCAGCTCAAGTGACAAATAGACAGACATACAGCAGTCGAATAAAACTATATCTCCAAAAAAAGAAAGAAGGAAAAAGCTAACTTGTGTCATCTACTTGAGGACTTATTCCAGTCCATTCACAACGGATGATTTTAAGGAGGGAGAAACTGGAGTATCTCCAAAGAATACATCGAAAAGAGCAGAAGCCACATTTTCTGATTCTATTGCAGCATCCACACTAGAAGGAAGCCCATCAGCGGAGATGCAAACCTAAGTATCACAATAAATCTTACTGGATAAGAATGCTTGCAGGTAAAAAAGTTGAGAAAATAGTATAAGAAAGCATAACAATAACAATGTTGGTTTAATTTTGCAAACCAGCAAAAAAACACAAAGTATCAGAATGCATCTCGAGAAAATCCAAGAAAAAAAGAAAGGGAAAACATAGAACACCAACAAGCCTGCATTAGTTGATAGCCATTAGAAAAAAAAAAAAAAAAGTAGAGTAGACCTGTAAATTAGAACTTACAAGCATTTTCGAAGGGTCTGGCCAAGTCAAAAATATGAATGTTCCCTTTTTAAGGGGTTGCCCTTGGAAGATACTACGGAATGTGGACAGTGCTGATTCATCAACAGGAGTGGGTGATTTGATTCTTGGGGAGATAGCATCATTCAAGGCATCCCAAAATGTTTTACCATCAACATCTCTAACCAGAACAATCTGTAATGATTTCTCCAGAGGAGCTGCAATTAAAGAACAGTAACTTTAGCAACCTCTGTGTGTGTGTGTGTGTGCAGCAAGGAAGATGCACAAGTTTTATGATCATTACATTGAAAAATGGTGCTGAACAATGACGAATCCTCTTGAATCCCAGCAGCTGATCTTCCTTTCCAAGCATTCAAACTATTTAAGATGGACTGGTTCACATATAGCCCTGCAGCATAGACTTTAACGCCAATAATTGCAAAGACTTTTTCCCTGTATCCTGCAACCATTGCCAACATTGAAGTTATATGCTACATGCACCACAGCCAGTTGATGAAAAGCTACTATAATCTCATAACTTCAATAGATTAACAAAAACATGGGTGTAGTTAAAAGTAGTAGGTACTAAGTGACAGAACTGTTATATTAGTGTTAATAGATGAAAAGCTACTGTAATCTTTCTAATCATAACTATTTGTATCAAAACTCAACAAATGGCAATCTTTCTTTTTCTAGAATGGATACACTTTGGTATTAACTGAAGCAACTGACCAGTTCCAAGCAACGACAATGAACTCGAGCAACCTGGCAAGCTCAAAGATGTCTGAAATCTCACTTTGGTAGCAGGTTCCTCTATGTATTCTGCACTTCCAACTGCAGTTTTGTTTATATAGGGCAAACACATCAGATTTTGTTGTGAATAAAATCAAAAGATAAAATAATAAGTTATTAAAAAGGAACAGCACATTTAATCTTGCAAATCAACACTTCATACAGTAGCTTCACGTGATTGGGAATACCAGGTGATAACACAATTTGATTGAACCACTACAAAGAGTTTCATGGCAAGGCATCTTATAGTAAGTATAATTGTAAAAGAATGTCATTGCCATCCAAACTTAACAGAACTTTATTTATCTTTACTTCTTTTAGTTATCTCAAATTTCAACAAAAAATAAGAATGAACCAGACTAGTTTCTCACTTAGTGCTCAAGTTGTGTCCTTGACCTCAACTTCTCTTTGCTTTGCAATATCTCAGGCACAATTACACAACACATTGTGCAGTTGTGAATTATAACTGGTAGCACCATATAATAAGATCCTATTACAGATGTATATGTGCAATTATGCCACATACAAATGTAAGGTCTAGAGAACCAAAATATGTGAGATTATCTCATTATAACTTGATGATATTTACAAAAAATGGTGTCATCTTTAACCGAAAAATTGCAGGGTGTCATGCTCCGTACGGATAAAGTCCTAGACAAAGTCAAGTTTTATTCAGAAAGAACATGGTCTTTGCATGTATTAAGTCCAATAATAGCAGCTTAATCTTGAGTCAAGTTTCCCCACATAAAGCCAGTGTTTTTATAGTACCTTCCTTTAATTTCATTACACCAGTGAAAAATTATCTTGATGATCATACTGTGTTCTAAATTCTATCCCCCCATATACCCTAGCTATTGGGAATTTCAGAAAGGAAAGGTTTTGTCAACTCTAGTAGAATTCTTGTAGCTAGACTTCAGTGTTTCTAACAGAAAATTTTGTTTAATTGTAAGCCATAATAACATAATTGACTAAAGCCACCGGCTTTCAGAAATCTATCTACTCTCCGGCGAGAAATTTGATTGCATTTTTTCCCTCAATTCAAACAAGTAATCCTATCCAAAAATTTGACCAGATTTACAAGATTTTTGCCATAGGGTTTTCAGCAGCCACACTATTTATCTGATAAACATTTGAAAAACAAAACCATTTGAGGATTACATATGTGCTTTGCAAATGTAGCTAGTAGTTTAAGATGCATTTCTTGTTCTGCATAACTGGTGGGGTAATAAAACCCAAAAACCCAATTCGGAATTACAGGGAAAATAGTCCAAAATCAGTATGGCAGCTGCATTTCAAACAACACAATAACAAACCATTTAACTTCATATAAGACAAGATTGAAAAGAAACCCTGTAGAAAAATGAAACGAGAAATCAGGAAGCTGATGGGTAACAGGAATTTACCTGAAGATGAGGAAGCATTGAATGTGAAACGGGTCTGAGTTCTAATGTCCTCTGGAGGAGACAAGAAAGAGCAAGAGTGGGTTTGGCACAACAGTTCATTTCCGATTTGAAATTCTAGCCACAAAGCCAATTCTGGGTCTGGAAATGCAGTTTCTGGTAAATATGGGTAATTGGAGCCTTGTTGGAGTGCAAATTGCTTGAGCTTCAAACATATTTGAATTTTTGGTGTTTCCAGGAAAACCCTCTTCCCAATTAAACTGTTTGGTAATTCAGAGACAAGATTTTGATAGGTTGAGCAAGGTGGGCTTCAGCTAGCCTGCACTCTGTTTCACTCTGCAGTTAAAAAAAACAGTACCTACAATTTCTCCATAAATAGTAAAATATTAATCGGCGGTAAGTGAAACGATCAGTTAGTTTGCTCACACACTAAAAGGCGATATAAAAGGACAATGTTGATGATGAGGGTAATGATGTGAGATAGACGCAAAGTCACTCCACGTGGATGTTCTCAAAAGCTCCAGTCTTTGAAACTTTCCAATAGAATTCCAAGAATCCCGAACTCCAAAACGGCTCACTGATGACGACCTCAGTTAATGAAAAATAGCCGTTACCTTTGCCTTTTTCTTCACTTTAAATACCATATCTCTCTGGTTCTTTTCTCAGAGGCCCAAACGATCAGTTGTACTTTCTTCTTCATCATCAGTTTGGTTTCAGGCTTTCAGCACAGCTAGTCAGTAGGCAAACTTAGTACTAGAACAGCTCTCTATGGCTAAAGCAGCTATCTCTCTGTTGCTCCTGCTCTTGTCCTTCACTTCAGGTACTTTATTTCACATGATTTCTTACAACATTATCAGGTTCCTTGCATTAAACTTTATCCAAACTGCCCCAATATTTTAAGTGCATTCCTACACATTTGCAGAATTTTACCTCTGATTACAAATCTATTGTTGTCTTTTGCAGAAACATTGCTCATGGTAAATGGACAGGTAATATCAGGTTCCTCAAGTATGAAATATAGAAATTCAAATACAAATCTATAATTTACTTTGAACTGACCTTTGTTCATTCTGTTATGGAAATGCAGAAAACTTGGTGTGTGCCAAAGCCTTCATCAGACCAAGCAACACTTCTAGCGAATCTAAATTACGCGTGCTCTCACGTAGATTGCCAGATACTTCGAAAGGGCTGCCCCTGCTCCTCTCCAGATAACCTCATGAATCATGCCTCTATAGCCATGAATCAATACTACCGAGCTAAGGGGAACAACCAGTGGAACTGTGATTTTCGGGGCTCTGCCCTCATTGTCATGACTGATCCAAGTAAGTCACATTTCTTAGTAAGGAAGTTTTGAGAACCAACACAAAGTTCTTTAATGGAAAAACCATATAATTTCATTTGATTTAGATCCTATATAATTTCATGAAAACTATTTCTACTGGTATGGTAAATGAATTATGCCATTTTTGTGTAAAATTTCTTTTTGTGTTGATTTGCAGGTTATGGTGACTGCATATATGCATAATTCCCCAGTACAAGAGAGTGCACGCATGTGCTTCTTCCAAACAAAAAAAAAAAATAATCTTGATGTATTCTGTTTGTTTGTAGAATTTAGCATTCAGTATTACCCTGTATGCAATATGGGTACGGCTGTCAAATTTTCAGTTTACCTCAATTCAATAAAATTTTAAATGTTTGCTCTCTTTTAATAAATAAAAAAGGGGAGAACAGTAAGCTTGTAACTCAAGCAGCGGCTCGAGAGTATTTACCCTAGTACCCGGCACCCGAGATCCTAAGTTCGATTCTCCTTTCCCCTAATATCGCTTGTATAAAAAATAATAATAATAAAAGAGCGAGGGGGGAAAAGAAAAGCACATGCTTTTTTCAGAGGTATCCCAAGCTGATTAGCATCATATAGGCTTTTTGTTTTCATTTTCTTCGCATTGTCCTACTTCTGCATCTAAACAGGGCATTATATTATTGTGTGGGCATCCCAAGGTCCCATACCATTTGGGACCAAAAAAGGATAAGGTTAGGCTGGGAACTTGGCATTTAATGTTTGCTTATTTGTTGTTTGTCTTAAGATGAAAAGGGCAGAAATCAAATTGCAATAATTATTTGATCTTCTTGCAGCAAATTAGACTTCGAAACAATTTAGTTTCTAAGGAACTTGGGAAGTCATTGCAGTCAGGAAAGTGACAACTCTTGTAGGTGACATGACTAGAATGGTGAAGTGATAGCAACACATGATCATACTTCTGGTATAGGAAAGCAGAGCCTCTCTGAGGTTCTATCCCTTCTTGATGGGTACACAAGAACTAAATTTTGGCTCATACATTATGCACTAACCAATAATATGCATCGCATAAAACTTTACAGAGTTATTATTGAGATACCAAAAAAGTCATCGTGAATTCCTCCTCTCTTTGTAATACCATAAAAGAAGTGCATGATAACGTTCATGGAATTCAATAACAATTCCCAAAATATATTTAAGGAGTCCATAAACATATACACAAGCATCCTACGAAAACATAGATAGTTAAAAACTCAAACAATAAATGCTTCTCCCATATCACGATTTGATTTGAACAAGAAAATGGTACATATAATGCCGCGTGCATCAATCAAGTAAGGTGCTGTGGAGAGAGCGGCAAGAGATTAGGAGTAGGCAGAGGCAGGCAGGACCTGTCACCTATTCTATTATGTATATGACCTTTACGTGTTCGTCCTATTCGACCCAAAGAAATTAGGCAGATGTTATTAGCATTGTAAAATATGTGTCATTGTCATAAACTAAGTATTAAAATTAGAGTGTATGTGGTTGTTTTTGCTTGGACTGTGCATGTACTTCTTGCATTAGTGTACTAAATTTATGAGATTATTAGTTTACAAATTAAGACCCTTTTTTATTAGGTTAGAACACATTAGCTGCATAACTATCACATTAACGTTAGTGTCATGTATCAATCGGCATTCTATTTAGATCTAAGTCGATCACATTTCATTATTAAGTCATTTAGTCTTTTGAGCCACTTTGGCTGAAAGAATAAAATGAAATCGGCCAAACAAAAATGATTTAAAAGCAAAAAGATAAATTAATAAATTCACTAAATATTCTTAAGATAGAAGAATTATTTGAGTTCAAATTTGTATGAAAATGGTTTGAAGTTCACAAATCACGTTTGTGACTCCCCACCTATTATACAATTTAAGAATTGCTAAAGAAAATCACACGATATAAAGAAAGATCTGATTAGTGGAAAATCTAATATTCATGACAACCAGTCGTCGTTTAGAGGGAAATGGTTTCTGGCTCTCATTTGACCAACAAACTTGAAAACTCCAAGGACAAACATTCATTTGCAACCATAGATAAGCCAAGCCAAAGGACTTCCGTTCCTCTTTGAGTTGAGCCTTTAAACTTCACCCCAAAATACAAAGACCAACTCTTTTTCTGAGGGTCACTCATATCTCTCGCTCTCTCCAACTGATAAGGAGCAGAGAGAACTCTTCTTCTATGTGGGCTACTTGGATCCACTCAATTCTAATTCCAACTCGTGCTCCATGCTAAAACAGAAGCTTCCCACCCAGTGGCCCCATTTGATTCTTTTACAGAGTTTCCTGCAATTCCCACAACTGTCTTAATGACTACTTTCTTGCTGGTGTTTGGTTTATGAGAAATTGAGCTGATTTTCTCTTCTGGGTTTTTGGTTTTAGTTTGAGTTTTGGTCATTTTGGTTTCTGGGTATTGCTTAGAATGATGTCAATGACATGCCATAGTCTTGAGGGTAGAGCTGTGTTGGATTTGGTGGCTTGTGGGTGTTCTTCCAATGCTTTGTTGGACCGTTCTTCAGTGAGGAATTACACAAAGGCAAGTTCTAAGGGCATTTGTAGAGGTTATGGAGCTCGGCAATTGGTTTGTGGTAGGCGGGACCGAATTCGGTGTGGAGTGTCTTCAATGAAAACAGCTGAGACTCCAGTACCAAAGAAAACAGCTGAGACTCTGCTAAATAGTAAGACTAAAGTTTGCTTTTGGTTTGAAGTTGAAGTTTTAGTTACTTGAATGTAGAGCTTTGTTTCTACCAAATGCTTCAAATTAAAGTTTTGTTTTGGTTCTTGTTTGTACCATTACAGGTGTTTCTGGTGTTTCTCAAGGTTTTCCACAAGTTTTGGATTTAAACAAAGAGTCAAGAAGGCCTGTTTCGTTGACAAATTTGTTTGAAGTGGTTGCTGATGACCTCCTGACATTAAATCAAAATCTTCAGTCAGTAAGTACTCTTATTGAAATTCATGGTGTTGTGTAATATTATAGCCATGAGGTATTATATGGTCTAGAATATTGCTATGCATTGTACAGTTTCTAATCATTTCTTCGTGCCAGCTGAGCTTAGTTTTAAACAAACTTTTTTTTCTGCTTGATGGTATTTCTGTCAGTTACTATATTTGTATGAGTAGTAGTTAGTGACATCCTTTCTAGAAAAAAGAACACATTTTTACCTTCTCCCGTGAAGCTATAGAAATAAAGTTTGTAATGTTTCTATGCGGAAAGCAGTACTAGACTAAGAAACAATGTGTGTGAATGTTCTTGTTGCTAGTTGCGATATCTGTGATGTGCTTAATTTAGAAGCCGGAAATTTGGTATCTTTCTTGATGTTTTGGAATCATGACAGATAACTCTTCTAAAGGTACATAGGACCTTGTTAACGCCATAATTGTTACGTTTAATGTACTAATAAGTGGAAGTGTCTTGCTTATTTGGAGGTTATCTGTTCTTTCCCATTGTTGGGCCTTAGGTATGAATAGCATCCTTGTTCACTTATTCTGTCCATGTCTTCCCATTCTATGAAGATCAGGCTCTTATCCATTTGATCGCTAATCAGTTATAGTTGAGCATGCATATCCAATCGCAGAGGTCAGCAGTGCCTTAATCCAGCTGTTTGGGTAGGCAACATAAATCTTTACCCTGTTGTTTCTTGTTCACCTTATCCCATTTATCAGTTCTTATTTTTCCAAATCATCATCCTTGCCTTTGTCCTAATCTTGTATTTGCCAAGTGAGCTGATTTTGAGGAAAAAATTCATGCGACAGTCTGACCTGATGGTGTTTGGATTCAAGAGTTTGAGTTGCATTCATGGAAATACATTTCCAGTGATGAACTTGTTGTACAGTAAAACTTCTTTTCAATCATCCTTTGCTAGAAATGTCAAATTTTCAATTTTTTCACTGTCAAACTATAGCGCCCTTGTCATACCAAAAATGTTCATAGAATTTTGTTGAGGTAGATAGACCATATCAAGAGTTATAGACTTGATGTCTAAGGTCATTTAGCATTAAATGATTTGCCATTTTCGATGACACTATTTTTAAATAATTTAAGTTCACTTAGCAAGTGGTAGAAAATCAACCATGCTAATGTAATGTTTCATTATTTCATTACTTTGCTCCATGTTTTCTTCTGGTTTAGTGTTGCTGTATGATAAACAAGTAATGTGGTTGATAATTCATGGACAATTAGATTAGTGCACATACCAGGGCCAATGCCTGTTGAATCTATATATTGTCAGGCCCTTATTTTCTGTTTATACCAATTTTAAGAGGAAAGGACACTTTGTGATAAGATGCTCTTTCAGATTGTTGGCGCAGAAAACCCTGTCTTAATGTCCGCAGCCGAGCAGATCTTTGGTGCTGGTGGGAAAAGGATGAGACCAGCATTGGTGTTTCTAGTGTCCAGAGCAACATCAGAAATAGTTGGGTTGAAGTGAGTTTGATCCAATGTTCTTAAAGCGCTGTATTTTATGAAGTTAACAGATTATGAACTTTGCTCTGAACTTTGTTACTCAGGGAACTTACCATGGAGCATCGTCGATTGGCAGAGATCATTGAAATGATCCATACTGCAAGCTTAATACATGATGATGTATTGGATGAAAGTGACATGCGGCGAGGTAGGCACTATTATCTTCTTATGGATGTCACTTGAGAAATTACAGAGATGTCTCTTTGTGACAAAATAAATCACCTACCTATTCTTTTTTCCCAATTTTTAGCTACTACAGTATCTATCCATAAATTGCGCATATTCTGGATAAACTTGATAAAGAAATCCCAGTGGAAAGTAATGTTACTTCCAACGGCTTGAAGTTTCGTAACGTTATCAGAAAACTGAATATTCAGAGTCTAACACAAAGCGACTACCGCATGTTTCCACACTTCTTATTAGTATTTCATGTCTTTGTTTTCTTTTATGCCCTCAGATCACTTCCAATGGGTTTGAACCTTATTTGCAGGGAAGGAAACTGTTCATCAAATGTTCGGTACAAGAGTGGCGGTGCTGGCTGGGGACTTCATGTTTGCACAGTCATCATGGTATCTTGCAAATCTAGAAAACCTTCAGGTCATTAAGCTCATCAGTCAGGTAAGTTGTGTTATATTCCTACCCTTGCCTTCATGAGTCGCAATCTTCTTTCAATGCTTAGAGTCATTAGTGTGTTTTCTAAATGATTTAAACTCATGAGTTGAAGAACCAAAAATGAGAAAGAGGCTTTAATCTGTTAATACTTGAAACCTTTAATTTATACGTAATTCTGTTAGTGCTGTGGCAGGTTATCAAAGATTTTGCAAGTGGTGAAATAAAGCAGGCATCCAGCTTGTTTGATTGTGATGTCGAACTGGAGGAGTACTTGATTAAGAGCTACTACAAAACAGCCTCTTTGATTGCTGCCAGTACCAAAGGAGCTGCCATTTTTAGTGGTGTTGATAGCTATATAGCAGAGAAAATGTATGACTATGGTAAGAATCTTGGTCTGTCCTTCCAAGTTGTTGATGACATATTGGATTTCACACAGTCCGCAGAGCAGCTCGGGAAGCCTGCTGGAACTGACCTGGCCAAAGGAAACCTGACAGCCCCAGTAATTTTTGCTCTAGAGAAAGAGCCAAAACTAAGAGATATAATTGAATCAGAATTCAGTGATACTGGTTCCCTTGACGAAGCCATTAGATTGGTTAAGGCGTGTGGTGGCATTGAACAAGCACAGGAGTTAGCAAAAGAGAAAGCTCATCTTGCAATCCAAAATCTTGAGTGTCTTCCTAAGTCTGCATTTCGATTAGCTCTGGAGGATATGGTAATGTTTAATCTTCAAAGGATTGACTAGTGGGCTAATTTTTTGGAAGGCCTTTATAGACAAGAACTCCTTAGGCAGAAGGGAAAAAAAAAGACTGAAAAGTGAAGCTTCTATCACTACAAGCATTTTCTGCACATCTTCAAAGTGCTTCTGCCAATGAGAAGCTGATAGCCACTGCTTGCTAATTGGGTAAATGTGTTAATATGCTATATCTGAAGCTCATTATACTGTTGATTTAGTTATACATTCTTCACAAATTGGCACAAAATGAAAATAATACTTCACCATTGTTGTACAATAAAATTCTGGGGTCATCAATAATTTTGACCAATATATTTTCTCTTATTGCTATCCTGTTCATACATTTAACTTCAATCAAGGGAAGTCGATGAATTCATGAACTCAACTCAATTCAATCCAATGTTGTTTGATTTGTAAAATTTTCCATTCAATCCAGTGCGGCCTAATAATGAAGAAATCTTGTTCCATCCAATCCAAGTAGATTGGACTGATCACTTTTATTTATAAGGAATAATCTGAAACATCAAAGTTTACAGGATAATTCTAATCATAAACTTATGCGTTAGTTTTCTAGGCAAATTTTATTCCGAACTAGCTATTGGTATAAAGATATTTCTATTCTCAATGTTCAAGGAAGTTCCAAAATCAATTCATCTAACCCCGTTTGATACAAAAATAAAACAAGATACTAATCAGCCGTGACACAAAAAGAATAGTGGAGGTTCAAGATACATGCTTGTGTACTTAGCTCATGCGTTATGGTAGCGAATAACGTGGTTTGACCGTCTCACTCAAGACCTTGTTCAAAGGATGATCACTCCAAGCGTCCACACCAACATCTAAGGGCTCCAAGTTTTTTCTTATTTGTATAAATGAAAAAAGAAATTAAAAAATGATTTAAAATATAGAAAAGGCTATATCCAAATTCTCTGACTAAATTAATAAAATACGAATCAACGAGCTGGAGCATATGTTTTAACTGTCGATGGGCCTAAGTCGGCCCGCTAATTTACAGTCTAACCCGACCCATTGATCGGCCCGTCAGTCGTGCCCATTGTTCTTCGGCCTCATAGCTTTAGCCTCATACACAAGCAAACTCCTTCAAGCTTTCCCAGTACAAATTCAAAATCTTCCAAACTCTTCCTCAAATTCATCGAATCATTCATAAATTTTCAACCTTTCAAGCTTCTTAGAGAGAGAGAGAGAGAGAGAGAGAGAGAGAGCGAGAGATGAGGCTACTGAACTACTTGGGGCAATGGAGAAGCGTAGCAAAGGAAGCAAAGGATCTCACAGTAACTGTAGCGAAGTTCATGGGTTTGCTCCACGTCACCGACGCCTACCTCTGCTCCTCCACTCTCGTTGTTACTGCAACCCTACCATTTTCCCATCATTCTCCTCCTTTCTAAAATTTCCATTTTCAAAAGGGTCGTCGTCTTATTATCCGCTGCTTGCAGGTCTACGGTCCTAGTATGCTCCCTACCTTGAACATTTCTGGTGATGTGCTCCTGTCCGAACACGTGTCCCATCGCTTTGGGAAGGTGGGTGCCGGAGATTTGGTCCTGGTTCGGTCTCCGAATGACCCTCGAAAGATTGTGACCAAGCGTATTTTGGGCATGGAGGGTGATCAAGTCACCTTCTTTGTCGATCCCAAGCACAGTGACAGGTCTCAGACTACTGTGGTACGTGTAATGTTTGCTTTTTTTGTAATTGTTGGTATTTTATTTGTGATTGCAAGTTGTTATTTTGTTGGTTAGAGTTCAATTTATTACTGCATTTTGTACTTTGGCAGTCTGGTTATGCTGTCAAGTTGTAAAACAAGAAATTTACTTGTATTTATTAAAACATTAGTAACTTATAAATAAATGGTTTTTTCTTTTTGTGTGGTTTTAATGACTTTTTTTTTCTTATTTGAAGATGTCTTCTATGCTCCAGCTCAATGGAGCTCCTTTGATGTGTAGTGCGCAAAGATTTCAATGTCCTCTGTATGAATCTAGGTTGTGAAATATCAATTGAGTGGGGAAAAGGAGGGTCAAGTGGTTGCTATTTCTAACATTTTATAGTGGCTGGGCCTTGATTTGGTATATAATTGATGGTCTAAAAGTAATTCTTCTTAGAGTTATTAATTTATGGAAATGCTTGGTTAGTATGCTGCTTATGCAATTTATGCTATCTAATGTTTTATCGTGTCAAGAGTAACCTGGGACTTCCTGTTTTGCTGGAGGTACATGATTTTTATGTAGTGTGTGATCCTAGTTATGTTTTAGTGTTTAGTATTTTTATATTTAGGCCCTAAGTTAGCTTTCCAAATCTTTGTAACTAATATTTAGACAAAGGTGTCCACAGGATGTTAATATTGAGAATGCATTCTGATGCTAGCCAAACTTTGATATACTTTGGTGCAAACATATTTGACCAGATTAAATGTTGACTATGATATGGGATTCCTTTTTTGAACAGTATAAAAAAAAACTCATTTTCAGTGTGTGTCCTCTCTCTACTGTCTTACGAATGTGATGATTTGCTGCTTAATACAGAGTATTTATTTAGTTATTTCCTTTTCCTTCTCAAAACTATCATATTATATTTCTGATTGATGTGATTGATTTGTTGCTTTGTGTTTTTGGGCTTGGATGAATAGGTGCCTAAGGGGCATGTTTGGATTCAGGGGGATAACATATATTCCTCCTTTGATTCACGAACATATGGAGCTGTACCTTATGGTCTTATTCAAGGCAAAGTGTTTTGCAGGGTAATGCTTTTTTGTCTTTCTGAAATCTATCTTATTGTATTAGTTTTTGTATATTCATTCAATTCTTTTTTGGTTGTAATTCTGTCCCTGATAGTAATTAGGATGTAGTTTATGTGATGAAAAATGTGACCAACTTTATTATCTTTGCCTAATTTATTCTTACCTGGAAATAAAGTCAACTCAAGCAGCAGTTATTTCAACTTGTCGAGGTTGATTGCTGAAGAAATTTATGTCCCTGATCATATTTGTATGTTGTCTTTGAGCAATGTCTTTAGCTCACTATTAATTTTATGGGAGCTATCTTTCAGAAGCAGAGTAGCAACACTAAATTGATTTGGTATGTGTGTGACTAAGAAAAATTGGTTTATGTCCCTTCTATAGTTATGTGCTTGTCATGGTTTAGATTCTAGAAGGCTTGTGATTAGTTTTTTTTAGGTTGATTAAGGATTTCCACAACCTTTAGAAATAGGTTTTAGATTGTTTTTTATTGAGTGAATTTCCACTCCATCGTTTTTTGTTATATCTAAACTTCTCATGTTAATTTCTTTTTTTCCGAACTTCCTTTTAGGAATTTTGGTGCACCTGAATATTTTTATTCCATTTTTCATGCCTTTACTAGGTGTGGCCACCTGATGGCTTTGGATCATTGGATTGATGAGCATAAAGAAGATTATAACATTAAGGTAAGCAATTGACATTGTACTACGTGTATTGTATTTGCATGAGAAACTTTTTGTTTCTCTCCCTTTGTTTGCTTTTATGTAAAAGAAGAACATGTTAGTTGTGTTACTGCATTTTTTGGGTGTGCTGAAGTTGACAAATTGTGATTACTCTACAATGACAATCTGATACTGTAATATAATTATGGCTGATGCTTCTGTTAGATTTATACATTCTCTTTTGTCCCAAATTCACCATTTTGTAAGATCTCTTTCAATTAATGTTATTAAGACACAATAGCTGATTTGTATGAACAATTAAGTCTGATTTAGGTATTCATGTAGGTTCAAACTGCTTACTGGGGTAACAAACTCTTGAAGCTCTGCTGGAATGTATCAAGTCCAAAAGGTTTAACATCATTTATCAAGTGTTCGGGTTTGATTGAAGTAAAATGTGAATTAAAAAAATGAGGAGTTCTATTGTGGGACAGGGTTGGGAGGGGTGTTGATGTTGGGGGAGAAGGGAGGATGGTAATGTGTTTCCACTACAGAAGCAAATTTAGTGTGTTACATTGGCGATCTTTCAAATTTCTTTAGTGCCCTGCCCTGTGTACTTGACTAAGCAGGATGAGGAGTCTCAAAACTGTGTCTACACTCTTACATCTGCTCTGGTGTCTTGGTAGTTCTAAGGATTTCTTTTTTCCTTTTTGCACTCGCTGGTTACACAACTAGTAATTACTGGTCTTTCAGATTACATGCTTTTCTAGACTTAAATAAATTCTTATTGTGCTTTTTCATGACCAGGCAGCCAAGTCTTAAATCTTTACAGATTTCACCGCCAATAACTTAGTAATTAAAAATTGTTTTCCTCCAAGTCTTAAATTTTAGACCTTGCTGTACGTAGGATCTTATTGAAAAAAAACAACCCAAGACTTTGCTTTACGTAGTAGGCTACTATTTCATGGATGTGGCATATGGATTGTTTTTTAATATGATGCATTCAAAAATGATGTTGTTTTCCCATGGGTTATATATTGTTATAACATCTCTTATCTTTGTTGTCAGAAAATTCTTTCTTGGTGTATAAGATGATTGACACAAGGTCTGAGAAGCTCAAATTTGTATATATCCCTAATGGAAGAGCATGCCAGATATGGTTGTAAGTGACATGCCTAGAAGTCTCATGTATAAATAGAATGGCAGTTGCCATAGTCATTGATATTTTTTTTGACAAAAGAGGATTGATGGTTTATCTTATCTAACATACGTGACAAAATAGGCTAAAACTTGCCTATCAAAAGAAAATGAGTACTTGTACTATGCAATTTCAATTTCAATCGGAATCTGACATATATGATATTCTATCTGTAGTCAAATTTCAAGTTTCCTTTGAAAGTCCTACTTATACTATGCATAACACATGTTTAGGTTCTTATGGAAGTACTGAAACACCCCCACTCCACTCACATTAGTTTTAAGTCTGTTATTTATAGGGATGAACAGACAGAACTCTTACAAATCAGAAAGTTGAATTTTGATCCTAGATTTTATGAAAAATTATTTGAGTACCATACTGAGGCTCAAGAGTGAGTGTATTCAAATTTCAAGTTTCCTTTGAAAGTCCTACTTATACTATGCATAACACATATTCAGGTTCTTATTGAAGTACTGAAACACCACCACTCCACTCACATTAGTTTTTAGTCTGTTATTTATGGGGATGAACAGACAGAATTCTTACAAATCAGAAAGTTGAATTTGGATCCTAGATTTTATGAAAAATGATTTGAGTACCATACTGAGGCTCAAGAGTGAGCATATTGAAAGGAGAATGTCTGTAGGCTGGAGAAAGCTCAAATGTAAACCGCTGTAAAATCATGGTTATAACTGTTTTCGCTTCCATGAGCGCGAAGTTCTGTCCAATGCATGTCCTAGGGCCTGTGCTAAATGAGAAGAATGGTGCTACTTCATTCTTTGATGCCCTGGAGACGCCTTCTGAGAACCTCTCCGGCTTGAATTCATGGAAGTCATCGCCCCAGATTTCTTTGTCATGATGGACAAAGAGAATTGGCACTGCAAGCTGCACACCTGGTGGTAGAGAAGTGTCTCCTAATTTGGTCTCCTTAGTAATCTGTCGGGTTGTGAAAATGGCTGGTGGGTACAACCTAAGAACCTCATACAGAATCATGTTCACCTACAACAAACACATTTCAATATTTGGTATTTAGCTAATCAGATCAAAATTTTAAGGGCCAAAAATAAAAAACAAGAGAATTAGAGAGAATAGTACTTACAATTTTTAAGCGGTTTAAGCCAGCATAGTCTGCTTTGTTGTTCTTAAAAATTTGCACAACCTCTTCTCTTGCACGCCCTTGCCAGGCTTGATGCTTGCCCAACAGAACCAGTGTCCAGTTAATCAAATCTTTGGTTGTGTCTTCTCCAGCTAAGTAGAACACTTTGCATTCTTCAATCACTTCTTCAATCCTCATTCTGACTGTCCTTGTCATCTCCATGCTCTTGAATTTCACTGAAATTGGATTTCAGAAGTATACCCAACAAATCATCTTCTGTGGCTTCTCCTGCCCTCATTGCCTTCTCTCTTTTGTTGATAATTCCCCTCAGACAAATAGCCATTTCACTGGAGATCTGTTTCATGCTCCTGTTCATTTTAGTTGGCAGAAACCTGCATGCACATTGATATGTAGTTGCAGCTCTTAATAAATCGTATCGTTTTCCTAATCGAGGTTTGAGAAAACCCTATATATGTATATAGTTATTCTCTTATTCAGATTTCCACACGTTATTATTGTGCGGATGTCTTTGTAAACAGAGAGGAAAACAGGGAGAGTAGTAGAAAATACATGGCGTCCGCACCATAATAACGTCTGGACGTCCCATAGGAGAATTTCTGTAGGGTTTAGGGATCCATAACAAAATATGCAGAACATTTAACATCTAAAACAAGGTTTTCCTTGTGAGTAGGGCATTAGAAGTTTGATTTCACCTCAATAGTGGTATGTAGACTGAGTTCAGAACTTCGCGTGTCAGAGCACCTTGTTCCTTTTGGAGCTTGAAGAACCTTTCTCCTTCTTCAAAGTTACTACCGAATGCTGCCCAGGAAATCGCATCGCCGGAAAAAGCGCAAAGATAAGGCCACACATCCAACTCACATGTCCCCTTTGATGAGAAATGCGTCTCCCATTTGCTCAACATGTGTTTCACAAGCGGCATGAAATGCAGGTAACATGTCCTGTAACAATGTGGGAAAAGAGAGAAAAGGAACTAGGTTTAGAACCGGAAAGACATGAAGAATTCCTTCTCCGGAAGTTTTGTTTTTAAGAAAAGTCGAGAAAACTTGAATCATGTGGCATTTTGAATTAACCAAAATCACTCTCATGACAAGTACAGAATAAGGGCTCGTTTGTAGCTGTTTATGTAGGGGATTACTTCTACTCACAAACTTTTTTGCTAGAAGTGGTTTTATTAGATGCACATTAAAAACTTTTATTAGAATTTCAAGGTCTTCTCAGAAAAGTACTTGGACATCTCCAGAAAGCACTTTTATGGTCTGTTTTTTATCTTTCAAGTGTCATAAGTCTCAAACAGAACTTGTCATATATGACGCTGGAAATTTTGACCTAGGAAAGAAATGAGTACCTTCATCTTGTCTATGTGGAAAGCTGGGTTGATGATCCTTCTATGCTTGACCCATTTGTCACCCTCGTAGCTGAGCAGGCCAGTCACAAGGAATGAGAGGAGTGGGTTTGAATGTGGCTTCTTAAACACCCTATACTTAGTTAAAGTTTCTCTCATTAATTCCGCGTCAAAGATGACCACACTAGGAACTGGGCCTAGCCAAATGAAAGACTTTTTCCCTGCAATTTTCGGGACCCAAGAATTTGATCAGAACACCCTATACTTGATTTTTTTCTGGTTTGAATAAGCTTGGATGTTGGGTGTACTCAATGAATTTGTGGGTGCTCTGGGCTAAGCCCAACAAGAAAGACTTTCTCCCTGCAATTTTCTGGCCAATTTTTTGGTCCAAGTAAAATCATCTGTCATCTGACTATGAGATTTCAAAGTCAAAAAAGTGGGAGCTGCTACAATAAGGGTATTGGGTGAGGTGCTTAATTGAGGGTCCAATTCAACCACGTGTGAGTTGAAAATGTTGAAGTTTAATGGTTGGATTGAACCCCTCACGTAAGCCCCTCACTGATACTCCCTCATTGTAGTCTTTCCACCAAAAAAGTCCCCTGTTGACTTGGACTTAGCCAATTTGGTCAGAGAGGATGTGCTTCGCACTTTGTACCTGAGTTCAAATCATCCTCCCTACAATTTAGATTAAATTAGAGTAAAATATTGCTTGTATAAAAGCAATAGTCAAAAAAAGTCCCCATCCATAAAAAGGGAGACATCTGTTGCAGATTGATCATAGATAGCAAATGATTGATAAGTGTTCTCCATCAACAGGATCCATAAAATTAGCAAACAGCATCCAAGAAATCAGATAATTACAGAGAAGGCAATAAAAACATGCATAGGAGAGACAAAAGAAAATGAAAAAAAGTACCATATTTGTTGAAGGTTTCTTGGAGCAAAGGGAGCACGTAAGGCACAATGTCATGAGAGAACTCCATGGGTTTTGAGAGTGCCTCTTTGGTCATCTTGGAGTTGTCAGTCAAGTCCCCAATCAAGAGCCTGTAGGAATTACCAGAAAGACCTTGCTGCCTCAGGTACCTTTCTAGCTTCTTTGGCTTCAACCAAACCCAGTTGACCACTTTCCACCCCAATGTAATTAAACCCACACAAAGAATGGCCACAACCATGGAGCTCACTGAGATTTCCATTTTTTTGTGTGAGAAAAAGAGTATGCAGTCTAAAGACCCTTAAAAAGAAAATGGATGGAATCATGCCTGCCACTATCACATATATTAATTTATTAAATGAACAAAATAAATAAAGACTCAAGCTTCCCAAGATGATTAGAATATGAATATGGTCACTTATCATCCATTCAAAATCTGACAAGAAATATGATTTTTTTTTATAGAACAATGTTGGAATCTTAATATTTCCTGTCCATCTTTAGATTGGATATAACAAATATTTATATAAGACTCGATCTTTTTGCTCTGGTGAATATAAATGTATATTGATAGCTACCCCTACTCGCAGCACAGTATTCTTTTTTAAGGCTTAAGTTAGGAAGGGGGAAGAGGGAAACTCTCACACACGCGTACATACGGACTTGAACCCAAGGCCACTTTAGAGCAAACCAAAACATTTCGCATTTCACGTACTGTTGATATTTCCTTTTGTTAATAATTTATTCGTTATTCATTTTGCAAATTTAATAACTCGTTTGCTGTCCTCATTCTAATGCTGAGATGGCTTTGGTGTGTAGATCATTTGTATAGATGACTTGGATTTGTTGATCACTTGCAAGAGTAGATTGATTGATGGAATGGAAGGATTTAAAAAATTACAACAAAATATCAATATTGCATAAAAATTAGAGTCAAATTAACAACTAGAACTATGGCTATCTTTATTTGATTCCTTTTTCCTATCAGTCAGACAAATCAACGTTTATGCAAAATGATATGAGCACCAAATTGAGGTTGAAGGGCTATAACTGCAGAAGGAGCATGAGCATAGGATGGAGAAAGCTCAAAGGCAAAGTGTTGTAAAATCAAGGCCAAGGCCAATTTAGCTTCCACCATGGCAAAGTTTTGTCCAATGCAAATCCTTGGACCCCCTCCGAAAGGGAAGTATTTACATTTGTTCTTTGTTGCCTTTGAAATTCCTTCTGAAAACCTCTCTGGCTTGAACTCCTTTGCATCCTCACCCCACAATTCTTTGTCATGGTGAACAAGCAGTGTGTTTAAGGAGACTTGGACTCCAGCTGGTAATGACAATTTTCCAAGCCGTGTGTTCTTGTGAATGGCTCGAGAAAGCACAACAACTGCTGGGTATAATCGAAGAACTTCAAGTAAAATCATGGTTACCTGGGGGCATTATACAGTCATATTTTATATCAAGTGATATGAAAGGCATCCAAAATTGTACAGGCTAGCTAGGCCTAAACAAAGCTATATAGAGAACAAGAAAAGAAAAACACAATTAGGAGCCCCAAGTGTTCACCAAATTTATTCACTAGATAACGTGACAGTAGTTGAATCAAAATTTTCGCTTATTCAGGCCCTAAAAATGATAGTACAAGTGTTAGGCGAATGAGGTACCACATGAAAAGCTTATTAACTACTACGAAAATGTTTTTATTCCTATTTTTTATATGAGAAACATAAAAATATATTTGATTACTTTTCTTTGTTTGTTTCTTGTGATGCAAGGATATCTTTCCAAGTAAAAGTTTGAAGTGATATATATGTTGTAAATACTTACAACTTTGAGGTGACTTAGCCCATCAAAGTCTGGTTTATTGCTTCCAAACACTTGCAAAGCCTCATCTCTTGCACGAGCTTGCCAATCCTGATTTTGACCGAGCAAAACCAGTGTCCAAACAAGCAACACTGAAGTGGTCTCTTGACCCGCAAAGTAAAACAGCTTGCACTCTTCAATCACATCCTCAATGCTCATCCCAACGTTTTTGGTGTTCCCATTTTCTCGAATTTCCTTAAAGTTGGATTCCATAAGTATCCCCAGTAGGTCATCTTTAGTCGCTTCACCCACCCTAATTGCCTCTTCTCTTTTATTTATAATACCCATCAGTGAACCTTTTATTTCCCTGTCAATCTCTTTCATCCTCTTGTTCATCCTAGTAGGTAGAAACCTGCACCAAACAAACAACTTCCTCAATGGTAAAAATAATTGATCTAACTATAGTTACTGTCTAACCGTAAAAGGGTTTTCTGTATTGTTTATTTATTTACCTCCATCCTGGAATGTAAACACTTTGTATAGTTTTTATTGTAAGTTGTGCTTGGTCTTTCAGGAGTTGAAATATTTTCCTTCCTTCTTCATAGCTACTCCCAAATGCTGTTCGAGAAATCACATCAGCTGTCAAATTTTGAAGATAAGGCCAAACATCTAACTCGCATGAACCCTCTTTAGACGCCAAGCTCTCCCATTCTTCAATCATCTCACTACAACTTTGGTGAAATGCCGGTAACATACGCTGTAGAAAACAAAGGAAAATGCCGGTAACATACGCTGTACAATACGAGTATTTGGAAATTACTTAGTAAATTAATTGTTAAATCTCCGGATATTTGAATTAATATTGACAAGAGTATACATATAGTACCTTTAGCTTCTCTGAATGGAAGGCCGGGTTGATGATTTTACGGTGTTTTGCCCATTTCTCGCCCTCATAGTTTGCAAGACCTGTTACTAGCAACTTCACCAGTGGATTTGTTACTGGCTTCTGAAAATCTTCATATTTTGCAAATACATCTTTCACATCCTCTGGATTACTGATGTTCACTCTTGGTGTGGGGCCAATCCAAATAAAAGAATTCTTACCTGCATTATTTTTTGTTTTATCACAATAAAACTTATAATTTATAAGAAATTGTTTACACATATTGGCAAATATATAAAGTTAATTATTTACAGGTATCGTATATATCCATTACCAAGATAAACCACAAAAATAAATAAATAAATCCTACATTTATCATGAATCAGAGGTTTTCGACGGTTTCTAAAGGTTACTGAACGAAAGGATACCGATGTGATTGTTGATCTAGGAAGCTAGATTGTAAACTAGATCCACACATTTAAATAAAAATTAATAACATGATCAATTAATTATCCAACAGTATATATGAGATAACACATTAGAATTTTATGGAAGAATAACTATAGTAGTACATATGAAGGTAGTAAATAGGGATGACAATGGGTTGAATCGGGGGTGGGTATACCATTCTCATCCTCATTTCCGTTAAGCATTTTTCCTCCATTCCCGCCTTTGTTGGGGAACAGATTCCTGACCCGCCCCATAACGAGAAAAAAAAAAACCAATAAAAAAAAACTTTGTTGAAAGAGAAAAAAAGCACTATAAGCACAACATATCTATCAATTCAATTTTTATTTACTAAAATCTAAGACTATTTAAAAAATAACTAATACATGTCAAAACTACATGTCCAAGACATCATAATTATAGAGGTAGAACACCATATCTGAAAAATTCCTCATACCCATAATTATACCCATTTTTCATCTTTCATACCCGACCCATAGGGTCGAAGCCCTGCAAAAACCCTTATTACCAGTGGGGACGACTGCCATCCCTAGTAGTAAATTGAAATGTCAAAAGATGTAGTTGGCATACCATAAGTGTTCATGGATTGATGAACAAAGGGGAGGACACGTGGCGCTAAATCATGGGAGAGGTCCATGGGTTTAGATTTTGCTTCTTTCAGCATCATGGAGCTTTCCTTCGTGTCTCCTATCAAAAGCCTGTACGAGTTGCCCGCCAAACCTTGCTGCCTTAGACATCTTTCTAGCTTCTTTGGCCTCAGCCACACCCAGTTCAGCACTCTCCATGCCCATGTAATTATTACGCTCACCCAAACAACACGTAGTACAACACTGGCCACAACTGATACTTCCATTTTTGTGTATGAGAGAAGAGAGAGAGAGGACTTGAAAGGAGCGAGGAAATGGGTTAAATGTGTGAAACTGGAGGAACTCCTTATCCCAAGTCGATTCATTTCCGTCCACAATTTTAGCCTGTGATAATTGTGGCTAAAAACAAAGGATCTTTGTCCTTCTCAGTCAATACGTACTCACTGCTTTCTGCTCGTACAAGGTTATACTCAATAATTCTGTAGCAAGGTGAGGACTTGTGTGTGTACGTACAAGGTGACTCAATTATTCTGTAGCAAAAGTATTATACAGAAGTGAGTTCAGCTCTGACGCATGAAATGCATGTATATAATACACACACACGCATATATATATATATAAACTTTATATGATTTTCAACTTTAAGTGAGTGGTTCGTGTGACTTCTTTTCACTAGAAAGAATGTGACATAAGAGGTGACGTTATTGAGTGAAAGAGGTAACGTTTTTATGCAGGCGTATATGAGGAAAAGTTGCACGTGAAGGTGGAAGAAAAACTTTCTTGTAACGGGATAATAGAATGTCAAGTGAAAAAGTTAGAGTGCTGCTAAACAAACCCTAATATGAGAAAATTATGTGTATAATACGTGAATTTTGTGTGTATTATTGAAAATTTTGTAAAAAACCACCAAGTGTATCAAACATGAAAAATACAATGAGTATTAAACGTTAAAGGGCTAAATTCTTTATACAGGAAATAACTTTGGAAAAGTAAAAACTCAAAAGGGGATAATAGAGACTTAGGTAAACTTGTTCTGTTGAGGATTTGTTGTGTTTGGGATCCTAGCTAACTTTTGTTCCTGTTGGTCTGTTGATTGATATTTATTTATTTTTACCATGTTTTTCTTATTCCTTGTTATATTTGTCTTTGTTATAGAAGATATTTATCATATTTCATCAATATCAAGCCAATGATCTTCAAGTGATAGTTGAAGAAAGCTCTGAAGTGAATCAAAAACACATCCATTTGCATGAGGACAATGCTAATGAAATAAGTGATGCTAGCTAGTGGAAACCTGCTCGGTTGATTTCAATACCACCAAGATCAATTGACCTTTTATCTTTCGTATTCCATTAGCAAGATTTATATCCCTTTGACTTTGACCTCATTATAAACTAATTTATCCTCGTTGCATATGCTATTGCTACCGCCTAATTTAACAGTTTTCCATGGCAAAAAAAATATATATTCACAAGCCAAAAACAAGAAAACAAAATGGAAATATCTCTTTGAAGACTAAATTAAAGTAGTACAGGATGGTCAAGGGGGGAAAATGGAAAGAATTGCCATTCACACGTATCATTAAAGGGAAAAACATTTTACAATCATAAAAGAAATGCGTGCTCTCTAGAGAAAAGGTAATTTTGTTACTATTGTGGAGCCTTTTACTTAACACTTTAATGATGTAATGTTGGGATATGATAATTATACATTTAAATCTTCGGATTATGTTAGGGACACCAAATTTGTGCACCAAATTTAAGTCCCAAATAATGTGGCTCATGCCATATAATAAATATTTAATTAATCAATTCCAACTTGGATTATAATTTAGCTAACCCTAAACAATTAAACTTGCCGTCATACCACCATGAGCGAGGCTTGTTCTTACTAAATTGTAATTTAATCGCTTTCAGTGGAGAGAAAGATTCTATATTGATGATGATGCACAACATATACACAAAGCTAATGGAGTCAAAACTGAAATATATAAATAGCTAATTTAGCATTCTCTTTCATTCAATCCGTTTATGTGGTTGAACTCATCACACTTCTCTTCTCATCATTCATTTCCCCTATCCTCAGTCATCTTCATGGAGTCAAAATTGAGCCAGGTCTTCGTTTCAAAAGCATATGGGATTTGAGGCTCTGAGGCCCACATAACATATAAAGCATAACCTGGTCTTTGATTTAGTTTCCCTAAATTTGTTGGTTTCCGAAATTACAATATATTTCTTTATTGTTTTTGAGAAACATCCCCATCCTTTTTAATTAACAAAAAACAAAACAAAAAACAAATTCTATTTCACTTCAAACAGGCTGCATTAAAAAAAACCAAACAAACAACATTTTTTTTTTCTCTCTTCTTCTTCTTTATCCTCTTCCTCATCTTCTTCATCATCATCTCGCCATGACGCCATAATTGTCTGTGCCATGGGAGAAGAGTAAAAGACAAAGTAATATTAAACAAATGAAAAAGTAAAAGCTATACCCTTTCCTTTTCCTCCATTGGCCTTCCCTCTACCTTCTTTTTTTCGCTAGCACTTAATTTGTAACTTAATTAAGAGATTAGGGGTTCGGGATTTGACTTCCTCGAACAATGTTAAAGGCAAATTAAGCGCTTAAGACCTTATTTTTAGGATATTTGAACTTTTCTTTCACTTTTCTTTAACCTTGTATTCAGGATTCCGTCTGTGCAATGGATATTTTCTCATTTTCTTATTAAGTTACTTTTAATTTGAGCCATGCATTACAAATTCAATATAGTTGTTATTGGCATTAAAAAAAAACAATATTTTTCTCTTATACTTTTTTAATCCATGCTTTCAATTTTTTCGACGACTTTTTCTGATGCAAGTTATATGCCATAGCAAATAATAACTATTTCTGACAGCGGTTAACTGCAATCGGAAATGAAAATTTACTTCCGACAACAAAAATTATTCGCCGAAAATCGACAACTATTTTCGACAAGCAGAACATGTCGTCAGTAAAATGCAATTATTTCTAACCGCACATAATTTCCATCGGAAATAAGTGACTATTTCCGAGGGCAAAAACCGCCCCTCAGAAATAACCATGACAATTCCGACGGCCATGTGTTTTGTCGGTAATACATCTAGGCGCCAAGGCTTCCCGCCTAAAAACAATGTATTTCCGACATCCATAGAGACTTTTTCCAAGGGTACATTAATAGTCGGAAATAAAATGTATCATATTGACATATTTCCGACGACCAACATTTTTTAGTAGAAAAAATGACCTTTTGCAACGATATTTAGGGGCCATCGAATAAAGTTTGTCACAAAAGACCATTTTTTTTGGTAGTGTAGATATCACATTGCCGGAGCAATGTGGATGGATTATATTCATAATCATTAATCTTATAATTTATTTAGTCTAGAATGTTTCAATTTAATATGTATTATTTAAGACTTAAAGACCAATTGAGCTTGTCGATCATACATGTATGGTATTAAAATATGGATGTTAAAATAATATGTTTAATATAATTTTGATAATGTTTATCAAAATATCTTAATTACAAAAAAAACAAAGAAAAAAAATTATTTTCAAGAATTCAACCAAACAAGTTTTCAAAATTTAAAGATTCAAAAACATTTTCAAGTTGCATACCAAACCACTTTTTGAATCTTAAAAAATGGATTTGAGAACTCCTTGTTTTTAAGAAAAATAATAATTTTTGAGTTCTCTAATTGGATAGGATACCAAACAAGCCCTAAGCAACTTGACATTCACTTATTCAATTTTTTTTGTTTTATAGAATTGGAACATTATTAGAAACCAAAACGGGTCATTAAACCAAGACAATTAAAAAATTAATAACAAAGCTAGTACAATGACTCTTCCAATTATACCAGTAAGGATAAAAGAAATACAATTTGTAAAGAAAATTATGAGAACATATAAATACTACCACAATATACGTGGTTCAATCTTATTTGATGTGGCTTTATCAATAACGTTATCTCAGCACTAATCAACGTTTATGTAAAATAATATGAGCACCATATTGAGGTTGAAGGCTTATAGTTAAGGATGGGGCATGAGCATATGATGGAGAGAGCTCGAAGGTAAAGCGTTGTAAAAGCAGTGAAAAGGCTAATTTAGCTTCCAACATAGCAAAGTTTTGTCCAATGCAGATCCTTGGACCCCCTCCGAAAGGGAAGTATGCAAATTGGTTCTTTGATGCCTTTGAAACTCCTTCCGAAAACCTCTCTGGGTTGAACTCAATTGCATCCTCACCCCACAATTCTTTGTCATGGTGAAGAAGCAGTATGGGCAAGGAGACTTCCACTCCAGCAGGCAGTGATAATTTTCCAAGCTGTGTTTTGTTGTGAGTGGTTCGAGGAAGCGCAACAACTGACGGGTATAAGTCGAAGAACTTCAAGTAAAATCATGGTTACCTGAGGGCATTTTACAGTCATATAGTTTATATCATGAAAATCTCATTACCCCAATGAAATTCATCTACAAGCACATACCAACAAAATTTGAAGTTATCGGTATTCAAGAGATTTCAGGTTCACCAAATTTTATTCACCAAATAATGTGATAGTATAATTGAATCAAAATTTGAAGTTATCGGTATTCAAGAGATTTCAGGTTCACCAAATTTATTCACCAAATAATATGATAGTATAATTGAATCAAAATTTGAAGTTATCGGTATTCAAGAGATTTCAGGTTCTTCCTTCCACATCTACATGTACAAAGTGAGTATATAGGCATCGATTCACAGCTCAAGCAATTCCACTATTACGAAAATGTTTTGTTATTGTCCTTTAAATTGGACTCATAAAATGTTTGATTCATTTGCTTTGTTTGTTTCTTAAGATGCAAGAAATTTTTCGAAATAAAACTGCTGTGAAAGGATATATATTGTGAATACTTACAACTTTGAGGTGACTTAGCCCATCGAAGTCTGGTTTGTTGCTTCCAAACACTTGCAAAACCTCATCTCTTGCACGAGCTTGCCAATTCTGATTTTGACTGAGTAAAACTAGTGTCCAAAGAAGCAACACTGAAGTGGTCTCTTGCCCCGCAAAGTAAAACAGCTTGCACTCTTCAATCACATCCTCAATGCTCATCCCAACGTTCTTGGTGTTCCCATTTTCTCTAATTTCCTTCAAGTTAGACTCCATTAGTATACCCAATAAGTCATCTTTTGTAGCTTCACCCATCCTAATTGCCTCTTCTCTTGTACTAATAATATCCCTCAGTGAACCTTTTATTTCTCTGTCAATCTCCTTCATCCTCTTGTTCCTCCTAGTTGGTAGAAACCTGCACCAAAACAACCTCATCAATGGTAAAAAAATCAGTTGATCTAATCTATAGTTACTGTCTAACCCTAAAAGGGTTTTACCTCCATCCTGGAATGTAAACACTCTGTAAAGCTCTTATTGTAAGTTTTGCTTGCTCTTTCAAGAGTTGAAATATTTTCCTTCCTTCTTGATAGCTACTCCCAAATGATGCTCGAGAAATCACATCAGCTGCCAAACTTTCGAGGTAAGGCCAAACATCTAACTCGCACTGAACCCTCCTTAGACACCAACTTCTCCCATTCTTCAATCATCTCACTACAACTTTGGTGAAATGCCGGTAACATACGCTATAGGAAACAAAGGAAAACACAAACAAACAAGAACTCAGAATTTGTTAACATTAATTACATAGCAAATATAGCACACATCTAATTGCCTAGATAAATAATCATCACATGTGTGTACAAACTTTTTAATGCATCGATTGGAAAGACATTTTATGTTACAAAAGATTTTTATTTTTATTTTTATAGTACAAGCGATAGGTCTAAACTACATGAGAAGGAGGGGAGTTTCTCACACACACACACACAACTAAGATGTTATGGGGATTCGAACTTGAAACCTCTTATCGCAAATCAAGGTCCTTTTCTACTAGGATAGTATATAGTACCTTCAGCTTCTCTAAATGGAATGCTGGGTTGATGATTTTACGGTGTTTTGCCCATTTCTCGCCCTCATAGTTTGGCAGACCTGTTGCCAGCAACTTGACAAGGGGATTTATTACTGGCTTCTGAAAATCTTCATATTTTGTAAATACATCTTTCACATCCGCTGGATTACTGATGTTCACTCTTGGTGTGGGCCCAATCCAAATAAAAAAATTCTTACCTGCATTTTTTGTTTTCACAAAAATGTTATAACTTATAAGAAACTATTTACACATATTTATGAAAAGAATAAAATAAGTTATTTACATTGATCACGAATCATCCAGAGATTTTAGAATTACCGATGAACCAGGGGTCATTTATTATAGACCCATCTCATACTAAAAATGTTGAAGAGATTATTGTATTTAATTTTTATAATTTTTTTCCCCTTCAAGGTAAATAATTGAAACAAATTAAAATAATTGATTTAAGGCATTGTTATTACTCTTAAATTTTGAATTTAACTTCGAAACGTTTATGGCTAAGAAAATCATAACTCATATACATCAAATCAAAAATATCGGCATCATAAGTATAATATAAGATACATATAATCTACCTAACCAAAGGGTCAAATGAAGAACACATGTAACATGACAAAAATGCATGAGCAGAAATATAAAATTATGTTACCTTATTAATAGGAATAAATAAATTAGTATACCTACATATGCAAATTACTGCCCTTTGTTAGGTAGATTATCTCGGCACTCAAACCAATTTAATAGGTAGTTAATATAAACCCCACAAATGACCTAGAAAAATCCTTGTCCCCATAAACAAATATCTATAAAAAGGACCATTCACCAAAAAAAAAATATCTATAAAAAGAAGCAAGACGAATAAGAGAAGAAGTAAAGAAGAAGAAGACAAACGAAAAGGAAAATGCTTAGGCTTACCACAATTTTATACCACATTGTGTACCACCTCTCTAATAGAGGTGGGCCCCATTGTATTGGTTTGCTCCACCTTCTACTAGAGAGGTGGTAGGCGGTACACAATGTGGTATAAAAATGTGGTAAATCCTAGCACTACCCATACGAAAAAAGAGGAGGTAAAAAAAAGGGTAAGAAAAATGATTGAGATGTCAATGTGAAGAAAACTTACCTATTTGGCAGACCTATATTGATGTTTATAATCAATTGAAAAGGAAATAAGAAATACACCGAAGCAACCAAATATCAAAATAAAAGAAGTGTGAAACAAATGTAATAACTAACATTAATAAAATTAAAATAAATAATAAAAAAGCTTCAAGAATGTCAAAAGATACTTGGCATACCATAAGTGGTCACAGATTGATGAAGAAAAGGAAGGACACGTGGCGTTATATCATGGGAGAGATTCATCGGTTTAGATTTCGCTTCTTTCACCATCATGGAGCTTTCCTTCGTGTCTCCTACCAAAAGCCTGTACGAGTTGCCCGCCAAACCTTGCTGCCTTAGACATCTTTCTAGCCTCTTCGGCCTCAGCCACACCCAATTCAGCACCCTCCATGCCCATGTAATTACTATGCTCACCCAAAAAACACGTAGTGCAACACTGGCCACAACTGATACTTCCATTTGTGCGTGTGTGAGAGAGAGAGAGTGGTGCAACGACACTTTTGAGCAAGACGAAAAGATACACGTTGAAATCAATTTCCAAGCTCTGTTTGATTCTAAGAATACCCGAAACAAGGAGATAGTGTAGTTATCAACTTTAGAGAAAAACTCAATTTGATTTAATAATTCAAGACATGCATTACACCATCAACTCAAACAACTATTTATATATATATATATATATATATATATATATATATATATATATATATATATATATATATATATATATATATCACTTATATTAAACCAAATCTCCCTATTTATAAGAGTATCTCCATCAAAGTCGGTATACTAGCCGTAATAGAGAACATTGATGGAGGAATTTCTTTTTAGGTAGTTTGCTATAATATCTTTCTAACTATTTTAAGCTAAAATTTGGAGACTCTCTTAAAGATGCTTTTAATCATGAAACCCGGATAATCCCAAATGCATGAACAAGCATTTATTCCAAATGCATGAATGGAAAATTAAATCATGAACCTTAGTTAATCCCAAATGGATGAATAAAGCATTTATTCCAAATGCATGACCTTCTTCATGTATATAATCTAGAGTTCTTCCGATATAGACCCTTACAACTACTACATCCTAGTCATATACCCACCTACTTTTAAATCTTTACTGAAAACACAAATTTAAAATAGGTTGTCATGTGAGATAGATTTGTCATAATATTGTTAATTAAATTACATTATATGCCACCTACCTTCATATTTAATTTATAATTTATTTCAAGCATGTCATTAACTACCTTAATTATAATTAATACTCCCTATTAATAGCATATCAATTACCCCATTTATTTTGATTGACATCCCTCTACACATTGCCAATCCCTAAAATAAACAAACAAAAAAATCCCTAAATTACATATCCAATAAATAATGTACATATTTTTAAAAAAATTATATATTTGTATATAATATAGGTACTTTATTATTATTATTTTTTAAAAAGGATCCGTTACTTTGTAATTAAAATTTCCATAAATTAAAATAGGTACATTATTTACACACACAAAAAAAAAAGTTTTTTTGGTTAGAAATTAGGTACGTTGTGTAATTGAAATTTTCTGCACATTTTTCATAAATTAAAAAAAGGTACATTTTTTTAATTAAAAAATAGATATTTTATTTATAGGTACACACAATAGGTATATTTACAAAAGATATGTATAAAAAAAGGTATATTATTCATTAAAAAGAAAGGTAGAAAAAAAAGGTACAAATAATAGGTACATTATTTTATGTTAAAACGCGATAGGTATATTAATATTTCTTCATAAATTCAACAGGCCCTAAACGTGACTTCTTTAGGAGAAATTATAGAATGATACGGTATCACCACTTCAGCTGGTGATACTCCCATTCAAAATCTGCCACTTGTCTATTTTTATTTTTAAAAGTTAAAACTAATTACTGGCAGGACCCGACCCAAATTCCACAATAACCTTTAATAAAACTTATAATAACAATAAATAATAAATAACAAGATAAACTTTCAATATCCTAATAACACCCAAGAACAACATAAGACACTATAGCATAACTCATAGTAAAAATACTTCACAAATAGTCAAGCCTCATTTACAAGGTCGTTCTAGCACTTCTCAAATGGAAAAATTACCTCGGAAGACTCACGGTCAACCGAGGGTCAAACTTTCTAAATTGGGTCAATCGGGCCAGCGGGGCTTACAACCTTCCGATTTTCAATCCGAAAGTTCATACGGGTTCAATAAGGTTTACTATACCTGTCATGCACGTTTGGTTCGAATCGAACGATCAGGATCCCTTCACGATCGCACTGATCGGACGGTTATCGTTTACCTAAACTTTGAATTATTGAATCGAAGTATTCGGGACTCCGATTCTCGATTCGTGAATTCCTATACAATCCTAGAAGTGCCTAGATCAATATAATTTAAATTCGGAGTCGATATCACGATCCGATCATATCGAACCAGATAATGCCTAATATGCGATATCCGATCGACGATCAAACAGTAACCAAATTGAAATCTAAGCATACCGTCATACTCGGGACGACATGAGAATCATTTTAGGACCAAGAGAGACACCAATACAGTGCTCATGCCCTGCCACACGCGCCAGCAGTGCGTGGGTGTCCAAAGCGATTCCGGCAATTCGAAAATCTCCAAATCGCCGGTCAAGACCTATACCTACATGATCAAGACAATGAATGGAGCAACTTTTGTTCTTGGACCAACCCCAAAAAGTCACCGGAAGTGGCCGGAATCGGGGGCCGAAACCGTCCAAAACTTCTATCTCTTATTTGACCACCAAACGCAGAAATTTCTCCTAAATAATGCAACCAGCAGCTAGAACACATTGAGAGGATGAAAAATCATACCTAGATCGAAGAAAATGGTGGCCGGAATCGCCGGAACTGAGCGACGGAAAGTTTTGACAAAAATCTGGTAGATTTTTCGTCAATTTTCACATCCAAAATCTGGAGAATTATTAGGCTTTCAAGGAGAGATATCAGATGGGTTTTGTAGAGAAGGAGGAGGAGAAAAACTTTCAGTGAAGGAAGCGCCGCCAACTGACGTCAGACTGGCGCCGGAATCTGACCGGGAAGTGGTGGCTGCGCAAAATAAAAAATGAAGGGGCTGTTTTGAGGAGAGAGAGTGTCGTGAGGTAGGAGAGAGAGAGCTGTCAGTTTTTTAAAAAAATATGACTTCGCAAAAATTACAATTGTGCCACTAGACTTCTTTTGATCGTAACTTCTTCATTACAACTCCGATTTATGCCCACTATGTGTTTACGGAACTCATCTCGACGTGCTCTACCCAAGGATACAACTGAAATACCCAGACTCCTTCATAAACAAAAAGTCAACTTTTAAACCATTAAAATATTTTCGAGGTAAAATTATCTTCTACTATATTAAATTTAGAGTGCTGCTAAACGAACCCTAAAATTAACTGAGCGCACCCCACTACCAAATTATTTGTTGAATTACTAATTTACCCTCATATAAAATGACCAAAAAGAACATAGTGACCATACGTTAATAATAATACAAATGTATTTTCTATCCGTACATACAATGAGCTTCATCGGCCCATCGTAGAATCTGAAAATTATATTCTAACCTCTAACAATCAATTTTCTGGTCTTGCTGGGTTGAGCGTCTTCTCCAAATGCCTTTATTAGGGTTATCCAAATGCAGACTTTCGACACCTCTGTTAGCTAGGAGAAAACTTTTCTATTTCCGTTTTATTGCTCCCCGTCTCCATCTCTCTCTCCCTCCTCTGTTAGAGCGATCGTAATTCATTTATTGGAAAACAGGATTGCGGTTCCAAGCCAGTTATCAGGAAGGTTGCCTTTCAATTCTCCACTCAAGGCCCTCAACTATTTACAATTTATACATCGATTCCGAGTTTCACAATCGGCTTCGCATATCTTGGTTAGCTTTCCACCTGTTGTATCATGGGGTGTTACACTAGTTTCAACTGTCGACATTACAACCATCATCAATATGTACACCATTTAGATAAACACTGCTACAAAGGACCCCTTCAGTTATTGTGATGTTAAAACTGAAGCAGTCTTGCTCACCTTGCTTGTTCATGTTCTGAAGTGTTGGCTTCTCGATCGACCAGCTCCCATCTTCAGCCACAGCTTCAGTTGAAACTTTGGATGAGCCAACGCAATTTGACAAATCAACACAAAGTTTCATTCATGCACAAATCCAGTCCTTACCAATTTCTCTCAAGAGTACTGAAACCCAAAATCGGAAAATAGAGCATGAATAGAGAAACCTGGCTTAGGATTGGTATTAGGGTGTTGTGTGATAGAGTGTATAAGGGTGTTCCAGGGGTATTTTTGGTAGTTAACTAGGGTGTACTTAGTTAATTTTATATTTTGATTTAAATATTATAGTGTACTTAGATCATAGGGTGTACTCAGTTAATTTTAGGGTTCGTTTAATTAAATATTAATTTAGGATCGGGTTATTACAATTACAGCTGGACATGAAATTATTCTTTTACCTTTTCAAATAAAATCTATAAAAAAAAAATTAAATAAAAAGAGAACGAGTTACCCAAACTATCTCCCTCCACCGCCGCACCCTACTCTTTTACTCTCTCTCTCTCTCTCTCTCTTCTTCCTTACATCTCTCTGTCCTCTCTCAATAACATATGAGAAAACTTTGGACTTTTTAATTGAATATGCAGATCTCATTCAATTGAATATGACTTGCCCAAAAGCTAACTTGGGATCAATTGGAATATGCAGATCTCATTGTTCTAAATGAGAGAGAGAAACTGAGAGAGCGGGGGCGCTGGCCAGGGGAGGCAAAGCCGAGTGCAGTGGTTAGTGTACAATATTCTGAGTTTCTAATCCTCCTTCCATCTCTCTCTACTATACCAGCAATGACTTTATCTTACAGTTGTTATTTATTCTTTTTATGTTGAGGGAGATGAATAATAATTAGAACTGTTTATAAAACATTTTAATAATTAGAAAGTTCTTTAAAAAAAATTTAAAGCCCCTAGCACCCGAATAGCCCTACCACCACAACAACCCAACCATTCCCCACCGCCACCCGCCACCCCCAACCTATGGCCACCACTCCACCATTGTTCAAATATGATATCCCCACCCACGTGATGCACCCACCCCAAACCATTAATAACAATCAATCCCAACCCACCTAGCCACTTTCAACCCCCAACCATGCTCACCTCTAGCTGACACCCCAAATCCACACCCAACCTCACAAATCCAATATGCCCCAAGCCGTAGCCATCCCAACAAATTATTCGAACAGCCAAAATCCCCAAGGCGTAAGAACTTCTCTTATCTTCTCCAACTGGATTTGATTTGATTTCATGCTTGTCATTTTACATATTCTCTGTGCAACCATGAGGGTTATGTGATTGGAGTTTATAAACAGTAAACTCATACTGAAGAACTTTATTTTATTTTTTACTTTTTTACCATGGCAGAGGAGAAATCAGGGTGGCAAGATGGGGAGGGAATGGTAAGCATGGGTTGGGGGGTGGTTGTTGGCGATGGGGAAGGGTTGGGTTGTGGTGGTGGGGGGCTATTCGGGTGCTGGGGGATTTATTTTTTCCCTCTTTTCTAATTTATTTTATTATTAAAATGTTTTAAAACTGTTTTCAAAATTTTAAGAATTTTTAATAGTTAAAAATACTAAAATACCCATACCACATCAGCAAATTAACGATTTTACTGACCAAACTAACGGAATGAGGTAATGGGGGACGCAAAAATAAAGCACAGGGAGCATATTGACTGAGTTTGAAGTATAGGGGGCAAAGTGAGATTTTCTATGAAGCACAGAGGTCATATCAATAACTAAGCCTTAATTTTATTGTAAAGGGTAAAATTAGGATGTGAAAGTCCAGCTGTATAAAAAAAAACGTAGTTTTCTTTAAAAAGTGACAAGTGGCAAGATTTTGAGTGGGAGTATCACTATCTGACATGGCGATACAGTACCATAGCTAAATTTATTTATTTTTAAGAGAAAAAAACTTACCCTAAAAATTCCTAAATTTAAGCCAATTTAAAACACCATTTTCCTATCTAAAAATACACCATTTGAATATTAATGACATTGAATTGCAACAAATATGTTTAAAGTATATTTAGCACAATCAATGGAGAAAACAACAATTGCAAATATGTAGGGGTATTTTGGGAATAAAAAAATTACAATAAAATCAAATCTTGAGCTTGATAAGGTAACTTGATGAGGTAGATCCTAATCAAGGGTTTTTACTTATAAAAAATGAGTTTTATTAATAGGGACAAAAAGTGATGGATTGCAATTAAGGAAAAATTCAATTTGGAGGGGATAAGCCAAATTTAATATATAATATTATTAATCTATGCCAAACAAAGTATATAGTAAGTTTCTAATATATATTCTTCTCCAATATAAAGATGTACAAAGTTTAGTTTGCCTGGCAGAGCAACTTTAATTCAATCAGTGACTGCTTCCATTCCTTTGTACACTATGCAAACTGTTAGGCTCCCTGCTAGTACCTGTGAGGAGTTGGATAAAATAAATAGGAATTTTTTGTGGTGGAGTAGTGATGATGTTTCGAAGACCCACCTTGTGAAGTGGGACACAGTTTGTAAAGGCAAGAAGAAAGGCAGTCTTGGTCTTAAGCAAACTGATCTTGTGAACCAATCAATGTTGGCCAAGGTAGGATGGAGATTATTGCAACACAAGGAGAGCCTCTGTTCAAATGCTCTAATTCAGAAATACCTACAAGGTAATGCTTCTAATATTATTTGCAATGAAAGATCAAAGCACTCGCATCCTTCTCCTACATTGCGTGCTGAACATGGTGCAGATATTTTGAAAAAAAGGATAAAAATTAGAGTGGGAGAGGGGCTGCACACTTACTTTTGGACAGATAATTGGGTTGGTGATGGGCCTTTGATAAGTCGGTTAGGGAGGGTGCCTCAAGATAAATTACAGTTGAAAGTTTATGACTATTTGTCTCATGGAACTTGGGACCTGGAAAAGCTAAAGGAAGATTTACCACTTGAGATGGTAGGTCATATTACGTGTGTACCTGCTGGATTAAGTTGTAAACCAGATACTCCTATTTGGAAGCGTACTACCAATGGCTCTTTTAGTGTTAAATACAGCTTATATGGCTACTTGTCGAGAATCTTCGATGTTTGGATGTTAGCTGGGCTTTTATATGGAAAATTAAGGCTCCCCCAAAATTAAATATTTCCTTTGGTTGCTGCACCAAGATAAACTCTTAACAAATTATCAAAGAGTTAAAAGGAAGATGACCATGACTGCCAATTGTGATATTTGTGGTGCCCCAATGGAGAATGCGGCTCATATTGTACGGAATTGCCCAGTGGCAATTTCAGTTTGGAATCAATCCCTTATGCCTATGAATCTGAGTTTGATGCAGGCTATTGATCTTCATACTTGGGTTGCACAAAATTTACACAACTATACAATTTTGGCTTATGGAGTGGAGTGGTCAACCATGTTTGCTTTCACATGCTGGTTTCTCTGGAAATGGAGGAACAAAAAAAATTTTAATCATGGGTTTGTGTTTCCTAACAACCCCAGACAAGTCATTCTTATGGCTGCCTGCAGATTGGACACAGGCCAATATTGAAAAAACTAGAAGACCCACCCGCTCTCTTGCTGCGCTCTCTTGGCAATATCCAAATGAAGGAGTGATTAAAATCAATACTGACGAGGTGTAGAAAAGGTGAGGATGGACGCATTGCTGCTGGGGGTGTACTAAGAGATAGTTCTGGGCAGTGGATGAGAGGCTTTGCTGTTAATGGTGTAGGACAAGTCTTGGAAGCTGAGTTATGGGGCATCTATCTTGGACTGAAAATTGCTTGGGATATAGGTTGCAGTGCAGTTGTGCTTGAGTCTGACTCAACGATCGCGGTACACCTGCTTAACAAAAATGTGGAAGACCTTCATCCTCTTGCTGCTATGTTGTGGGGATGTCAAGACTATATAAACAAAAACTGGGTTTGTTCTATCCATCATGTATATCGTGAGTGCAATATGGTGGCAGATAGATTAGCTGAATTGGGTTCATGCCTTGAGTTGGGTCTGTCAACTTTCCATGATCCTCCTGATAGTATTAGGTCTTTTCTTAGTGAAGATTTACTTGGAGTCTGTAGGCCTCGAGCCATTGTTTAATTTCTTTGTTGGGCGTTAGCCCCGTTCCTTCACCAACCAAAAAAACAAGATGTACAAAGTTGTAAACCCAAAGGTTACAATAAGATTATACAAAGGGGTAAGTAATTACAAAAAATTAAAACTAAATCATTCACTTCCTAGAATAATTCTAGCTCTTAGGAACATCTATTTGATCAAGTGGTTCTGCTTGGACTCATAAAGGGAATCAAATTAATTAATTTAAAATCGAAACTCCAATTTTGTTAAGCATTTAGGCTGGAACACCTCAACTTTGGAAATTCACTAAAATTTCTGTTTGATTCAAAAGAGTGTAAAGTTTTCAAATCATAACTAGACATATAAAACTTCATCAAATCAGAATTTCATGGAATTCGGAGTTAAAGAAGCTAGTCAACTAGACATATATACTTCAACTCCTACATCTAATTGAAATCTTTAAGTTGAAACAAGAAAGTTCGAGAGAGAGTAGTGTGTCCTAGTTGAAAAGTTTCGAAAAGGAAGGATAACTCACGTGCCCAACTTAACTCTTTCAGTTTTTTTTTTTCCTATGTGGCGGTCCAATAACCTCTCACCATATCACTATATGTTGTTGAGATGGCACAACACGTCATAGCTGGTGCTCCCAATTGATTCCACGTGTCAGTGATGTACAACAAATTGATGCCATGTGTACTCTTTCTTATATCTACACAATTCCACCAAAAATTCATTTTCAGCTCTGAATATTTTCTTGAAAAATATTACATACTCGTAATACTTTCATCTCATGACCACCAAATTACCATTTGACCTCAAGAAAATTTAAATATTTCTTGCACACTTCTAATAATCCACAAAGGCTAAAATGTTGATGTGCCCTATAAATTTGTACCTAATTTTGAATTTAGCCTATATTATTTTTTTCTATTTTTTAAATTAAGGATTCGAACTATTATTTTTAGCTAATTTTTCCCTTACAGTTACTTTTCCTCACATTCCATCCAATTTGCTATTAAAAAATATCATGTATCAAGCATGTTAGGCAATTTAAGCTCAAATTGGTCATTTTGCACCTTAAAAATAGTTAAAATTTTGATGTGGGTGCATTTTTCTCATATCCGGTAAGACTGGAGCTTGAGGTCAAAGAGCTCAACCAACTTAGCTATATCCACTGCAGTCATCTTTATTGTAACTTTATTTCATATATGTATTATTTTTGGGCAAAATTACAGAAATGTCCTTGTACGTATTTTGACCTTGTCTAAACACACATGACATGATTATGTGCATTTAAATATTCCATATATGAACGTGTTTTTCATTTACTGTGATGATTTTTAAGAGAGAAGCCATGTATATTGGGAGTTTCTTGTCTCATAGGTACAAAGTAACTAAGCAGCTTGACATTTACTTAAGTTTTCCTAATTAAGAAATTGAAACATTAGAAAGCAAAAAGGGCCATTAACCAAAACAATTAAAAAATTAACAACAAAGGTAGTACAATGACTCTTCCAATTATCCCATAAGGACAAACGACACAGCATGTAAAGAAAATTACGGTTCAAACCATAGCTATCTTGATGTGTCTTTATCATTAACATTAATGATTAGATATAATTCAGCACCAATCAACGTTTGTGTAAAATATTCATTAGCAAGTAGCCCACCACTGCATTGTTTACTCTAATTCCTGCGTTTCTATCATAAATAGTCAAAATTTACCAGTTAAATTCATAAATATCAGTTTTTATAAAAACTTTAAAAAATAACAAAAAATACAATTAAAAATACTTAAATGCCCTTAAATTTAGAGCCCAGGTAAAAAACCTAAAAAATAAAACCATTTCTTTATTTTTTTGTGTTTTTCCTTCTTCGTTTCTTTAACCCTCTGTTTGGATGAATGAATTGAAAATGACATAGAGTTCTAAAATGACGGAATTTAGATTTCTATCATTTCAATTTCTAGCAATTGAAGATTTCAGTGTTTGGATTTATGTATGTTGAATTTTGTAAATGACAGAATTTTATAAATGACACTATGTAAATTGTGAAATGAAGCCTATTTTGATGGGAATTAAACTCGGGAATTTGATGCCCCAATTTCCACGATTTTTTCTGCGTGTCATTTAATAAATTCCGCGCTTAAGTTGCCAAACAAGGGAATTGTCAATTTCTCATTTTAAATTTCCGACTTTTAACTAAATTCCGAGTTATTTTCCCTCATCCAAATGGAGGGTAACATAATTGGAATTAGGAATTGAAATATACTAATATTGCTAACAGCTGCAGACTTTTTTCTGCAGTAACCAAGATATAGGCAAGCAAATCAAACAAAAGCTTTAAACTTTCTCATATCACACTTTGTCTGCCAAAAAAAACATAAGCATGCCACACTTCTGCTACTCAAAATTTTCCTTCATATACAGAATACTAGAGCTAATTAATTTGGTTGATTGTTTTCTTATTATTATAATACTTCGGATTTGTCTTGTTCTGTTGTTAAATAGTCACTATTAATCACTACACGCATGGCATGTTTACGTATTAGTAATGGAGAAAGTAAGGAATCAAAGAATTTAGGAATCGGGGAACTACTGAATCGGTATGGGAAGAATCATTCCCATTAAGCTGTTTACTAAACATATGGAATTAGCAAAGGAATGGTGTTGATTCCCATTGTTATTGTTTACTAATTTTCATGAATCAGAATCCAAATTAATTTGATTACTAAAATGCCCTGCACATTTTCACCACATCACATATATAATTCTCAAATTGGCTAAGGAGACCAAACTAATCCAGTAGCAAACTAGTAAGGCGATGTAAACATGAGGAATCAATATGTTGATAGATAGAATGATTTACATAGCACAAGGCGTTGCTGTTGCTTATGGGAGGTTGTGTTTGCAACGATAACGTGAAAAAAAAGTTGGAGCGTCTTGGAACTTCTTGGCGTGAGATTTTTATTTATTTATTTAAGGTTTGGGGTTTTTTGGAATTATGGTAAAGTAGTAAAGGTATTTTTGGAAGTTATTAAGAGAAAATAGGAATGTGAATCGTATCGACTACTCCCCCCTAGGTGATCTGATACCCAGTTTTGAGGGGATGTGATTACGGATTTTGAGGTGGGGGCCACTTATTTTTTCATTCCTGAATGCAAGTAAACGCAGGGGAAGTCAGGAATGGAAATCATTCCCTTTCCTCCCATACCCATTACTGATACGTAAACATGCCCGCAATTCCCACGCCATTCATCATTCTAAACTTCTTCCTTGCCCAACTTATATATTCTTATTAGTAAAGACAAATCGGATCAACAAAAAGTTTGTAAAGATAATCAATTTTTACTAGTGAGAAAAAGAAAAAAACAATTACATCCCTCCCTCTTTGAACCAATGCGTAGAAGAAAGAGTTTGGTAGTTATTAAAAAAAAGAGTTTTGCCTTTTAGGTTTATGAGGATTTTAATTTTGAGGGCATTTTAGTTTATTTAAATGAGGTTTTTGTTATATTTGAAAATTTTTAAAAAAAATGATATTTATGAATTTGAGAGTTAAATTTTAGCAATTTATGATAAAAACTCCTAATTCGTCCCTTTCTCTTTTGTAGTGCGGTGCGGCACTTCCTGTTCTCCACATATTCTTTCCAATTATTTGATTGTCAACTTCTCTCTCATCATTTCTATCTCCATGTGCTGCTGCCATCAATCCTTGCCAACTCACATTTGCATATAAAATTCCACCTTTTAACAATGGCAAGGTTGGCCATTGTCCCTCCCCATTCTTTACAATTGGTTTTAATACATTAAGAGGAATTTCTCTCAACTTTACAAATCTGAACCAATTTTACAATATAAAACAATGTTAACAAGAGGTGAGGTAACAAGTAGAACAACATGTGACACAAATGATAGCCCAAAACGAATTCTCTGAACAGGGTGGGTGTGTATTTATAGGTAGTTTAAAAGATAGTGAGTTGTGTTAGAAATTGTGAAATTTTGAATTAGAAGTTGGGGTGAACTTAAAATATGAGGTGGACAAAGAAAAGTGCGTGGTTTAAATAGAAAAACTCTTACAAAATTAAAACATTAGAAAGCAAAAAGGGCCATAAACAAAAACAATTAAAAAATTAACAACAAGGGTAGTACAATGACTCTTCCAATTATTCCATAAGGATAAACGACACAATATGTAAAGAAAATTACAGTTCAAACCATAGCTAGCTTGATGTGTCTTTATCATTAACATTAATTATAGATATAATTCAGCACTAATCAACGTTTATGTAAAATAATATGAGCACCATATTGGGGTTGAAGGGTTATAGTTACGGATGGAGCATGAGCATATAGTGGAGAAAGCTCGAAGGTAAAGTGTTGTAAAATCAATGACAAGGCCAATTTAGCTTCAATCATAGCAAAGTTTTGTCCAATGCAAATCCTTGGACCCCCTCCGAAAGGTAAGTATGTAAATTGGTTCTTTGTTGCCTTTGAAACTCCCTCTGAAAACCTCTCTGGCTTGAACTCATTTGCATCCTCACCCCACAACTCTTTGTCATGGTGAACAAGCAGTATGGGCAAGGAGACTTCCACTCCAGCTGGTAATGATAATTTTCCAAGCTGTGTTTGCTTGTGAGTGGTTCGAGGAAGCGCAATGACTTGATGGGTATAATCGAAGAACTTCAAGTAAAATCATGGTCACCTGGGGCATCATAAAGCATCAAGTGAGACTAATCCAACAAAATGAGATGGAAGTTGTTTAATGAAATTCATAAGTTTAGAGAAGCAAATCCACACTTACAACTTTTAGGTGACTTAGCTCTTCAGTAGGTTAGGATGTTGCTTCCAAAGACTTGCAAGACCTCTTCTCTTGCTCGAGCTTGCCAATCCTGATTTTGGCTTAGTAAAATCATTGTCCAAACAAGCAACACCGAAGTGGTCTCTTGCCCAGCAAAGTAAAACAACCTACACTCTCCAATTACATCTTCAATACTCATTCCAGCATTTTTGTTGTTCCCATGTTCCTGAATTTCCCTGAAGTTGGACTCCATAAGTATACCTAATAAGTCATCTTTAGTGGTTTCCCCTGCCTTCATCGCCTCTTCTCTTTTATTTATAATGCCCTTAAGTAAGCCTCTAATTTCATTGTGAATTTCCTTCGTCTTCTTGTTGTGCTTGGTTGGTAGAAACCTGCACAAAAAAGCAGCAATTCAATGGCCTCGCGAAGACGTGAAGAAGTACCAAGTACTCTTTTCATGCAATATTCATTGAACTGAATATCAAGACTTAGGAACTTTTACTATTATACTCCAAAAAAAAATTCCCAGTCTCAGATGATTATTCTTTTCTTTCATTTTTACCTCCATCCTGGAATGTAAACACTTCTTCGTACAGCTACCGTATAAACTTTTGCTTCCTCTTTTAGTAGTTGAAATATTTTCCTTCCCTCTTCATAGCTACTTCCAAATGCAGCTCGGGAAATCACATGGCTGGTAAAATTTTCAAGATAAGGCCACACATCCAACTCACATGAACTCTCTTTGGACACCAAGCTCTCCCATTTGTTAATCATCTCGCTACAACTTTGGTAAAATATTGGTACCATACCCTATAGCAAACAAGGAAAAATAAATAAACCAAAATTTTCAACATATATGTGTGTGTGATGTGTATCAAACATAGCTTTTTTTTTCTTTGGATTCTAGTTCTTACTTTGTTAATCAAATCTCCAGAAATATAGATGAAAGTTCGCGAGAGCTTACGATACCTTTAGCTTCTCTAAATGGAATGCTGGGTTGATAATCTTTCTTCGTTTAGCCCATTTCTCACCTTCAATGCCTGCAATGCCCTGTGGTAGAGACTTCATGATAGGATTTTTTACTATCTTATGAAAATCATCATATCTGTTGAAGGCATCTTTCAAATCTTCTGGATTCATGATGTGCACTCTTGGTATGGGGCCCATCCAAACAAAAGAATTCTTGCCTGCAATTTTTATTTATGTTTTAATCTCATCCAAGCTGAAGATTACACACATATATACACATGGATATGTGAATGTAAATAAATATTTGGCATACCATAAGAGTTCACAATTTGATGGGAAAATGGGGTGACTACGTGGTGCTATATCATGGGAGGTGGAGAGTTTGATGGGTTTGGATTGTGTTTGTTCCAGCATCTTTGAGAGATCCTTGGTGTCTCCAAACAAAAGCCTGTAAGAATTGCCTGTAAGGCCTTGCTCCCTCAAGCATTTTTCTAGTTTCTTTGGCCTCAACCACACCCAATTCAGCACCCTCCATGCCCATGTAATTACAACACATAGCGCAACACAACTAGCCATTGATGCTTCCATCTGTACTTAATTTGTGAGAGAAGGAGAGATGGATTCTGTTCTACTGAAGATAACTTGTTTGGAGGGGGGATGCAAGGTTAAATCTAAAATAATGCGTGAAATTTAATCATTGCACAAACTTTTGTCCAATGAAAACCCTTCGCCGACTTGCTACTAATAGCCAAAATCATATCCCTGACGCAACCTTGTAGTTACCTGCAATATTATCAAAAAGGTGATGGGTTAAGAATCTGCTGTGCAGTGCTGTGACGCATTATGCAATGTGTCGTTTTATGTTGTGTTTTTATGCGGTGTCATATTATCAAGTTGAGTCGTTTATGTGTATATAGATAATTCTTACCGTTGATTATGATTTAGGTCGATAATTAAGTGGAACTGACTGTAACATACCTCATTTTATTGATATGATGATGATCCTGTGAGAGCGTTGAGTGATCTCTGTCATTACTTTACATTCAAAAATATTTTGATTTCATATTGGATGAAGTTGGCGCATCCGACAATCTCCACTAACTAGTCACTCTACTAGGCCTATCTTCTTCTAGCTTCTAGAAATAGCGTGGCATATTTGGTGGCGTAGATAACGAAAAGACCGTTTCTAGAAGAAAAGGAACGACTTTGGAGTGAGACCTCTTTAGAAAGCCGTGGTCCCTTCTTCTTAGTAGGAAATTGAAACAAGAATATATAGTCAGAAACAAAGACATAAAATAATAACCCAGTGTTGGGAATAGGGATGGCAAAAATCCCCGCGGGGGTGGGTTCCCGTCGGGTCCTCGACCCTAACTAGTGAAGATTTCGGAGCCAAACGGGTATCGGGTACGAGGATCTCCGAACTTGAAAAATCCCCGACTGGTATGGGAAGGGGATAGTATTGGCGTCCCCATCCCTGAACCCGACCCGAAAATATATATATGTTTATATTTAAATAAATAAATAAATAAATATATATATATATATATTACCCATACTCTTCTCTCTCTTCTCTCATCTTTTGCCCAGCCCAATTTTTTGTTAAAAAACATATTACCTACACTCTCCTTTTTTTATTCTTTTCCTTCTCTCCTCTCTATCTCTCTTTTTTTCGTTCTTTTCCTTCTCTCTTCTGTCCCTCTTTTTTTTTTTTTTTCTTTCTTTTCCTTCTCTCTTCTCTCCCTTTTTTTTTTCTTTTCCTTCTCTCATCTCTCCTCTCTTTCTTTTTTTCCGTTCTTTTTCTTCTATCTTCTCTCATCTCTCTCTTCTTCTCTCCCTTTCTTATTTCTTCCTTCTGCTTCTCTCTTTTTGTTAGAAAAATATTACCTACATTACTTATGATTATTAATTTTTTTTTTTGTCTTGCACAAAGATAGCTATTTCAGAAATTACGGAACATGATTGATAGGGCTATGGAGCTCGAGGTGGAAAGCCAAAAACGGATGTCATAATAGACATTTATAAAAGGAAACAAGGGGCGAAATGAGGTCACAACTCGTTAAAAAAAAAACCTAGATCCGCCAATTTTCTTCCTTCCCATTTCTCTCGATATAAACCTGGCTTTTTTAAAATTAATGTAGTCCCCTATTTTATCTTTCTTTTTAATGTGAAATAAAAAAAATTTCTCTTTTTTTCTTTTAATTTTTATTTTAGTTTTTGTATTTGTAGATATAAATGCATTTGAGGGTAAGGCTTATTACGTCTCCCCTCACTATGTAATTTTTTTATGTTTATTAATGAAATTCACTCGTTTAGTCAAGTTTATTACATAAGTTTTGCCCGGTCGGCTTTCGAATCCTGGAACCGCCACTGACCCTAAGTTAACCTCCCTCTCCTAATTCTTCCTAATTTTCTTTGGAATTTCATATTGATGTGATTTTGAATAGTTGAGTTAAACTTTATAGTTAATTTGGATGTGTTGAATGATAATTTAATATGAAACTTAATGTTAAAATGTATGATAAATATTTTTTATGCAAAAAAAATCGGGGATTAGGGTCGGGTATGGGGGATAGTTCCCCGACGGGGATGGGGATGGGGATTCCCCGAAACCTATTAAACGGTGATGGGTTAGGGGACGGGGGCGGGGATGGAGAGCGGGGACGGGGATGGTATTATCATACCCGGCCCCTACCCGACCCGTTGCTATCCCTAATTGGGGAGTGTATGATTGAAATTAATACTGTTACACGTGTTAATTGTAACAAGGTTAAATGAAGAATTTATACTGTCTCATTTAAAATAATTAATAAAAATACATATGCTTATAACATAAGTAAATTGGTACCACCTCAAAAATACATGTGCTTATAACATGAGTAAATTGGTACCACCTGAAAAATAAAAATTACAATTGTATGGTTCTTAAAGTAATATTGAGTGTGACAGCAACACATCAACCTAGGGTTATCAATTTCATCCACATTATAACATGTGTATTAGGAGTAATTATTAATTATAGTGTGGTAACATATCATGTATAGTCATATTCCAGTATCATACAATAATTTCTTGTATATTGAATCCAAGGTTTTTTTTTTTTTTTTTTTTTTTTTGCTGTTTTGCATGGATGGGGGCCATTGTCCCTCCCCATCTTTACAATTGGTTTTAATACATTAAGAGGAATTCTCTCAACTTTACAAATCTGAACCAATTTTACAATATAAAACAATGTTACCAAGAGGTGTGGTAACAAGTAGAACAACAGGTGACACAAATGATAGCCCTAAACGAATTCTCTGAACCAAGTTGGGTGTGTATTTAGGGGTAGTTTGAAAAGATAGTGGGGTTTTGTTAGAAATTGTGAAATTTTGAATTAGAAGTTGGGGTGAACTTAAAATACAAGGTGAACAAAGAAAAGTGCGGGGTTTAAATAGAAAAACTCTTACAAAATTAAAACATCAAAAAGCAAAAAGGGCCATAAACCAAAACAATTAAAAAATTAACAACAAGGGTATAGTACAATGACTCTTCCAATTATCCCATAAGGATAAACGACACAATATGTAAAGAAAATCACGGTTCAAACCATAGCTAGCTTGATGTGTCTTTATCATTAACATTAATTATAGATATAATTCAGCACTAATCAACGTTTATGTAAAATAATATGAGCACCATATTGGGGTTGAAGGGTTATAGTTACGGATGGAGCATGAGCATATAGTGGAGAAAGCTCGAAGGTAAAGTGTTGTAAAATCAATGACAAGGCCAATTTAGCTTCCATCATAGCAAAGTTTTGTCCAATGCAAATCCTTGGACCCCCTCCGAAAGGTAAGTATGTAAATTTGTTCTTTGTTGCCTTTGAAACTCCCTCTGAAAACCTCTCTGGCTTGAACTCATTTGCATCCTCACCCCACAACTCTTTGTCATGGTGAACAAGCAATATGGGCAAGGAGACTTCCACTCCAGCTGGTAATGATAATGTTCCAAGCTGTGTTTTCTTGTGAGTGGTTCGAGGAAGCGCAACGACTGATGGGTATAATCGAAGAACTTCAAGTAAAATCATGGTCACCTGGGGCATCATAAAGCATCAAGTGAGACTAATCCAACAAAATGAGATGAAAGTTGTTTAATGAAATTCAAAAGTATAGAGAAGCAAATCCACACATACAACTTTTAGGTGACTTAGCTCTTCATAGGTTGGGATGTTGCTTCCAAAGACTTGCAAGACCTCTTCTCTTGCATGAGTTTGCCAATCCTGATTTTGGCTTAGTAAAACCATTGTCCAAACAAGCAACACCGAAGTGGTCTCTTGCCCAGCAAAGTAAAACAACTTACACTCTCCAATTACATCTTCAATACTCATTCCAGCATTTTTGTTGTTCCCATGTTCCTGAATTTCCCTGAAGTTGGACTCCATAAGTATACCTAGTAAGTCATCTTTAGTGGCTTCCCCTGCCTTCATCGCCTCTTCCCTTTTATTTATAATGCCCTTTAGTAAGCCTTTAATTTCATTGTGAATTTCCTTCATCTTCTTGTTCTGCTTGGTTGGTAGAAACCTGCACACAAAAAACAGCACTTCAATGGCCTCGCGAAGACGTGAAGAAGTACCAAGTACTCTTTTCATGCAATATTCATTATATTGAATTGAATATCAAGATTTGGGCTTTATCAAGATTTAGAACTTTTACTATTATTCTCCAAAAACAATTTCCCAGTCTCAGATGATTATTCTTTTCTTTCATTTTTACCTCCATCCTGGAATGTAAACACTTCGTAGAGCTACCGTATAAACTTTTGCTTCCTCTCTTAGTAGTTGAAATATTTTCCTTCCCTCTTCATAGCTACTTCCAAATGCAGCTCGGGAAATCACATCGCTGGTAAAATTTTCAAGATAAGGCCACACATCCAACTCACATGAACTCTCTTTGGACACCAAGCTCTCCCATTTGTTAATCATCTCGCTACAACTTTGGTAAAATATTGGTACCATACCCTATAGCAAACAAGGAAAAATGAATATACCAAAATTTTCAACATATATGTGTGTGTGTGTATAAAACATAGCTTTTTTTATTTGGGTTCTACTTCTTACTTCGTTAATCAAATCTCCAGAAATATAGATGGATGTTGGCGAGAGCTTACGATACCTTTAGCTTCTCTAAATGGAATGCTGGGTTGATAATCTTTCTGTGTTTAGCCCATTGCTCACCTTCGACGCCTACAATGCCCGGTGGTGGAGACTTCATGATAGGATTTTTTACTGTCTTATGAAAATCATCATGTCTGTTGAAGGCATCTTTCAATTCTTCTGGATTCATGATGTGCACTCTTGGTATGGGGCCCATCCAAACAAAAGAATTCTTGCCTGCAATTTTTATTTATGTTTTAACTCATCCAAGCTGAAGATTACACACATATATACATGGATAGTGAATGTAAATAAATATTTGGCATACCATAAGAGTTCACAGTTTGATGGGAAAATGGGGTGACTCGTGGCGCTATATCATGGGAGGTGGAGAGTTTGATGGGTTTGGATTGTGTTTGTTCCAGCATCTTCGAGAGATCCTTGGTGTCTCCAAACAAAAGCCTGTAAGAATTTCCTGCAAGGCCTTGCTCCCTCAAGCATTTTTCTAGTTTCTTCGGCCTCAACCACACCCAATTCAGCACCCTCCATGCCAATGTAATTACTATGCTCACCCAAACAACACATAGCGCGACACAACTAGCCATTGATGCTTCCATCTGTGCTTAATTTGTGTGTGAGATTTGTGAGAGAAAGAGAGATGGACTCTGTTCTACTGAGGAGAACTTGTTTGGAGGGAGCAGGATATGATGATGCGAGGTTATCACGGAACTTCATATACAATATATAATCATTGCACAAACTTTTGTCCAATCAAACCCCTTCACCGACTTGCTACTAACAGCCAAATCATATCCCAGACGCAACCTTGTAGTTTACCTACAATATTATCAAAAATGTAATGGGTTAAGAATCTGCTGTGCTGTGACGCATGATGCATATGTGTCGTTTTATGTTGTGTTTTATGCGGTGCCATGCTACTAGGCCTATCTTATTCTACCTTCTAGAAATAGCGTGGCATATTTGGTGGCGTAGATAACGAAAAGACCGTTTCTAGAAGATTGAAATTAATACCGTTACACGTGTTAATTGTAACAAGGTTAAATGAACAATTTATACTATCTCGTTTAAAATAATTAATAAAAATACATGTACTTATAACATGAGTAAATTGGCACCACCTGAAAAATACAAATTACAATTATACAGGTTCTTAAAGTAATATTGAGTGTGACAGCAACACATCAACCTTGGGGTTATCAATTCATCCACATTATAATATGTGTATTACGAGTAATTATTAATTATAGTGTGGTAATATATCATGTATAGTATATTCCAGTATCATACAATAATTTCTTGTATATTGAATCCAAGGTTTTTTTTTTTTTTTTTTTTTTTTCTGTTTTGCACGAATGGGGGCTTAAACGACTGAGTGTAGTTAAGGTTCATTATAATTTTTTTTTTTGTGTGAAGACTTTCCTATTGAAAGGGGCAATAGCATTACTAAACTCACACATACTATACTGATGCTAAGCCTCGAACCCATAACCTTTTATGGAGGAGCAATTGCTCCAAACCACTACACTATGGGTCTTTCTTCGCAGGTTCTCGGTTATTCATAGCAATGGTCCCTCAACTATACTCGAACTTACATTTTGGTCTCTCAACTCAAATATTAGTTGCATAGGTCACTCGAGTAGGTGTTGTGTTGCACCATCAGTCCTTTCCGTCAAACTCTATTAAATTTTCTGTCAAAAGTGAGGGTAAATTCGGAAATTCATCCACAACCCTCCCCTTCCTCCACAATCCTCCATTGCCGAAACCCAATCCTTGCTTCTCCTCCCTTGTACCAAAATCTGGGCAGAGAAAGGAAAAGTTAATCCAAATACAATGAGCCGTATGTAAATATGTGTACATAATCAGAGAGAAGGGAGAGGGCTAGAGTACCAGTGAGACCGAGAGAAAACTTGGTGAATGAGAAGTGCCAGTGATGGCGAAACCTGACCAGGAAAGGCCAATTTCGGTTCCACTCACACTTGAAGAAGACGGGCCATGGATAGAAGCTTTCGCATCTTTGATTTTCTCTTCTTTTCTGTCTAACCAAACGGACCGGAAGTGGTGAAACGCTACCTTGGCTTGCGAGCGTTTGTTTTGGTGCGAAGCAAGGTTATCACGGAACTTCATATAATCATTGCACAAACTTTTGTCCAATCAAAACCCTTCACCGACCTGCTACTAATAGCCAAAATCATATCCCTGACGGCAACCTTGTAGTTACCTACAATATTATCAAAAAGTTGATGGGGTTAAGAATCGGCTGTGCTGTGACGCATTATGCATGTGTCGTTTTATGTTGTGTTTTATGCAGTGCCATATTATCTTGGAATTTTCTCAAGTTGAGTCATTTATGTGTATATAGATAATTCTTACCGTTGATTATGATTTAGGTCGAAAATTTTATTGATATGATGATGATCCTGAAAGCGTTGAGTGATCTCTGTCATTCTTTTTCACAATTCAAAAATATTTTGCTTTCACATTGGATGAAATTGGCGCATCTGGTAATCTCCACTAACTAGTCACTACTCACTACTAGGCCTATCTTATTCTAGCTTCTAGAAATAGCGTAGATAACGAAAAGACCGTTTCTAGAAGAAAAGGAACGAGTTTGGACTGGAGTGTGACCTCTTTAGATAGCCGTAGTCCCTTCTTCTTAGTAGGAAATTGAACAATTATTAGTAAAAAACAAAGACATAAAATAATAACCGAGTTTATTAATAGTCATATTTCAGTATCATACAATAATTTCTTGTATATTGAATTTAATGTTTTTTTTTATCCGCACGGATGGGGATTTAAACCTATAATTCCAAACCACTATACTAGTGGGTCGTCTTTGCAGGTTCACTATTTAAATATTAATAATGTGCAAGCCATTGTTAGTAGATCGGATATAGTGGCAAAGTGAAGCTGACACATAACCTTCCATCAGTCAAATTCTTTCTTTCATATAAACTCAGTCTCATGCATATGCATTCGTTACAAGTAACGACAATTATGAGAAAAATTACATGGCTCAAACAATGGCTATCTTTATTTGGTGTGTCTTTATCATTAAACTTTTTGCCAACAATCGATATACTTGAGCACTAATCAACGTTTGTGTAAAATGAAATGAGCACCAAATTGTGGATGAAGGGTTATAGTTATGACGGAGCATGAGCATAGGATGGAGAGAGCTCAAAGGTAAAGTGTTGTAGAATCAATGACAAGGCCAATTTAGCTTCCAGCATAGCAAAGTTCTGTCCAATGCAAATCCGTGGACCAGCTCCGAAAGGAAAGTATGTAAACTGGTTCTTTGTTGCCTTTGAAACTCCTTCTGAAAACCTCTCTGGCTTGAAACTCCTTTGCATCCTCACCCCACAATTCTTTATCATGGTGAGCAAGCATAATGTGTAAGGAGACTTCGACTCCGGCCGGCAATGAGAACTTTCCAAGCTGTGTTTTCTTGTAAGTAGTTCGTGGGAGCTCAACAATTGCTGGGTATAATCGAAGAACTTCAAGTAAAATCATGGTCACCTGGGGCATCATAAAGCATCAAGTGATCACTACTAATCCTAACAAAATGAGTTGTTTGATGACATTCAAAAGTTTAGAAGCAAATCCACACATCCCAATTAGGCCTGAAAGAGCTAGCATGTCAAATGTCTGATTAATTTTTGTTGTTTTACGTAATCGATAGAAAACTTTCAAATTAAGAGTTGTGCACTTACAACTTTTAGGTGACTGAGCTGATCATAGGTTGGGATGTTGGTTCCAAAAACTTGCAAGACCTCTTCTCTTGCACGAGCTTGCCAATCCTGATTTTGACTTAGTAAAACCAACTGTCCAAACAAGCAGCACAGAAGTGGTCTCTTGCCCAGCAAAGTAAAACAACTTACACTCTCCAATTACGTCTTCAATACTCATTCCAGCGTTTTTGTTGTTCCCATGTTCCTGAATTTCCCTGAAGTTGGACTCCATAAGTATACCTAATAAGTCTAAGACCAAAAAAAAAAGTATACCTAATAAGTCACCTTTAGCAGCTTCACCTGCCTTAATTGCGTCTTCTCTTTTATTTATAATACCCTTCAGTAAGCCTCTAACTTCCTTGTGAATTTCCTTCATCCTTTTGTTCTGCTTGGTTGGTAGAAACCTGCACACAAAAAAGGCAGCACTTCAATGGTTTTGTGAAGACACTTTCATGCAAGATTAATATGGATATGTGTTTCTATGATGAATATCAAGATTCAGTACTTTTACATTTAGTCTCTTACCTCCACCCTGGAATGTAAACACTTCGTGCCTCGATTGTATAAAATTTTGCTTCCTCTCTGAGTAGTTGAAATATTTTCCTTCCCTCTTCGTAGCTACTTCCAAATGCAGCTCGAGAAATCACGTCGCTGGTTAAATTTTCAAGATAAGGCCACACATCCATCTCACATGAACCCTCTTCGAACACCAAGCTCTCCCACTTGTTAATCATCTCGCTACAACTTTGGTAAAATGTTGGTAACATACCCTATAGCAAGCAAGCAGCAATAAAAACAGAAACACCAAAAGTAATCAAGATAAATGAAAGATAGTGGACACAAAACCTCCAGAAATATAAATGAAAAGTTGGCGAGAGTATACAATACCTTTAGCTTCTCTAAATGGAATGCTGGATTGATAATCTTTCTGTGTTTAGCCCATTTCTCACCTTCAAGGCTTGAAAGGCCTTGTGATATCGACTTGACAATAGGGTTTGATATTGCCCTCTGAAATTCATCAGATTTGTTGAAGGCATCTTTCAAATCTTCTGGATTCATGATGGTCACCCTTGGTATGGGACCCATCCAAACGAAAGAATTCCTACCTGCAAATTTTTTGTTTTTTTTTAAAGCCATCCAAGTCACAAACTTACATATATAGAAGATTACGCATGCATATAAATTGGTGACAGCCAGGAATTTAAACAAGTATTTGGCAATACCATATGTGTTCACAATTTGATGGGAAAAGGGGATGACACGTGGCGCTATATCATGGGTAGTGGAGAGTTTGATGGGTTTGGATTGTGCTTGTTCCACCATCATTGAGATCTCCTTGGTGTCTCCGAACAAAAGCCTGTAAGAATTGCCTGTGAGGCCTTGCTCTCTCAAGCATCTGTCTAATTTATTTGGCCTCAACCACACCCAATTCAGCACCCTCCATGCCCATGTGATTACTATGCTAACCAAAACAACACTTAGTGCAACACAACTAGCCCTAGAGGCTTCCATCAGTATACTTAATTTGTGTGTGAGATTTGTGAGAGAAAGAGAGAGATGGGTTCTACTGAAGAGAACTTGTTTGAAAGGAGGAATTGATGCAAGGCTTTATATAAATAATGGGTTAGATTTAATTATGGAACTCCTCTCCAAAGTTCATACAATTGCATAACTTTTGTCCATGTCAATCAAAACCCTTCACCGCCTTGCTAATCATATCCCAGACGCAATCTTTTAATTTATGCAAGGCCGTGACGCATGATGCATGTGTCTTTATATGTTGTGTTCTACATGGTGCCACGTCACATTAAACTTTTACTAAATTGAGTCGTTGATACGTGCATGAGTGATATTTGACCGTTACTTTAATGTACTAGTTTATCACTACAAAAAAAATGGTCTTTTGCGACAAAATTTATTCGATGGCCCCTAAATATCGTCGCAAAATGTCATTTTTTCGACTAAAAAACATTGGCCGTCAGGAAATATGTCAATATGATACATTTTATTTCCGACTATTAATATACCATCGGAAAAAAGTCTCTATGGATGTCGGAAATACATTGTTTTTAGGCGGGAAGTCTTGGCGCCAGATGTATTACCGACAAAACACATGGCCGTCGGAATTGTCGTGGTTATTTCTGAGGGGCGGTTTCTGCCCTCGGAAATAAGTGACTATTTTCTAGGGCAATTATGTGCAGGTCAGATATAATTGCATTTTACCTGACGACATGTTTTGCTTGTCGAAAATAGTTGTCGATTTCCGACGAATAATTTTTGTTGTCGGAAGTAAATTTTCATTTCTGATTACAAATAACCGGCTGTCAGAAATAGTTATTATTTGCTATGACATATAACTTGCATCGGAAAAAGTCGTCGAAAAAATTGAAAGCATGGATTAAAAAAGTATAAGAGAAAAATATTGTTTTTTTTTTCTAATGCCAATAACAACTATATTGAATTTGTAATGCATGGCTCAAATTAAAAGTAACTTAATAAGAAAACGAGCAAATATCCATTGCACAGACGGAATCATGAATACAAGGTTAAAGAAAAGTGAAAGGAAAGTTCAAATATCCATTGTACATATATGTCGAAATTGTGTGTCACTTATGGTTATTGAAGCTTGAGTGATTTCTATTATTACTTTTTACAATCCACAAATATTTTGCTTTTACATTGGATGAAGTTGGGACATGTGATAATCTCCACTTGCTAGTCATTATGCAAAATATAGTAGCAAGAGGTGCACAGATAATGAAAAGATAGACCATTTCTGGAAGAGAAGTAGGGAGTTTGATGTGCGACTGCTTTAGAAAGCCGTGGTTTAGCAAAACCGAGGCCACCGAAGAATCTGTCCGTACCAAGGCATACAGTTTTTTTTTTTCTTTCTTCTAATAGAAAATTGAAATATTAGAAGGTTAACAGTCGTAAACAAATACAAAAAATACAATTCCGATCTCTTGGATCATAGGTGTCCAAGAGATTGTGGTCACCCACCGTTGGATATTAATCTAACGGTTAAAAAAAAGTTTCTTAAAAAGAGTGCAAGAGTGAGTGAATCGTTGAATTTACATCCAACGGTTAGTGACCACAAATCTCTTGGACCCCTGTAGTCCAAGAGATCGAGACTGCAAAAAATAATATGAAAGAGTATAATCGGAATATCGCCATAAAGTGTTATTAACGTACGTGTTATAATAACAGTAGATCAAGAATTTATTTATATCTTTCGGTTTAATATTATTGACTGCAGAGTTATAAATTTCATCTAACTTATAACACGTCACACGTGTATAATTGAGATTTCCACATAGTTTACAATCAGCACTAAATAGTAAAACTTTCTTTCTTATATATATAGGGAGTATTTTTGCTCATCACATTAACCAAATATTTATGCTCACACCACCACCCTTAAAGGATGACACTTGTCTCATGGTTAACTTTAGTTAACTTTAACGTGATAATAAAAATAAAAAATAAAAAGGGCCCACATCTCGTTTCTGTCTCCGTTTTTCCTCCTTTCCCCTTCCTTTTCTTTTTCTTTTTCTTTTTATTTTATTTCTTTCCTTCTCTTCCCCCACCCCTTCTCTCATACTAAACCCAGATTGGGAACTTGTCACCTACTGAGAATTGGGAACTTGAAAAATCAAACCACAGAGCCTTCTTCAATGGCATTGGCTTCCCACCAAACAACTACCTCCAAAATTAAAAAGAGAAAATCCCCAAAAACCTCAAGGCGCAAAACTTTCAGTCACACACTTCTCCACTAGAGCATCACCACCACCACCAACCCTAATTCCAAGCAATTTCCAACAATATACATCAACAACAACTAATCTATATATATATAGAATGAAATCAAGATTGCAGTGTGTGAGTTGGGTTTGGATCATTAAAGTCACCAGCTTGGGAAAAAAATGACTTCTTTTCATCGGTCTTCTCTCTCTCTCTGGAAATATTGCTATTGTTTATGTTATTATTATTAGCTTTTTACAGGAGGATACAGTGAATCTGGGTTTAGTATCTCTGCTTAAGAGAGAGAGAAGGAGGAAGGAGGAAAGAAAGAAAATAAAAAGAAAATAAAAGGAAGGGAAAAGAAGGAAAAACGGAGACAGAAATGAGATGTGGGCCCTTTTTTAATCCTTATTTTTATTCTCACGTAAAGTATTATGGGACAGATGTCACTCTTTAAAGGTTATGATGAGCATACACATTTGGTTAACAGTGGCGAGCAAAAATGCTCCCGCTTGCATGCGACAAGTGCACATGGAAGATTATGTTGTTTTCAATCAAGTTTAATTGTTGACATTCAGCTGTCTAATGAGCATGAAATTAAAGACGTTCGCATTCAGCTGTCCGTGAGCATGAAATTAAAGACGTTGACGCATCACCTGTGATTTTTTAAGACAGAAATGCAGATATATTTAAGACAAGTCACGAGAATTATTATAAAATATACATGGTTAATATGGCTGGCTAAGCCATGTGATGTCCTTAATACATACCATTCAGAACTAATCAACGTTTACTTAAAATAATATGAGCACCATATTGAGGTAGAAGGGTTATTAGTGCCAAAGGAGCATAGGATGAGAAAGCTCAAAGGTGAAGTGTTGCAAAATCAATGCAAATCCGTGGACCTGCTCCCAAAGGAAAGTATGCAATTGGTTCTTTGTTGCCTTTGCAACTCCTTCTGAAAACCTCTCTGGCTTGAACTCATCGGCATCCTCACCCCACAATTCTTTGTCATGATGAGCAAGCATTATGTGTATGGAGACATCGACTCCGGCCGGCAATGAGAACTTTCCAAGCTGTGTTTTCTTGCGACTGGTTCGTGGAAGCTCAACGGCAGCTGGGTATAATCGAAGAACTTCAAGTAAAACCATTGTCACCTGAGACATTTTATATGGTCAAGGTTTCTAATTAAAATTATGCAAGAGAATATAATTAAATTTTAATTTTAATTTTCAGTAAAGATACTTACAACTTTTAGGTGGCTTAGGGCATCATAGGTTGGTGGGTTGCTTTCAAAGACTTGCAAGACCTCTTCTCTTGTACGAGCTTGCCAATTCTGGTTTTGACTTAGCAAAACGATTGCCCAAACAAGCAGCACAGAAGTGGTCTCTTGTCCAGCCAAGTAAAACAGCTTATACTCTTCAATTACATCTTCAAGACTCATTCCAGTGTTTCTGTCGTTCCCATGTTCTCGAATTTCCTTCAAGTTGGACTCCATAAGTATACCTAATAAGTCATGTTTACTGGCTTCTCCCAACTTCATTGCCTCTTCTCTTTTATTTATAATGCCCTTGAGCAACACTCTTATTTCTTCATATATTTTCTTCATCTTCTTGTTCTGCTTGGTTGGTAGAAACCTGCACGAAGTTAAAGCCATACGAAACGACGAGATAAGTGGTTTTGTGAAGATCATTTAATTTTACCTTGAACCTGGAATGTAAACACTTTGGATGGCTGTTGTGAAAATTTTTTCTTGCTCTCGCAGTAGCCTTAATATTTTCCTTCCCTCTTGATTGCTACATCCAAATGCAGCACGAGAAATCACATGCACCTTCTTTGGACACCAACCTCTCCCACTCGTTAATCATCTCGCTACAGCTTTTGGTAAAATGTTGGTAACATACCCTTTACCAAACAAGGAAAAAAAAAAAAAATTATCAACATATATAAATAGTGGACATAATTGCTAATTAAATCTCTAGAAATACAAATGAATGTTGGTGAGTACCTTTAGCTTCTCTAAATGGAATGCTGGATGGATAATCTTGGCTGTGTTTAGCCCATTTTCCATCTTCAAAGGCTGAAAGGCCTTGTGCTACCAAACAGGGCCGGTCTTGAGATTTTGAAGGCCCTGTGCGAACCTTAAACTGGGGCCTCACATAAGCTAACACAAACTTACACCATTACGTAATGCCATACAATAAATGTTTATTTTTTCTTAAAGTAACCAAAGTATTCCTACTTCTAAGGGCAAAATTGAAATTTCACAAAAGAATTAAATTGGATTAAATCGATTAAATTGGGTCAGGGATGTTACATCTTTTGAATAATCACCATGATTGTGACGATGAGTCTTTGTCATCATATATCATATTCAGATATTAAATATTTTTTAACACCTAATTTATTTTGTATCAATATTCCAAGAACATCATTAATTGGATGCAATTTTTTTGGTTGAGTTAGTTGGATGCATTATTTTTGCAAAATTGAATATCTGAGCATATATAAAAACAATCGTGTACCACTTTACTAACCACATTTTTAATCGAGGTGAGCCCTATATATGGAATTCTTATCTCTATAGGCACTTGAAAAAAAAATATATACATGAGTAATTGAAGAGCTAGCGTCAAGTCAATGGTGGGGACGTACACAAGTGACAAGCAATGTCTGCACATGGGAACATAGATATTATTGGGGCAATTAGAATATTCTTGCTGAAGAATATATATATATATATATATATATATATATATATATATATATATATATATAGTGGCATGCATGCAGTTGAGAGATTCAGTGTCATCATTTGAGGAATGAGGTGCTTAGTCATTGGATCTATTTGAATGAAATCATGTGGTTGAGATTGATTTAAGTGTTTAAATTTGTTTTTGTCTAATGACTTGCCAAAAACCCACATGTACATACGCTTTATTGCGTCCACGTATTATAATATGGATGGGCGATATGGTTAATATTTCCCACTTTTATGATATAATATCAATAAATATCCACTTATATATTCTAACAAACGAGTTATACCATGTGACATACTCTCATACTACGTACACTATAATTACTCGCACTTGAAGCATCCACAATGGGGTCCCTAAACCACCTCCTTAAACAAATTTTAGGGAGGAATTGGAAAAATACAACTCCAACCATGCTCTCTATTCACCTCCTAAAATAAAGAGACCTCTAGGAACTCTTAAATCTGAGAGAGAAAGGGTTCCTAGTGGCTCTTATAATTTAATGTTGTTTCGTTTTATGCATCGTTTAAACTTTTAATTAATACAAACTTTTTTTTTTTTTTTTTATAGAGATGATAACAAATCATATTGAATTAAAAAATAACTATAGTATTTATGACTTTCTAACTTAGGAAGTATGATTGGAGTTCAAATTTTATAGAGTTCCTAAAATAACTTTTGTGTGTTTTTAGCTAAATTTTAACTAAAGAATAGGGAGCATGACCTTTGCCTACATAATTACTGACTAATTCCTTGTGATCAGGTATTTATTATTTCAGTATGTGGTTGTGAAAGTAGCTGGGATATTGAATGTTGGTGTTGACATCAGACAAGCTGCTTTAAACAATGGTTGCAACATTATGTGATTGACAGATAGCAGAGCAGTTTTCATTTTTCAACGAAAACAATCAATTTCAAAAAAAAACAAACAAAAATTTTAATTTAACCCTTATTATCATTATGGTGGTTAGCTAGGTCGCATTTGCATGTAACTCTGCTAGCTAGGGGTGCACTGAATAAAAATTGAGGCCCTGCAAACCAACATAACTAGAAACGTCTTTGTGTCAAAAATTTGCTCGCTCGGTATATATATATATATATAAAACATTTGTTAATATATACATATATTATACACATAAAAAAAATAGGGAGCCTTCAAAAATCAGGGCCCCATGCGGTGGCACCACTTGCACACCCTCAGGGCCACCCCTGCTACCAAATCGATCATAGGGTTTGCTGATGGCCTCCGAAAATTTTGATCTTTGTTGAATATTTCTTTCAAATCTTCTGGGTTCATGATGTTCACCTTTGGTATGGGACCCATCCAAACAAAAGAATTCTTACCTACATTTTTTTGGTTTTAAAAAAAAAAAACTTTCCAAGTCAAAACTTATAAAGAAGATTACACAGATACATAAGTAGACAGATGATATAGGAATGAATGTAAACAAGTATTTGGCATGCATATATACCATAAGTGTTCACAGTCTGATTGACAAGCATTACACGTGGCGCTATATCATGGGAGGTGGAGAGTTTGATGGGTTTGGAATTTGCTTGGTCCAGCATCATTGAGCTCTCCTTGGTGTCTCCAAACAAAAGCTTGTAGGAATTGCCTGTAAGGCCTTGCTCCCTCAAGCTTCTTTCTAGTTTCTTTGGCCTCAACTACACCCAATTCAGCACCCTCCATGCCCATGCAATTACTATGCTCACCCAAACAACACTTAGCACTGCAACCCAACTGGCCATTGATACTTCCCTTTGTGCTAAAACTTGTGCTTGAGATTTTTTGAGAGAAAAAAGGGAAAAAGAGAGAAGAAACTTGTTTGAAGGGAGGGAAATTGATGCACACAGGATTTTATACAACAAGTAAGAAATCACTGAAAATAAGTAGTGAAATTCAAAAACTATTTACGAATTTTGTCCTCGTAGATCAAAACCCTACACCGCCTTGCTATTACAAGAGCTAAATCATATCACAGACGCAACTT